>WFKR01000002.1:28342500-28912500 GCA_025331145.1 Rosa persica | reverse complement strand
TAAACAGAATTGATTTTATTTTTAAATCTCAACTCTTTATGAATATTCAGTGGCCTAAAAATCTGAAACATAAATCTAAAATTTTTGATTTGTTTTCAAGATAAATTAAAAATATTTGCACATTTACAGTTTCTATAGTAGTAATCTCCTCTCAAACTTCTTCGTAATTTTCATTGATTCTTCAGGGCATTCCTCATTTATTCTTCTTGAATTCTTTGTTATGAGGAAATCTGATTGTTTATGTTGTCTTTATTTTTTATATTTTTTTTATAGGAATTAGGAGCAGCATCTATGGCTGCTAGTTCTGGGAAGCATCTAGGTCAGCTAAAAGATGTTGTAACATCACCTGGTGGAACTACCATTGCTAGAATTCATGAGCTGGAGAAGGGTGTATTTCGTGGAATATTGATGAGTGCAATGGTTGCTGCCGCCAGGCCCAGCCGCTTTCACAGAACTAGTCATTTCGATATTCTTATATCAATGCATATTATAATTCAATCATTCTCCCTCCTTTGCCTGCGATGCTGTATGCGAGTACTTGAAGAAATGGCTAAAATAAAGTGACACACACACACACAGGTACAAAAATCAAGTTTGGTTCTTCCTAATATGGTTTCTGCTATTGGTTTGTTTGGTTCCCAACTTTAGCTCTCATTAGGCAGATATGAACTTGAATATGTACTGTTATTTCTTCACTTAGCTTAAGTTTTTGTCATAATGTAATTCAATATTCATGTGTGGAACCATGTAATTTCATATGATGAGTTTCTTGAGTTTAATCAGCACTTCTGACAAAATCGAGTCTGATGTTCTTCATTGTAACCTACCCTTTGCTAAGATCGAATTTGTTGTTTAATTGAGAAAAAGGAAAATCATCTGTACAATATCTCACATTTCAGCCATTCTAAACTTTTGTACCTCAAGTTTGAAAAATATCAGAATGGTACCTGAGGTTCCGACCCCGACTGAATATTCGTACATAGAGTCGTTAGCTCTGTTACTGAGATTGCCAACTGGCATAATTTGGAAGGTATTTTCGTCCCATCATATCTTAATCATTTTTTCTCTAAGCATTTTTTACTCCTTTCTTTCTTTCTCCAATTAGTCTCTCTCTCTCTTTGTACACACACACACACACACACACAGAGACACACATGTACACAGATCCTATCCAGAGCAGAGGTCCATTTTGAAATTAAAGTGTGAAGTTCAAGTTTTTGGTCAATTTTCGATCGCATATCTACATCTCGACCGTTTAGTTTTAAGGTACTAGTGTATAGATCATCTACAAATTTTTAGTCAAATTGATAATCCTTAAGGCATTGATAACTGCCTTAAAGCTAGTACAGTTCTGGTTGACAGATTTAGTTCGTCCATTGGTTTAAGCGAGTTAGATATCTTAACGATCATCAATTTGGCTGAAAATTTACAGAGATAATCTATACATTAGCACCTAAAAACTGAACAGTTGATATGTGGATACTAAAAAACTCAAACTTCACACTTTAATTTCAAAGCGGACCTGCGCTCTAGATAATATATATATATATATATATATATATATCTATCCAGAGTGAGGTCTTGCTTTGAAATCAGAGCGAGGTTAGGGTTTAGGGTCACTTTTTTGTCGTATATCCATATCTCACCGTTCAGTTTTTGGGTACTACTGTATAGATCATCTCTGCAAAATTTCAGCCAAATTGATGATCTTTAAGGTATCGAACTTACTTAAATCAGTGGACGAACTGAATCTGTCCAACCTGAACCGTATTAGCTTTAAGGCAGTTATCAATGCCTTAATGACCATCAATTTTGCTGAAATTTTGCAGAATTAATCTATACATTAGTACCTAAAAACAGAACAGTCGAGATGTGGATCTATGACTGAAAAGCTACCCTAAACCCTAACCTCGCTCTGAAATTTCAAAGTGAGGCCTCGCTCTGGATAGGATCTGTATATATATAGGCCTTTCCACTAAGGGAACCCTTTTTTTGGCCTTTCTAAGGGATACCTTCTAGGACCCACTTTTCGTTCGCATTTCGGCATCTCGACCGTTCAGTGTTTAAGTCTTAATGTATAGATCACTCATACAAATTTTCATCTAAATTTATGATTGTTAAGGTATAGAACTAGATTAAATCAATTGACGAACTGGATCTGTCCAACCTGAACTATTCATGTTTATATTTGTAAGTTTTTAATGCCTTAATAATTATCAATTTTACAGAGATGATCTATTCATATAGATCTAAAAACTGAACGGCTGAGATGTGAATATGTGATTAAAAAGTTGGTCTAATCATCGATCCCTTAAAATGACAAAAAAAAAAAAAAAAGAATCTCTCACGATAAGTGCCCTTATATATATATAGAAATGATCGAGAGAGCACGTCCGTGAGTATCAAAAAGTGCGGACAAAATGATATGAGTCGTAGATTGCTTTAAATGGAAAAGGAACTGTCTAAGATGAATACCTCCAATGATAATAGCGGGTCGAGTTTTGTACTTCAAATCCGACTCTTGAGTCTCCACTCTCAACGACAAAACTAAAGTTTCTCAAGTTCGCCACCCAAAATCCATGTCTTGTCACCTTTGATGCTTGAACTCTTCTTAGGTTGCACGATTGTTGCAACCCAAGCTTTCTTTTTTTCCTTTCTCTCACAAAAATTGTGGTTCTCCTATAGTACAGACCTCCCTTGGAGTCTTAGTGCCAAAAAGTTGGAGACTTGGAAGCAAAATTTTGATATGTTTGATTTCCAATTACGAAATTTTGGGTTTTTACCATAATTGGAACTTTCCTTGTTTTTGTTTATGGGTTTCTGTTTTCTTCCTTTGTTGAAGTTATTCATTGATTGTCTTATATATCTTAGTTAGTATTAGGCAACGATTAAAAGCATTCACCAAATTCATTAATAAACTTCCAATCATCAGCCAAAGCTAAAATAGTATATTACTTGACAAAAATGGCATGAGTCCCTTGGCCAATGGATATTAGATGAAACCGAGCAAACCTTATTGATCTGCTATCATTAGCTTCAAGTCTTTACTTTCTTGTTAAAGATTTACCAAACAAAAATTTATGCATGAGTAATTTTTATTGACATTGGTTGAATTCTTTTCTTTTCTTTTCATTGGCATTGCTAGCTTACTGACAAAAATAATTAAGTTGGGTGCATGTGTGGTTTTCAATTTCAATTAGATGGAGTCAAAGGATGATTATATTCCTCAAGTAAAGGCTGAGTTGGTTCCTATATTATACCAACAGTTTGAAACAATGGATGACGTTGCTGCTTTCTACAATAGACATGCAAAAGAAGCAGGGTTTAGTATTAGAAGTCATATTTGTGGGGCAAGCAAGGATAATACCCAAATTATGAGGAAGGAGTATGTATGTTATAAGCAAGGAAATTCCAAAGTTCAAGGAGAAAAACGTAAGAGAGGATTACCAAAAGTGGGTTGTAAAGTGAGAATTGCAGCTTTGAGAAAAAAGGAGTCTGGAAGATATGCAATCTCTGTATTTGTCGCGGGTCACAGCCACCCATTGACAAGCCTAGAGTACATTTGTTTAGATCTCATCGTCGTGTTTCAAAAGTTAACATAGTTCTATCAAAGCAACTAAGCTTGGTAAATGTTTAGACACTTAAACAGTTTGAATTCTTTGGCATTCAAAATATTGGTTGTACACAGTGTGATCTTTATAATTATGGAAGAACTTATCATCAAAAGAAGAAGGGGCATGATGGAGATCTATTGTACATGCATTTTCAAAAGGAGAAACAAAAGATTCTTCTTTTGTCTATAATGGAGTCAGATGAGGAAAACAGAGTAACACGATGTTTTTGGGCCGACTCAATTTCAAGAAGAGCTTATAGCTTTTATAGAGATATAATTATCTTTTATGCTACATACCACATAAATCGGTATCGAATGATTTTTGCACCATTCACTGATGTTAATAATCATGGGCAGACAATCATCTTTACTTGTGCATTCTTAAATGACGAGACAACTGATTCTTTTGTTTGGTTATTCAAGGAATTTCTAAATGCTATGCCAGGAAATGCTCCAGAAAATGCCCCCAAAATGATTAATAGTGACCAAGATCCTACTATGACTAAAGCCATTTTAGAAGCACTCCCACAAACACTTCATAGATATTGCAGTTGACACATTCTCAATAAATTTTCTGAGAAGCTAGATGCGATTAAATATCCGAATTACTACCAAGACTTTCATAGCTGCATATGGAATTCAAGTAGTAGAGAGGAGTTTGACTCAAGCTGGATTGAAATTATTTAGAATAGTGGGTTGAGTGATAACATGTGGCTGGAGTCAATATATGAAATCCGTTCATCATGAATACCAGCATATGTAAATCATGCTTTCTCAGCTAGAATGTCAAGTAGTCAAAGAGCATAGAGTCAACATTCTTTCTTCAAGAATTATGTTTCTCAGTGGTTTTCATTGGTAGAATTTATGTTTCAATTTAAGAGGGGACTTCTTCACCAACGCCATTATGAGTTAGAGGAGGATCATATTAATATTGATGAGAACGAAAAAACTGTCATGTCCCTTGACATAGAAGATCATATGGCCAAGGTTTATACACGTAAGCTATTTTATGAAGTTCAAGAACAGTTGAGAGAGAGCTTTAAATATAAACTAGAACTTCTAAGAGAAAATGTCACTCATTGCATGTTTAAGGTTATGCGACAGAACATTGATACTTGTAAGTCTCGTGAACTCACTTACAAAAAAGATTATGATTTTGCATCATGCAGTTGTAGAAAGTTTGAGAGTGAAGGGCTCCCATGTCAGCATGTTTTGTCATATTTGATTAAGATTCAAGATGTTGATAAGTTGCCTATTTAGTACATCTTGAAGAAATGGACTAAAGCTGCAAGACAGAGTCTTGTGTTAGATTCTGATGGAATGGGGATAACAGATAACAAAGCTTTACTTGCAAGGGGGACTAAACTATTCCAGCATGCTACATATGCAATTGATAAGGCAATGGTGAGTGATGAGGCTAGCCGGCTCTTTATGGAATCCTTGGATGCTTACTTGGAGAATATTAAATCATTGATTGGTAATGAAAGTGGACAAAGTGCAGTAGTTTTGGAGACCAAGACTGCTACTATTAAGCATATTTTTAATGAACCAAATCAAGTGAGAGCAAAAGGGTGTGGGAGAAGGTTGAAGAAAGGAAAGAGAAGAGAAAAGTTAAGGTAAAGAAGAGTCAAGGTAGGCAATGCCATGGATGTGGACTATTTGGTCAGTCACATGACAAAAGAAATTGTCCAATACTTCATGGAAAGTAAGAATCTATAGTTACCTATGTTTGATATAAATTATTTATGTCAACAATTTTATTGATTGATATTTATCACTTTATTTTTGCTTATTTATGTATACCTGCTATTAATAAAGATGGGGATTCAAGTTCCACTAGTATGGATGAGGATAGTTGTTCATTAACAGGTGAATTCAATACATGTATGATAATACACTTTTTTGTTTAATTGTTTAGTTGTTTTATTGTTATAACTAACCAGTCTATTGACATCTTGTTTTGTAAGATCTGTTTGTGATAGGTCAATTATTTTGTGATTGCAGATGCTCTCTATGAATGAGCCTCACTCTGTATAAAGTAGATTTTCTTATCATTGAGTAGAAATATTTCTTATTTTGTGATTGCTGATGCACAAAAATTATGTTGGCCTTATTTATAGGTCTGTACTTGATTCTATTGTCATTTGTTATTAGTTCAATGGCTCAATTACATAAGTGTTAAACTTTGGTACAGCAAGAAGTTTTTGATTCTCTATTGTGCAAATGATTTCTTAGGTCCAAGAACTAATATCTGTTTTTTTGGCTCAGATTCTTCTTTGGGACCATTTTGTTCACAACACCTTGCATTAGAAAGGGTCATCTATTTTCAGGCTTCAGCCAAAGACTATAAGATAGGCAAATGAAGAACAAAATTCATGTGACCAATTAAAGGATAACAAGGATGACATAAAAGCATGTCATCAGGGACTTATGTTATTGCTACTTCTCTCCAGTAGTGACAAAATCAAGTCTCCAAACTCATATAGATCATTGTTACATACATAGTTGAAGCTAGAAAAATTCAATTAGTTCCAACTCAAGATGAACTTCAAGAAATTTAACCAGAAACACCAACAAGGGAATGGGATTGAATTAAAAAGATAGGGACCAATAAGATAAACACAGTTTCATTTCATCAAACCACCAGAACAAGACCAGTACTCAAAATCAACATGAACTAAAGCCTTTTATCATGGAATCCCTGCTGGATATATAATTCAACATTTAGGTAATGATTTCATACCTTCCAACATTCATCTAATATGAATATGCCTCTCTGCATCAAATTCCTTTGCAAAGTCATAAACAGTCGAGGGAACCTTCCTTTCCTTTTATCCCACAGAAAAAAAAAAACGAGTTCCCAATAAACACAAGGCATATATCAACAATGCTGCAACATTAAGAGTAAATCAGAGTCACTAGTAGAAATGGGAAACAAAAAAAAATCCCAATTATGGTATATGGTATAAAAAGAACAAAAAAAAAAAAAAAAAACAAAGACAATAAAACAACTAACCAATTAAACAAAGAAGTGTATTTTGGCAAGCATTGATCTTCTAGATCACCTTTTAGACATGTAACCATTTAGAGTGCTGAAGTGAAGGATTTAATCTTGCTTCATGAACTTTATGATACCTCACTGTAAAACTACCACATTATTCATAGGTGGATAATCAGATTAGTATTCAATGAGTGATGGATGATAGGATCAGATTTCTAACGGGGAACATCCCAATTTCTGAGACTAGTCTTCAGTGGTGAGGTCCTCCATCTCATATTTATGTCAATTCTAGCTAATACATGAAAGAACTTATGAGTGGATGAAACAGCACAAATGATCGAGATGACAAATATAACTGACTCATATTTCAATCTGTTTTGATCATTCTTTGAGATAGTCAATATCATAATAGTTACCATCAATACAATTGAGAGTAATAAATCCAAAAGAGAAGATGAAAGAAATTGACTTCAATTCAAATAATAAAGGGGATGCAACCTTATGCCAACCTTATACCAATTCATCAAATAGAATTTATTAATGAATTTTGTGAATGCTTTTTGTTGCTACCTAAAACTAATTAAGATATATAAGACAAAAAAGAAACCCAGAAACAAAAACAAGAAAAGTCCCAATTATGGTAAAAACCCAAAATTTTGTAATTGGAAATCGAACATATCATAAAAGAGAGAACTCATACTCTAGATGTGTTTCTGTGCTTCCAAGTCTCCAACTTTACTCTGAAGGAGGTTGATACTATAGGAGCACTACAATTTTTGTGAGAGAAAGGAAAAGAATAAAGTTTGTGTTGCGACAATCGTGCAATCTGAGGCCAGTTTAAAGCATCAATGGTGGAGACTAGGAGTCAGGTTGGAGAACTGAATGTTGGTTGGAGAAGTGGAGATGAGAACTCTGGTTTTGTCATTGAGAGAGTGAGACTGAGGAATCAAGTTGAAGCACAGAGCTATTTGACCTGCGATTATTATTGGAGGCATTCATCTTAGACCGTATCTTTTCATTAAAGCAATCTCCGACTCATATCATTTCGTCCGCACTTTTTGATACTCACAGACGTCCGCTCTCGATTGTTGCCATATATATATGTATATATAATATTTATCTATAGCGAGGCCTCGCTCTGAAATTAAAGTGCGAGGTTAGAGTTTATGGTCATTTTTCGATCTCATATCCACATCTCGACCGTTCAGTTTTTAGGTACTAATGTATAGATCATCTCTGTAAAATTTTAGCCAAATTGATGATTTTTAAGGTATCTAACTCGCTTAAACCAATGGACGAATTCTTACGTCCTGGATCGCAAGTTACCGGTTTACTAGTCTTTCGGATGGTAAACGACATTTATTTTTACTTTTGACTCCATTTTGATCTTTTAGGGGGCCCTTAAAGTTAGCATTTTGTATCGTTTGTTATTTGAGAAAATTTTCTGAATAAAAGTTGTAGAGGACGTTAGATTGAGTCCGTGGACATGTGGTACGCTTAAATCGGAGTTGGTGTGCGAAAGCCATGGTCAAATTACTATTCATGATAACTTTCTATATATAGGGAAAATTACTGGGGTAAGTTTCCAAACTTACCCGTCGGTCTTTCTCTCCTCACTCTTTCTCTCTCCCCGACCTAGTCACCTTCTTCCGGTCATATCTCGTCTGTTCGGCGATAGATTTTGACGCCACAGGTTTATATCGTTGGAAAGCTCTCTTCCTCCTCTTCAATTATGTGGTGGTTTGGTAGCTTAATTTGAATTGTGGAAGGTGCAGCAAGGAGAAAAAGAGGACGATGTCGCTGTTTTTTCAGGTTTTTAGTCAGAACTTGAGTTTCCGACCACCTCCGGCGATGATTCTTGTTGGGTCCTTGAACTCTTGGATCATACAACCATCCCTCAAAGTCTGGAGGTCCAATTTTGAAGTGTAGAGCACGAATCAAAAGATTGACGAAGGGGTTTCTGGTTTCATTTTAGATTCATATTTAATTTAATTTGTGAAAAGTTGGTTACGAAATATAATTGTATACAGGGCGACGTACCTAGCTACTGCTCAACGAAGAAACCTATATGTGTGGTCTCCTAAATAGTACTGTGAGTGGACTTTTGTTTTAAATAATGATGCCTGCATTAAGTCTCAAATTATTGATTCTCTTATTTATCGTTTTGGTTATCGAGTGTATTGAATGGTTTCAGACATTATTTGTTTTGGATTATAATTTGGCTTTGATTGGTTTTCTGCCATAATTTGTGGATATGAGTTTGCTATGCTCAGATTTGGATTAATGATCAATGATGATCTTCGACGAATTATTTCTAAGGTGATTTCCAAAATTGAATATTATTTCTATTCGTCGATTTGAGATTTCTGAAAGATTTTCGAAATGAGATTTTCGATGGAATTGTATTTCTTTTTATTTATTTAACGACTTTCGGTTTGGCATTAGGAATGCCTTGGTGATGATTTCACATTTGGTTTCGTTTCTGATTTATGATTTATAATTTGATCTCGGTTATTTGCTATTGATTTGAGATTATTTTGATGTGTGGTACACGTCGTTGATTTATTGAGTTATCACGAGATTTTCTGAGTGCGGTTGGGAATCGTACTCATGATTTCATTTGCGAGATTTTGGGGAAGCCTTTTGGATTTATGGATTTACTAGTTTTTAAATGTTTTTCTTATGTCATACCGATGGTGATTATTTATCATGCTAGCATGTAGTCCGCCTTTATGGTGATGTGATGGGATCACGGAAGCCCGTCCACCTTTGTGGCGCTGGGTTGCTGCTTTTGTGGCGGTAACTCTGAAGCCCAGTATCCTATTCGCCACACGTAGTGGCGTAAGGGTATGTATGGGAGTATGAGAGTACTTTAGCCTGGGAGGCTCATTCGTATGGCAATCATCTTCCCCTACTTTTATTTTATTATTTTTGACTAGCACGGCTAGTCTGATTTTACTTAACCAACTGGGCTGGCTTATTTTTATGAGATTCTCAGATTAAAAGATAAATGTTTAATCAATGTTGCATACATCGATGTTTTCAAAGGATGAACACGTGGGAAAGTATTAGAACTTTACTTCATTTAGATTATCTTGTTTACTTATTTTTGTCCACTCACGCTAACATGTTTTTCAATTACTTTCCCCTAGGCCATTCTGTTTCAAAATGCCCAGTTTGTAGGTGAGATTAGTTGAGGTCGGGCGTACATGGAGTGAGGCATAGTTTTCACTGCTTCTGCATTGTAGGATCTATCGATCCTTTACCCTTTTTACTCTTTATTCTTATTTACCTTTTGTTTTTGAATTGCTCTGATAACCTGTGGAATTAATATTGTTAAGTTAAGACTTGTGTGATGCGAATTAGGAAATATTGTGATTTGGGGAGCAGGAGGGCTCCAGGTGTTGAGGATGGGGTTTGATATTAGAAGTGTAAATGTCTTTCTACAGGTTTTGGGTAGTTCACATTTAAGGGAAGTTCTACCAAAATTTTGGTAGAATTTCTTCTAAGGTTGGCCCTGTAAGGTCACTTCGTATTTCATGGTGAAATCCGGGGCAGACCCTATCAAGTATAGACACACACACACAGGACATTCGTAGTGAGGGATCCCTTTTTTTGACTATTTTAAGGAATCGCGTATTTGAACAACTTTTCAATTACATATCCACATCTCAACCGTTTAGTTTTTAGCTCTACAAAATAGATCATTTCTTCAAATTTTCATCCAAATTGATGATCATTAAATATTTATAACTGCGATTTACAATTTTGAATACGAATGGCTTAGGTTGGACAGATTCAGTTCATCTGTTGATTTAATCTAGTTTGATACCTTACTGATCACTAATTTGGCTGAAATTTTTCAGAAGTGATCTAAATATTAGGACCTAAAAAATAAACGTCGAGATGCCGAAATAGGATTGAAAAGTAGGTCCCACTAGAGATCCCTTAAAATGGCTGAAAAAGGGATCCCTTAGTGGAAGGGCCCTATATATATACATATGTGTGTGCGTGTGTGTATAGAGAGGGTCAGAAGTGGATGTCCGCAGTGCCACAAAGTGCATACGTCCATGCTTCTGCCACCATTAGGCCCCGACAGAGGCGCAACTCTTGCCAGACGAGACCAGACGTCGATCTTGAGCTTCTTCTTGCCGATGGAGTTGTCGGCTACCAGTTTGCAGTCCACATTGATCCGGCTTGAAGTTTCAGGTGAGGTCACTGCCCAGAACCTTCTACCTCGATCTCCTTGGCCTTCATCTTCATGGTGATGCCATCTAGGATGCCCATAGTCTCCGTTCGGTAAGAGCCGCACCACCGTCGGTGCCTAATCACTGCAGAAGCATGGACGTCGGCACTTTAGCGGCACAGACAGACAGACAGACAGATAGACACACACACACACACACACACACACACACACACACACACACACACACACACACACACACACATATATATATATATATATATATATATCAGTGCCGATCAGAAATGGACGTCCGCGAAATTGAAGGAGTGCAGATGAAACAACGTGTCAACCAATGGTTGGTTTAATTAAGAAGCAGTCCCACCACTGTAATACCCGTAATTTTCATTTTAAATTCGAGTAATTGTGTTGAACGATTATTATGCGATTTCACGAATTTTATTCGATAATAATTCACTTTTAGAATTATCGAAGTTTCGAAACGATTATTTTTAACGAAAAGCTCGAAATGCTCGGTTTGAGAAATCGACTTTTTCTACGTTCAAAATTTGGGGAAACTTCCTTCGTAAAAGTTGTAGAGCTCGTCGATACGAGTCCGTGCGTATGTGGAACACATTGTCCGGATTTTTTTTGAATTAGTTATAGAATTTAGAAATTATTTTTATTTTGGTATAAATAGAAAAAAAAAACCCTAGCTATTTTCAGAAGCTTTCCATTTTGGTCCGGCCTCCTTCCATTTTCGAAAGGCACTGTTCATCGTCTCCTTCCTCCGTTCCTCGACCGAAAGCGATCGAGAGAGAGGGAGCAAAGTTCACCATAATCGTTCTCCCTCCACAGACCACCTCTCGACCTCAAACCAAGTCCCAGACGTTTGTCTCGAGCTGCTCTACCTCCTAAACGGCGTCGCTTCCACAGGCAAGGCCTCCAGCTCCGGCGAAACCGTCCGAAACAGTCGGACCCGAAAACAAACCAAAACAAACCCCTTGCGTTTTGACCACCAAACCAAGTGAAACTCGTTCCTCTACATCGATTCAACCTCCTGAAGCTCCCATAAGCAGTTTTACAGGGCGGCGCGGCCTGCAGCGGCGTCGGCACGGCCCGAACTGAAAAGGTTCGTTTTCGGTTCGCTCTCGATATCTCGAGCTACAGATCACCATTTCACTTGATTCTTGGCTCATTGAACTCGCCTCAACTTCCTCTACAAGCACCAAGAAGGATCGGAACTAGGTCAAACGTTTTCACGTTCGTCGGAGCTCAACCCCGTGCGGATCGAAAAACCAACTTTCGATCCAAATATCTCGAGCTATACACGATCGTTTCTTGTGATTCTTGGTTTGTTGAGTTCGCAAGGAAGTTCTGAACAAGTTTCCAGAAGGGATCGAGGCGTGAGGTTGCAGTTTTCACGTCGGTTTTCAAGCTCGCCGGTTTCTGGAAAAATTCCAACCGCCGACTGTAATTGGTACTTTTCGATCCCTTCCCGTCATTTTTTGGTCTTGTGCTAGTTATGAAAGTTGCTCAGAATGATGAAACGAAGGGGACAAGCTCGGCCCCGACACCATTGGTGGTGGTCGGTGGCGACTCTGTCCCTAACTCCGGCGGCCCTTTACGGCCACCTCCGCAGGTCTAAAATTTGGTTTCTGTCCATTTTATGATTCTATGTTTCAATACGATCATTTCGGCGTATTATACGTATTTTTTGGATATCGTATGAATTAGTTATGAATTTTGAGATTTCGATCGATAGATTTTTGATCTGTGAAATTAGGACCGTCCGATGAACTTGTAAATTTGATATGATGATCATATGACTGTCCCAGAGGATTTGTGTTGTCAAGGGCAAAGATCCGACCGTTGGATCTTCGTATATGTGCAAAACGGTAATTAGGGGAGCGATTCGTGAGAATCCGCTCGTCGGATTTCATTGTAAATTAGAATCCGACCGTTAAATGGTAGTTCAATTATGTTTTGGAATTACTGGCTAAATTCGAATCACATTTGATTAGGTGATTGACGGATTGTATTTGAGTGGGCTATTTCGGCGTTAATTATATTTGTATTGAAGACGCAGCAGGAATTTCGAGGTGAGTAAAACTCACGTGGTTCATATTACGAACCGAACGTTTTAAATTTATTTATTTTTGGTAATTGTGTGAAAAATATTTGCGGATTAAATATTTGTTTTAAAATTTCATGGATTTGAATCCCCACGGTCCATAGGTAAGTAAAATGAATTTTAATTATACAAATGAATTTCACGATTTTCTTGTGTAAACTATAGATGGTATTAGTGGTCATTCCTGAGTGGATAGTTACGTATATATATATATTTACGTGGAAAATATATATTGATGAGTGGATTGTTGAGTCATGATATGATTGAGTTGGATTGATGAATTGATTATATTTCAATTGTGTAATTCATAATAATATGGTGTTTCTTGGTTAGGTTGATTTCAGTATGTGATATTATATGATGTGCTCATTTATGGGTTTAGGGTCGACGTAGTGACCGGTGTGGGGTAATCAGATGCTCTAATCCTGGGTGGATGATGGGATACGATTGATTGAGTATGTGAAATTGTCGGACGTTCTAAATATGTATATAAATATACATATTGATGAAATACGATAATGATAAGTATGTCGGATGCAATAACCAAGGCAAGGTGACGGGCTACGATACAGTTAGAGCTCTAGTCTGTCATGTACCGTATTTTTACAAATACGATGTTGAGGTTTTGTGAAGAAAGATGTGAGTTGGGGTTGTCTTGATTTATTGATTTGGTATTTGATTGAGATTGTTAGTACTTCGTGGTTGTGGAAACGGTTGAGTGTTGACTTGAGTAGAATTGATTATGATTAAATTAAACAACAGTCTTTCCTTTTACTCATACGAGCTTTCATAAGCTTACCGGGTTTTGTGTTGTTGCAATCCCGGTACACTATTCAAATGGTGTAGCGGATATTCCTGCAGGTCAGGATAACCAGGGAGGTGACCGAGCTGCTTAGGTGTTACAGCAGTTTTTGTTATTTCATTTAGTTGTGAGGTGTGTACTCTCATTTAGAGCTTTACAGTTCATTTTAGATTTGAGTTGTAATAATTAACCGAGACTAAATTCGGTTTTGATTTTATTTCTTGTGGTGAGGATGTTAAGAAAAGAAAATATCAGGATGACTATTTGAGTTTGTAGTAATTTCATGTTTCGGATTTTGAATTTTTATTCTAAAATTCAGGGCGTGACTGTTTGGTATCAGAGCGTATGGTACATATTTGATGATATGTCAATACTTACCGAGTGATGGCCCATCTGCAGCGGATCCCCATCGTGTGCTCTTCGGTATTGACAATGTCATTGGATATGTGAGAGCGTTAGGTTGGCTAGGAACGTTAGCACGTCTTAAGAAATTTAGGCATCGTCATGTATGCTTAGTACTTGGTTAATATGGACTTGCATTTGACTTATGCTTTGTTTAAGTGTTATGCGTGTATTAATCAAGTATATCATGCTTATTAGGTAATGGAGATTGAGGGAAACGAAGCCAGAGGTCGAGGTAGAGGTAGACCTTGTGGCAGGGGTAGAGGCCGAGGAAGGGGTAGGGCCCCTCCGGTCGAAGAAGCATCCGAGACGGAGGTAGAGGCACCATATGAGGATCAGCCTATTCCTCCCATGGCCGTGGTTGATAATCCTACTCGCTTGCTGATGCTAGCAAGGGAAATTACTCGCTTGGGAGCAACCAAGTTTGGAGGAGGCACTGATTACATGGTGGCGGATCGATGGATAGAGGATTTGCAGACCTATTTCGATCTGCTTGATTTCACTGAGACCGACAAGAGGAAGCTAGCCGTTTTCATGCTGAAGGATGAGGCTAGGGTGTGGTGGAACGTCACACAGAGGAGCATTGAGGTGTCTACCTTGACATGGGACGGCTTTGAGAGGCTGTTCAGGGAGAAGTACTTTCCACCAGTAGTGAAGGAGAGGTTGGAACGAGAGTTCCTTGCACTTGTACAGGGGAAGATGACCGTAATTGAGTATGATGCGGAGTTCTCCAGATCGTACAAGTATGTGAGGCAGATGGAGGATGAGGACTTGGCCAAGAAGTTTCAGAGAGGGTTGAGTCCTTCGATTGAGCGTGATGTGGCCATCTTAGAGCTGAAGACCAAGAGAGAGATCTTGGCTAAGGCACAGATCATTGAGTAGCAGAACCTGATTCATAGAGAGAAGGAGTCTGCTGAGAGAGACTTCCAAGGCAAGGGAAAGGCCATAGCAGGAAGCAATAGAGCTAAAGACTTCAGGGGTGGGTTCTGGAAGAGACAGAGAACTCAGTTCCAGCATCAGGCTCTAGCTAGGGCAGCAGTAGCTCCTCCTGTTCAGGCTATGCCTATTAGGTAGATAGCACCAGCAGCTCCGGTGAAGTGCTTTAACTGTGGCGAGCCGGGCCACATCTCTCGTGCGTGCACGAAACCACGGGGTAGGATATGCTACAGCTGTGGACAGGCAGGGCATCAAGCTAGGGAGTGTCCCTGAAATCAGGGTAGAGTACAGGGTAACCAGCAGAGGCATCTACCACCTGCACCTGCTAGAGTCTTTGCCATCGGTCAGGCAGGCACGGGAGTGGAAGGTGCTTTATCTGTTTATCACTATCTTGCTAAAGTACTATTTGATACGGGAGCCTCACACTTTTTCATATCTAGTTCGGTTGTGGATGTTTTGGGTTTGATTGCTATGCCTCTGACTTGATCATTGTGTGTTACTTCACCTCTCGGTGTGTCTCTTGAGTTTAGCATGTTTTGTGATGATTGCCCTATTGGGATTGGTGGCAGAGAGTTCTCTGCATCTTTGATTGTGATTCCGGATCACACGTATGATGTGATTTTGGGTATGGATTGGTTGAGCCCGAACCATGTTGTTATTGATTGCTTTAGGATGATTGTGTCCTTCCATGTTCCGGGACAACCGGTGTTTCATTACCGTTGTTTGAAGTCTGACATCGCCATGAGGACAGGAATTTTGGCCCATATTGAATCAGGGAGTAGAACTTCAAAGATTACAGGGATTCCTGTAGTTTCAGAGTATGTAGACGTGTTTCAGGAGATCCCTGGGTTACCTCCGAAAAGGGTAATGGACTACTCCATTGATGTGATACCAGGTACTTCACCTGTGTCGAAAGCACCCTATCGAATGGCTCCAGCTAAACTTCAGGAGTTGAAGGTTCAGATTGAGGGCTTACTTGCACAAGGGTTCATTCAGGCAAGTGTGTCTCCTTGGGACGCACCAGTGTTGTTCGTGAAGAAGAAGGATAATTCACTTCGGTTATGTGTGGATTATCGACAGTTGAACAAGGTGACCATCAAGAATAGGTACCCTTTACCTAGGATTGATGACTTGTTCGATCAGCTTAGAGAAGCTACTGTGTTCTCGAAGATTGACTTGAGGTCTGGATATCACCAGTTGAGGGTGAAGGAGGAAGATAGTCCAAAGACGGCGTTTAGGACCAGGTATGGACATTTTGAGTTTGATCTCATGCCTGCAGGAGCAGGACAGGGAATCCTTCTCGGTAGTATCATCTTACAGCCCACCTTAATCTCCAGGATCATTCAGGGTCAGACACTTGATGAGTTCGCTCAGGCGAGGATTGCTGAGATGACTGTTGACCCGGATGTGGAGGGTCCTTCCGAGTGGATGATTGGGACTAATGGAGGGGTGAGATTTCGAGGGATATTGTTTGTACCAAGTGTTGATAACCTCAGAGAGGAGATCTTGCAGGAAGCACATAGGTCTCGATATACTATACATCCAGGAGGTACTAAAATGTATATGGATCTACGAAGTCATTTTTGGTGGTATGGTATGAAGAGGGATGTGGCAAAACATGTGTCGAAGTGTCTTACATGCCAACAGGTGAAGGCAGAGCATCAGAGACCAGCAGGAATGCTGAACCCCTTATCGATTCCTGTTTGGAAATGGGAAGATATCTCTATGGACTTTATGACTGGATTGCCTAGGTCCAGGCAAAGTTATGACTCGATTTGGGTGATTGTTGACCGGTTGACTAAATCAGCACACTTCCTTCCGGTGGCAAAAACGTACTCAGGGATGCATTGTGTAAGTTGTACGGGAACGAGATAGTGAGGCTTCATGGAGTGCCTGTGACGATTGTCTCTGACCGTGATGCTCGTTTCACTTCAGAATTCTGGCGTAGGTTCCATAAGGCGTTTGGTACGTCTCTTGCTATGAGCACTGCATTTCACCCACAAACAGATGGACAGACCGAGAGAGTGAATCAGGTGATGGAGGACATGCTCAGAGCTTGTGTTCTGGATTTTAAAGGTAGTTAGGCGGATCATCTGCCATTGGTAGAGTTTGCCTACAACAACAGCTATCACTCTAGTATCGGTATGGCTCCATATGAGGCTCTTTATGGTAGGCCATGTAGGACTCCTATCTGTTGGGCTGAAGCAGAGGATAAAGGGCTCATCGGTCCTGAGATTGTACAGGAGACTACAGAGAAGGTCACTACTATTCGGGACAGAATCCGAACCGCTCAGAGTAGATAGAAGAGTTATGCTGACTTGAAGAGAAGACCTTTGGAGTTTGAGACGGGCAATCATGTGTTCTTGAAGGTCTCACCTATGAAAGGTGTGGTGAGATTTGGCAAGAAGGGGAAACTCGTACCGAGGTATGTTGGACCCTTCGAGACTCTGGAAAGGGTTGGTAACTTGGCATATCGTCTTGCTTTACCTGTTAGCATGTCGGGTGTGCACAATGTCTTCCATGTGTCTATGCTCAGGAAGTATGTTCGAGACGAGTCGCACGTGATTGATCACGGTGCGATCGAAGTGAACACAGATGTGACATTTGTAGTTGAACCTGTTCGTATCTTGGATAGGTCTACAAAGAAACTTCGTAGGAAAGAGGTTGATCTCGTGAAGGTGTTGTGGAGTCATCATGACGAGGGTGATGCATCATGGGAGTTAGAATCTGACATGAGAGCGAGGTATCCACTACTTTTTAGGGAATTGGGTACTTGAATTTCGGGACGAAATTCCTTTAAAGGGGGTAGATTGTAACACCCGCAATTTTCATTTTAAATTTGAGTAATTGTGTTGAACGATTATTATGCGATTTCACGAATTTTATTCGATAATAATTCACTTTTAGAATTATCGAAGTTTCGAAAAGATTATTTTTAACGAAAAGCTCGGTTTGAGAAATCGACTTTTTCTACGTGCAAAATTTGGGAAAACTTCCTTCGTAAAAGTTGTAGAGCTCGTCGATACGAGTCTGTGCGTATGCGGAACACGTTGTCCGGATTTTTTTTGAATTAGTTATAGAATTTAGAAATTATTTCTATTTTGGTATAAATAGGAAAAAAAACCCTAGTTATTTTCAGAAGCTTTCCATTTTGGTCCGGCCTCCTTCCATTTTCGGAAGGCACTGTTCATCATCTCATTCCTCCGTTCTTCGACCCAAAGCAACCGAAAGAGAGAGCAAAGTTCACCATAATCGTTCTCCCTCCACAGACCACCACTCGACCTCAAACCAAGTCCTAGGCGTTCGTCTCGAGCTGCTCTACCTCCTAGACGGCGTCGCTTCCACCGGCAAGGCCTCCAGCTCCGGCGAAACCGTCCGAAACAGTCGGACCCGAAAACAAACCAAAACAAACCCCTTGTGTTTCGACCACCAAACCAAGTGAAACTCGTTCCTCTACATCGATTCAACCTCCTGAAGCTCCCAGAAGCAGTTTTACAAGGCGGCGCGGCCTGCAGCGGCGTCGGCACGGCCCGAACTGAAAAGGTTCGTTTTCGGTTCGATCTCGATATCTCGAGCTACAGATCACCATTTCACTTGATTCTTGGCTCATTGAACTAGCCTCAACTTCCTCTACAAGCACCAAGACGGACCGGAACTGGGTCGAACGTTTTCACGTTCGTCGGAGCTCAACCCCGTGCGGATCGAAAAACCAACTTTCGATCAAAATATCTCGAGTTATACACGATCGTTTCTTGTGATTCTTGGCTTGTTGAGTTCGCAAGGAAGTTCTGAACAAGTTTCTAGAAGGGATCGAGGCGTGAGGTTGCAGTTTTCACGTCGGTTTTCAAGCTCACCGGTTTCTGGAAAAATTCGACCGCCGACTGTAATTGGTACTTTTCGATCCCTTCCCGTCATTTTTTGGTCTTGTGCTAGTTATGAAAGTTGCTCAGAATGATGAAACGAAGGGGACAAGCTCGGCCCCGACACCATTGGTGGTGGTCGGTGACGGCTCTGTCCCTAACTCCGGCGGCCCTTTACGGCCACCTCCAGAGGTCTAAAATTTGGTTTCTGTCCATTTTATGATTCTATGTTTCAATAAGATCATTTCGGCGTATTATACACATTTTTTGGATATCGTATGAATTAGTTATGAATTTTGAGATTTCGATCGATAGATTTTTGATCTGTGAAATTAGGACCGTCGATGAACTTGTAAATTTGATATGATGATCATATGACTTTCCCAGAGGATTTGTGTTGTCATGGGTGAAGATCCGACCGTTGGATCTTCGTATATGTGCAAAACGGTAATGAGGGGAGCGATTCGTGAGAATCCGCTCGTCGGATTTCATTGTAAATTAGAATCCGGCCGTTAAATGGTAGTTCAATTATGTTTTAGAATTACTGGCTAAATTCGAATCACATTTGATTAGGTGATTGACGGATTGTATTTGAGTGGGCTATTTCGGCGTTAATTATATTTGTATTGAAGACGCAGCTGGAATTTCGAGGTGAGTAAAACTCACGTGGTTCATATTACGAACCGAGCGTTTTAAATTTATTTATTTTTGGTAATTGTGTGAAAAATATTTGCGGATTAAATATTTGTTTTAAAATTTCATGGATTTGAATCCCCACGGTCCATAGGTAAGTAAAATGAATTTTAATTGTACAAATGAATTTCACGATTTTCTTGTGTGAACTATAGATGGTATTAGTGGTCATTCCTGAGTGGATGATTACATATATATATATTTACGTGGAAAATATATTTTGATGAGTGGATTGTTGAGTGATGATATGATTGAGTTGGATTGATGAATTGATTATATTTCAATTGTGTAATTCATAATAATATGGTGTTTCTTGGTTGGGTTGATTTCAGTATGTGATATTATATGATGTGCTCATTTATGGGTTTAGGGTCGACGTAGTGACCGGTGTGGGGTAATCAGATGCTCTAATCCTGGGTGGATGATGGGATACGATTGATTGAGTATGTGAAATTGTCGGACGTTCTAATTATGTATATAAATATACATATTGATGAAATACGATAATGATAAGTATGTCGGATGCAATAACCTAGGCCAGGTGATGGGCTACGATTCAGTTAGAGTTCTAGTCTGTCATGTACCGTATTTTTACAAATACGATGTTGAGGTTTTGTGAAGAAAGATGTGAGTTGGGGTTGTCTTGATTTATTGATTTGATATTTGATTGAGATTGTTAGTACTTCGTGGTTGTGGAAACGGTTGAGTGTTGACTTGAGTAGAATTGATTATGATTAAATTAAACAACAGTCTCCTTTTACTCATACGAGCTTTCATAAGCTTACCGGGTTTTGTATTGTTGCAATCCCGGTACACTATTCAAATGGTGTAGCGGATATTCCTTCAGGTCTGGATAACCAGGGAGGTGACCGAGTTGCTTAGGTGGTACAGCAGTTTTTGTTATTTCATTTAGTTGTGAGGTGTGTACGCTCATTTAGAGCTTTACAGTTCATTTTAGATTTGAGTTGTAATAATTAACCGAGACTAAATTGGGTTTTGATTTTATTTCGTGTGGTGAGGATGTTAAGAAAAGAAATTTTCAGGATGATTATTTGAGTTTGTAGTAATTTCATGTTTCGGATTTTGAATTTTTATTCTAAAATTCGGGGCGTGACTGTTCACTAGTTAATCATCTGCTCTATCATCTGGAATGATATCACAGACCATAGAACACCACTGACTTCTCTATATTGATGTAATTGATGACTTCTCACATCATCTTCGTTTTCCTTTTGGATCGAACCACAATCAAGCAAACCCAAAAATCTTAGACAAGAATAAAACAAAAGAAACCCAGAACTCAGTTCTACAAATGGAATCATGAATTTCCAAACTACCAAACAGAGATTAGGAGACAATTCTAGGAGATAAGTACCAAAGGATTGTCAACCCAGGAAAAAAAAAATGAAACACTCTTCTACGTCAATATTCATCGGTGAGATGTGACCATGGAAAGTATTGAAAACTCTCCTCTCAAGCCCACCGCAACCCTACTGCGGCCACATCGCTTTCATCGACGTCGCCACGGGCCGTCACCGTACCTCTACCCAACTTTGGTGCGGCGTCAATTCCTTCGTCTTGTCTCTCTCTGACATGGCCATTTGAAAGGAAACATCATCCTCCTCCTCTCCTCCAACTCAATCTTCTTCATCATCGTCTGCATAGCCGTCATGTCTCTTAGTGCCATCATAAGTTCATAACCACCACCAACCCCCTCAATACCACTGGTGAAATCATTAAATAGGTCACGGATACGAAATTTGTTCTCGCCTTGACAACTCAGTAACTAATCCCCAAGATGGTCGGGTTCACTTCCAATAACATGGTGTTCATAGCGGTTCAGGGAGGCGAGGATTAGAGAAGATGATTTGGGTGGGACCCACATAATGAGCTGTTGAAACCTGAATTAAGTTGACTTATTGGGATTTCCTTAAACGAATGGATGCCTGGCACGTGTCTTGTCCTCATTTTCCAACTTTGCTGACATCCTCTTCTGATCCTTCCTGATATATATATATATATATATATATATTTGATATCAATATATATATATATATATATATATATATATATATGCAAGAACAAAGAAACCTCATCTACCTCATCATTTACTCCCACATTAAAGAAAGAAAAAAATGGTTTCAGTTTTCATATTTTCCAATTCTCTCTTTTTCAAGACCAAAATAAACACAAATCATTTTCAATTTTCATTGTTGTATCAATAAAAAAACAAGAATGCAAAAACCCACAAAGAGTCTAATTTCCAAAGCTTTGAAAACTTTCTAGTTTGACTTGAATAATTCACTGATTTACTTTGGGATATTCAAGTAATTGAAGCACTAAAAGAACATGAATAATGACATTCTAGAAGGTTGGGAACAATGGAAACGTAGTTATCACAAAAATTAGACAACCATTTATAGAAGTTAAACATTATGTTGCAATCACTCTATGCAATCATTCGAATAGTTCCTTTACCTAAAGCACATTCTCATGTTCGAATTGGAAAGTAGAAATTCCCACAGGGCTACTGCTGCTTTCCCATTTTCTCACAGCCTTGAAAATGACCGTCTCCCAGCCATCTTACCGCTGACATGCTACCAACCTGTGACCAAACTTCCGTCGGCTTCCTTTTCAAACGTCGTCCAATTGCTAACCCATATCAAAGTGACTTCACTACCGAAGCCTCATCGTTTTTGAGTCGTTGACCAGTGTTGTCTCTACTTCGTACCAAACAACCAGTGCTGTCTCAACTAAACCTTGGTTTTATCTATTTCAAATGTTAGTCTTTCAGTCATACCCTACTCTCCGATTAACATGGGTTCTTTTTGTAGATCCCTCTGATAGATTGATTTCATAAGATAATTGTAAGACCGAAAGAGAATAATATATAAGATCTTCAAATTTCTCTGTTTTCATAATTTTGTTTACTTACTGAGTGCATGGTGTGCTCAAGCGGTAACTCTTCAGCTAGAGAGCGTGGGTCCATGACCTGCACAAAATTAGTGCTCAATTTAAAACTCTATCAATATAGTAAGAATAAGTATGGATCGTTCTCAACCGGGGATTAGGGACTATTAATTCCTGAAAAATAAACATTAGACCAAACTAAACTTTATATTATAAACAATATTTACCAAAAAAGACAAGTAAAGGGGATTTAGAATTTGTTTTCTAATTTAACAACTACGTAATTATATACATATGTGACACATCAAAACCAGAATCAAGTAGAATTTATATGAATGGCACGAAAATAGATATGATTATCTACTATTAACATGTTGGCAAGGTTTCAAATATCAAATGACGAATCAAAATATGTTTAAGCATAGAATCAATCAAGAACAAAGATGAATGCATACAAAGTTCTTCTTACTTCCCTTAATTAAATTAACTAGATGAACGCACCATAGTTAACTCTATTAATCATGCAATCACTAATGGTAGCTAATCACTGACAAGAACACTTTCAATGCATTAAGAATCATGGAAGTTTGATCAATTCAAGCCAAGAATACAAGTTAGAACGCTAATCAAGCATGCAAGACTCATTGTTAATTTACCTAAGTATTTATAGGTTTTCCACCGAAATTATTAAAGCCTAGGACACTAGCACCTTAATATGGATTAAATTACATGTTTATCAACCTAAGTATGCATCCAAAGATTAATTAGCACATAAAAGATGGGATTGAAGCTCAAAATTAACAATCATGCAAGAACATATAGAAATTGCAACTTTTAATTTGAAAAACCTAAAACCTAAAGCATGCTTCATAGTATTCAAAAATCACATAACTAAATTCAATCTTTCAACCTCACAAGAAATTGCAAATCAAGAAATGAAAATCTAAAACGAAGTCGCAAATCACATAGAATCCGAAATTGTTTTACAATCCAAAACGAAAACAAAAGTAGAGTTTCATGGTTACACTTTTTGATCTTCAAGGACGCAAGAAGCTTCAAAAGGTGGTGGAATGGATGAGGATCACGGCAAGGATAATTGAATGGAGAGGATGATTGCCCATGGCCTTGAACTTGGAACTTCTTGGAATTGCCAAAACTATGGAACAGAAATGGGAGCGTTTTTGGCTTTTGATTCTGATTTTGTGGTGTGTAGAATGTCTTCCTTTATATAGTGAACGACAAGGGCTAGGGTTCCCTTGATTTTCTCTTGAATTACATCACTCGGCCAATAGAAAAATAGAATGAGGAGTGGAGAGTAAGTAATCTTGTAATTGCCAAATTCTTCCTTGTATCTACACCATATTTCGGCCTCCCTTGTATGTAGAGTCATAATTCAATTCTTATTCCTCTATTTTCTCTCCAAAAATTCCATAAAAATCTAAGAAATACCGAATAAGATTTTGCCGAAATCTTTTAATATTCCCTTGTATATTTCACGGCAAAGGCAATCCATTTAGGGTTAGGGTTCCTCCAAGATGTCGAGGAATATTCTAGAGCCTCATGTGCAAGTCACATGCTTCAAACTTCAGGCCAAACTCTCCCAAATTGGGCCAATTCAAAATTCATTATCAATGTTGCCGAAATTTCTTCAATATTCTAGAATAATCTTGAACTTTCTTGAGTCATCTTCGAGGCACAACATCTCCTAGTCTCACCAGGTCTTCCTACCAACATCAGGACTCCTAGTGTGATTAGGTTTCCTAGTCCAACTAGGACTCTGTCATTTCTTCATTCCGAACATCATTTTTCCGAGCTCACACCTAGTTGACTTAGGATTCCTACTTCAACTGGGATACCTTTTCCTGGTAGAACTGGGAAAACTTCATTTCTCTATTTCTTTGTCATTTCTGCGCCTCATTTCCTCCTTGTCTTCATTTCCATAATTACCAGCTCTTATTAGCTCATTTCTTGCATTTGAAGCTCATTTCTACCTAAAAACACAAAACTGAGTTATAAATGATAATGTTACGGAAAATAACGAAGCAAAATGTAGAGACAAAATGCACAAAAAACATAGAAAATATTACTCCGATCAGACCCCCACTCTTAGCTTTTTGCTAGTCCCTTAGAAAAATCACACAAAACAAAAACTAAGTAAGATTCAAAACAAACACTAAGACAAAGACTAACAAAAACGACTAAATAGGGACATCCTAAAATGAAAACACATAAACAAAACAAAACTAAAACCAACAAAAACAAAAAGCAACGAAAATCACAAAGTAAAAGACTCTAAACACTCTAGTGCCCTTGAACATTTTTTCTCAGAAATCTCATACTTACAAGTCACCAAGAATAACACTCAACCAAAAATTCAATCATGTATTTTTCGAGAGTTAAATAAAAGATATGCACAACATATAAACATGTAGGATTTGGGAACAACAATGGTGAGTGGTTGGAGCTTAATTAGCATGCATATACAAGTAATTGATTCACCTCACAAATGATATACACTCTTTCTTCTCTCAGAATTCAAGGTCATGCTTAAAAGCTTCTTATTCACTCAAGTATATGTGAGAGATGATATATATTTTTTTTCCTGAAAAGCTCACATATAAGAAAGAAAAGCACATATATCATTTTTTTTTTCAAAAGATCTCATGAAGGATATCAATCACATGTACAAATGAACCCAAGCCATAAGTTCAACAGTCATAACTCATCTCCATAGATCAAAGGCTACCCCATCTTAAGGATCAAAGAGGTCTTAAAAAAGGGTTGTAATGGGGCCAAGGTTTAGGGTTAAAGAAACGAATGGATAAGAAAATCACAAAGTGTCCTAAAAACAAAGTAGAGCCCTTGAAACGTCTTGTAGTCACCAAAGCATCTTCAACGTCATAGCTCCATAAAGGTCATATAAAAGGCCTAATTTCATCTTGTTGGGCCCTTGCTTTATTCTAGCCTTCAAATCCACAATGCAAAAATACAAAAGTCCACAAAAACTTAAACAATTTCAACCAAAACCGTATACATATTCTTTTCTTCTTCTTCTTCTTTTTCTCTTTTTTTCCTTTTCACGGCATACACATTACAAATAAATCTCATGGACATTTATACCCCCACACTTGAACTTTCAACTCTTCTCAATCTTTAATCTTGACGCCCTCTTGCTTTGTAAAGTCTCAAAAATAGCTCCACTAAGTTTTTAGAACAAAGGGTAAGGATGTAACTATACTAAGGTTAAGGGTTAAGGATATTTGGGATGATGAAAGAAAAGGCTAAAACGTAGGCTCAAAGGGGTTAAACTAGGGGAGTCCCACGACAGGCACAAATGGGGTCACAGGCTCATTTGAAATTGGTACTAAAAACTCCTAAGGTGCCTTTATCCTTTCCAGAATCAGGGTATGTATTGATAAAAGTCTCGACAAGCACAAAAGTGAATTATAACATTCTCTAGTCTATTAAATTAATGGGCTAAATACTAGTTACTACCTTGTGGTTTGGGTCCAAGATCAATTCAGTCCCTGGACTTCTAGTTTCATCAAAAACACCCCTGCACTTTTAATTTTGATCTAATAGGTCCAACTCGTTAATATTTTATTATGGGTTCAAGTTATAGTTGGATTATTTGTTGAAAAACTATTTATTTTTAATAGTAGGACTCACTCTTAAATTAACTAGAGGTGGTATGCAGACACTACATCATAAAAGATAGGCCATATATGAGCCACGTTAACAAGTTAAATAACTCAATTGTCAGAAAACTGACAAATTAGACCTATTAGATCAAAATTGAAAGTGCATGGGCGTTTTTGATGAAATTAGAAGTTCAAGGACTGAATTGATTTTGGATCCAAACTATGGGTAATAATCTGTATTTAGCCTTAAATTAATCTATGGCATCCAACCAATCAAATGAAAGATAATGAGATCTACTAAGCATCGTCAAGAAATATAAGAGTATAATTCATTTTTTTCATAATCACTCAACAAAGAAAAAGCACATGGGCACAAAAGCTCACAAGGGTTTTTGAATCAAAACTCGTTTTAGCATGCTCATAATATGTACCATGTTATCAAATCCATATCCACTACACAGTTATATATCACGTATAAGTCTCATTTAACCAAAGAAAAATAACAAACTTTATCTCAATATTGTGATCATCTTTTAGCCATGCTTTTAGAGATATAAAATCATCCTAGACAGTTGAAAGGGCGGTCCTAAGACTCAAACAAAAACAATAAACAAATTCGACTCTAACACATAAAACCTAAAACGATTTTTTTTTTCTATTTTTTTCGACACTTCATAATTTTTTTTTCTTTTTCTGATTTTTCTATTTTTTTGGATTTTATATTTTTAACTCAATGCAAAAGAATTTAAAGCATGCAAAGCAGAAGATAAGCATATAAGGGATAATTCATGAAACTTTATTGAATAACCAAAAAGAAATACAAAATAACTAACCAAAAATTGTTCCAAAAATAAAAGACTAACGAAAAATAAAAGTAATGATAGAGAGATCAAATCTAGTTTCTTATGGGGTGCCTCCTATTGTAGCGCTTGGTTTTAACGTCTTCTCAGCCTAGACGTGGCCTTCCTTGCTCTTCAAGTGTTGGGACCTTCAAAGCCTCCCTTAGGGTTTGGAATGGTGTTGCTTGGAAGCTTCCCTTGTTCATGGAACTCGGTCATGAAGTCCACCACTTGTCCCATTTGCTTCTTGAGATCGGCTATGTCATTTCCATGGTTTTGTTGCCCTTGAATCAAAACTTGAGTTGAGGAGTTAAGCGTCTCAATGATCTTGTAATAGTTAGGGGACGTTCCTTGAGCTTGAGGAAGTGCTTAAGGTCTTTGATAGAACGCTCCTTGAGGTCCTCTATTGTAGGTGTTTTTATTGGAATTTTGGACATTATCATTGTCCCTCCACCTAAAGTCCCTCCAACCAGAGTTGTAAGTGTTGGAGAAGGGGTCATTCCTTTGACGAGCTTACCCTTGATTCTGATTCTGATACCCCAAGTAGTTAACACTTTCCCATCCACCATTCTCTATTAATTGAGGACATTGATCAGTCATGTGCCCTTGAGTAGAGCACACCCCACAAACTTGCGCCACTCCTTGAACCTTTAGCGTTAACACTTGTGACATAAGAGAGGTCAGTTTGTCCAATCTAGCATTGGTGTCTGAATTGAGAGACACTTCCTTCACTTGGCTAGATGTACTCCTAACACCCTCATATTGTTGAGCATTGGCAGCCCTATCAGCTATCAACTTCTTCCCAACAGCTGGAGTCTTGTCCATAAAAGTACCTCCACTAGCAGCATCTGACATTTGGCGCTCAAGAGGGAGCAAACCCTCATAAAAGTATGGCAAGAGGCTTTCATCCATGAATTTGTGTTGGGGACATTGTGCCAAAAGAGATTTAAACCTTTCATAGTAATTGGCATAATACTCATCTGCAGTTTGTTGAATTCCAGTGATCTTCTTCCTCATATTATAACTCTTGAAGTGGGGAAAAATTTCTCAAGGAATGCTTTCATCATTGCGTCCCAAGAAGTGACATGTCCATCAAGAAGTTCACATAGCCAATCCTTGGCTCGGTCAGCTAGAGAGAAAGGGACTGTTTTCAACTTGAAAATGTTCTCATCAGCCTCATTGGGTGTCATGCTTCCCACAACAAATTGGAACTCCTTCAAATGCTTGTTAGGGTTCTCCATGGAGAGTCTATGAAATGTATGTAATCTATGAAGAAGTCCACCCTTGATCTCAAAAGTAGTAGACTTACCCTCAGTAGTTTTGGGAAAACAACGGAAAGATGAAGTCCTCTTCAACAGTGGACGTAGAGAGGTCCCTGATACTCTGATTAGTCTCATTGTTGTTTCCTAATGCAACCATTACTTCTTCTTCTTCAGAGGGTGGCGTATGAGGTGGTGTAGGTGAGAGAGGTGGTGTGAGTTGAGGTAATGGTGAGTTGGACGAAATGAGTGGTGATGGCGTAAGTGATGGTGGAGATGGAGTAGGTGTAAGTGATGTGGATTCCTCTGAAGAATTAAAGATCTTCTTCCCTTGAGAGCTGAATGTGTACAGTTTGAATCTCAAAGGAGAAGAAGGTCTTCTTGGTTCAGGTTGTGGAGGAATCTTCAAACGTGCACGTCTTTCTTCAATCTCTCGTGCACTAGGGATCTTAGAAGGCTCGGACATTCATGGAAATCCTGAACAACATTAAAAATTAATTAAGTTAGTAAACTATACAATAAAAGAAATACAAGTTAATGTTTTTATACAAAGTTAAAGTCACACACAACAAACAAACCCTACAAGTATAATTTATTCAAAAATTTACAAGTATAGTGTAGCTACAAAACGGGTTTTTATAATTTTAGGGGTGGATTAGTGAAATCAAGTAACTTGTAAGAATTCAAATTCAACCACAAGCTTTCAATCGATTGAATGTGCGGCCCAAGTATAATCATCTAGACACAAGCTTCTTTTCAAATCCTTTAGGCAACCTTACTGAAATGGCCAGGTGGTGGAGGACGAACATGAGAGGTAGAAATCATTATGGCTTGAGCTACTCCCACATAGTGGTTTAGGCCCAATTGTATGCACTTCTGAATTCAAAACCCGTCATGGATGTTGTCCCATTTCTAGACACCATCTCACATAGGCTATACTTACTAAGATAGGAAATTTCACAAGTGTGAAGATAGTTCAACAAGTGTTAATAAAAGCCGCCCTCAACCTTAAGGGACCTGAACTAGGTGCCCTAAAAGAGTTTAGGCTAATATTAACAAAAGAGACTTCACCTATTCCAATCAATATCAACTCATAATCAAAATTAAACTCATGTAAATCACCATCAATCAAAAATGTCGAAAATAAATTTTAATTACAATTTATAATTTCCCACACCATTTATCAAGAAATAACAAGATTTAATCCCCGGCAACGGCACCAAAAATTGACCTGCACAAAATTAGTACTCAATTTAAAACCCTATCAATGTAGTAAGAATAAGTAGGTATCGTTCTCAACCGGGGATTAGAGACTATTAATTCCTGAAAAATAAACGTTAGACAAAACTAAACTTTATATTATAAACAATATTTACGAAAAAGACAAGTAAAGGGGATTTAGAATTTGTTTTCTAATTTAACAACTAAGTAATTATATACATATGTGACACATCAAAACCAGAATCAAGTAGAATTTATATGAATGGCACGAAAATAGATATGATTATCTACTATTAACATGTTGGCAAGGTTCCAAATATCAAATGACGAATCAAAATATGTTTAAGCATAGAATCAATCAAGAACAAAGATGAATGCATACAAAGTTCTTCTTACTTCTCTTAATTAAATTAACTAGATGAACACACCATAATTAACTCTATTAATCATGCAATCACTAATGGTAGCTAATCACTGACAAGAACACTTTCAATGCACTAAGAATCATGGAAGTTTGATTAATTCAAGCCAAGAATACAAGTTAGAACGCTAATCAAGCATGCAAGACTCATTGTTAATTTACTTAAGTATTTATAGGTTTTCCACCGAAATTATTAAAGCCTAGGACACTAGCACCTCAATATAGATTCAATTACATGTTTATCAACCTAAGTATGCATCCAAAGATTAATTAGCACATAAAAGATGGGATTGAAGCTCAAAATTAACAATCATGCAAGAACATATAGAAATTGCAACTTTTAATTTGAAAAACCTAAAACATGCTTCATAGTATTCAAAAATCACATAACTAAATTCAATCTTTCAACCGCACAAGAAATTGCAAATCAAGAAATGAAAATCTAAAATGAAGTCGCAAATCACATAGAATCCGAAATTGTGTTACAATCCAAAACGAAAACAAAAATAGAGTTTCATGGTTACACTTTTTGATCTTCAAGGACGCAAGAAGCTTCAAAAGGTGGTGGAATGGTTGAGGATCACGGCAAGGATGATTGAATGGAGAGGATGATTGCCCACGGCCTTGAACTTGGAACTTCTTGGAATTGCCAAAACTATGGAACAGAAATGGGAGCGTTTTTGGCTTTTGATTCTGATTTTGTGGTGTGTAGAATGTCTTCCTTTATATAGTGAACGACAAGGGCTAGGGTTCCCTTGATTTTCTCTTGAATTACATCACTCGGCCAATAGAAAAATAGAATGAGGAGTGGAGAGTAAGTAATCTTGTAATTGCCGAATTCTTCCTTGTATCTACACCATATTTCGGCCTCCCTTGTATGTAGAGTCATAATTCAATTCTTATTCCTCTATCTTCTCTCCAAAATTTCCATAAAAATCCAAGAAATACCTAATAAGATTTTGCCGAAATCTTTTAATATTCCCTTGTATATTTCACGGCAAAAGCAATCCATTTAGGATTAGGGTTCCTCCAAGACGTCAAGGAATATTCTAGAACCTCATGTGTAAGTCACGTGCTTCAAACTTCGGGCCAAACTCTCCCAAATTGGGCCAATTCAAAATCCATTATCAATGTTGCCGAAATTTCTTCAATATTCTAGAATGATCTTAAACTCTCTTCAGTCATCTTCAAGGCACAGCATCTCCTAGTCTTACCAGGTCTTCCTAACAGCATCAGGACTCCTACTGTGATCAGGCTTCCTAGTCCAACTAGGACTCTGTCATTTCTTCATTTCCGAACATCATTTTTCTGAGCTCACTCCTAGTTGACTTAGGATTCCTACTTCAACTGGGATTCATTTTCCTGGTAGAACTGGGAAAACTTCATTTCTCCATTTCTTTGTCATTTCTGCGGGTCATTTCCTCCTTGCCTTCATTTCCATCATTTCCAGCTCTTATTAGCTCATTTCTTGCATTTGAAGCTCATTTCTACCTAAAAACACAAAACTAAGTTAGAAATGATAATGTTTAGGAAATAACTAAGCAAAATGTAGAGAGAAATGCACTAAAAACATAGAAAATATTACTCTGATCAGTCCATGAATGTTATCCTATCCTCCTATATAAAAGGGGCCTCAACCTCATGCAAAGGGCAATGTTTATTTTTCATCCTCACTCATCCTTGAGTTAGTTCCCATGATCACCTTCGGACTTAAGCATTGGAGGTGTAATAAGCCAAATATTAGTTATTATTCTCTAAGGATGTTCTGGAATTAATTCAGTGGTTATTGGTATGCGTACGTAAGTCGAAATTGAAGTCAAAGTATTTCGGACGAATAATTACTAGGAATGTTTCATTTTTGAGGGGTCAAAAGGTTGACTTTATATTCATTGGGTTTCTCCAAAAAATTTCTTCACGAAAGTTGTAGAGCGCGTCAATAAGAGTTCATGAATACATGGAACACAGAAATCGGAGTTCGTCTTAGAAAGTTTTGGTCAACAGAAGTTTCTGCCATTTTAGAAAATTACTATAAAGAGAAGTTTCTGGAAATGAAAATCATTATCTGATATTTTCGAAAACTACTATATTTCTTCTCTCTCCATTCTCTCTCTTCGAAACCCAAGATCAGGAATTTTTCGTCCGACCCGACCCATTCGGAACTCCGAACTCTAGCGACTTCAGCGATGGCGCTCGCCCAGATCAACTCATACTGGTGTTGCCTTCCTTCCTATAGTGGTGGCTTGCTCGAATTTCCACATACGGTGGCACATCGAAGCGTCGAAGTTAGAAGCGAATGGACCTGACTGGAAATCTCAACTTCAGCGGCGATAAGGCTTCAAATTAGGTTTGTTCTTTTTGTAAGAGCTTCGTCTTTCGACCCATGGTGGTGGTTTTGGACGATTCACACCGGAGCAAAGTCAACTCACAGTGAACAGTGGGTTTTGGCTCATAGCGGCGATCTAGGCGGAGTTGGTTCAAAGCCCAGGTATTAAAGTTGCTCTACTTGATATTCTTGACATTTTGGACAATTAGATTGTGGTTGTTTTGAGTTTGGTCGGCGGTGTATGGTGGTGCACGTGCCACCGTCTGTGATGGCGCTAGGCGGTGTTTCGCCCATGTCAGGGGTCGTTTCTTTCACTATCATCTACTCGTCGAAATGAGTATTTTGATATATAGCTTGTAGCATTTGGAGATAGTATTTGCATGTTAGGGTTTTAGCGATTTCAATTTGCTCGATTTTCGATCTGTGAGGATCTGACTGTTCAATCAACTTGTAGTTTTTTCATATCGATCGTAGATGTATTCCGAAAACTTTGGGTGGTCTCAGATGAGGTTCCGCCTCAATTGGAATTATTTTCAGGGTTTCAGTTCAGACGAGGGTTTCGAAATTTAATCTCTTTGTGTTCCGTGTACTGAGTTGAGACCGTATGTGATTAGATACTTTAGGAAGTTTTCTTGGATGGATATTTAGTGGTTGTGTTACTCTGTTCTACATAGAAGACGCAGCAGGATTCTAAGGTCAGTAATCTCACAATGTTCATTTATGAACGAATTACTTTATCATGTTGGGAGTTATTTATTTAACTGCAAACTATAGTTGGTATTAATAGCATTCCTGAGTGAATGACTACATGTGGGTGTGTGTGTGTGTAAGTGAAATACATGTGTTGGTGGTTTGGTTGTGTTGAAAGCAATATTTGTGATAGGGTTCATATTATTGTTTCGAGTTTACTTTTCGGGAAACAAAATATTGTGGAAAGGGTTGATTTCTATTGTTTTGAAAAGTGTTATGGATTGTGGAACATTTTTAGGTCACGGGTGACTTATTTAAATGTTTTGGTCTTTGTATCGAGAGTAATTGATAGGGATCAACTATAGGGAATCTTTTACTTTAGATTCGAATAACATTTCGGGTCCAGTGCAACTTGCTTAATGTTTGGGTATTTATACAGGGTATCCAAAGACTAGAGTGTTGAGGATCGGGGATCACAAAAAGTGATCGAGGGTGGGTTATCTGAACCATATATGCCCTTGGATGGGGTATAGTTACGATCAGTTAGAGCTTTAATCTGTCCGCTGGGGTGTCTCATGGGGTAACAGTGAGGTTACTTGTGACTCATTAGTACAAGTTTTTGAAAAAGAATCTTGAGTATATTATTTCTTTTATTGTCGATGATGGACGAGAGTTTTCATATTTAATTGTCGGAGTTTCAATTAATATGATTTTGTCACGATGTGACAAGTGTTTCCTTATGGAAAAGAATGGGAAGTTTCAAAAGAAATCAAGCGTAAGTTGCTTGCGTGAGTTGTTTGTGTAAGTTGTTTTCTTAATTGGAACGGGTGGGTTTTTCTTGTGATTGGTGTGAGTTTCGGTTGTTGCATTTGAGTTACTCATACAAGCTTTTATAAGCTTACCGGGTTTGTTGTGTGGCAACCCGGTGCACTATTTGATAGTGTAGGGGTTAATCCTGCATGTCAAGGTAATCGTGGCTGAAGCTTAGGTAACGTGCTAGCAGCCTTATGGTAGGAATCCAATTTACCGTTGTTAAGATTTCCGCTTGTAGTAAGCTTTGAGGAGCATTTACTTATTATTTTGTTATGGCAATTTAATTCGTAAACTTGTGTAATATACGACTCTGTGGAGCAAGTATATATTGACATTATGGGTTTAGGGCATCAGTATGTACTTGGTTTAAAAGGAAAACGTTTTCCAGGTATTTTGTATTAATAGCTGGTGTCAAACACTCTACAAGACTCTGAAAACAACTTTAATGACTCAAGACACAAATCTAAGGGAGAAATAAGCCTAAAATGGGGCGTATACTCATTAAAATCATCGCACTTTATGCTTCTATCAACTACCCCATACTTAGCTTTTGCTAGTCCCTTAGCAAAACAAAGGTACAAAACAAAACAAAGACTCGACAAAAAGCAAGTAAATGACTCTACTGCCCCTAACTGTTGTCTCAGAGACTCGAAACTCATAGCTTTTACGTTAAACACTTCATCAAAATCACATAGATAATTCCAAGGTTAATAAACATGTGGCACTCATATGACTAAATAAGATATCGAGAACTTGGTTATGTAGTGAATGATAACATGTTTCGAACAAGTCCAATCCAAACTCACAAGACATACTCTCGATTTTTCTCTCAGAAATGGCAATGCTTAAAAGCTTCACGCTCAAATATATGCAAGAGAACAAATTGTAAGGCAACAAACAGCTTGCATATTTCATCAATAAAAGCATTTTGTGAAGAATTTGTAAAGACCTCAAGAAATGACTAAGTGCACAAATGAACCTAAACCATAAGCTCGACTTTGTAATTGACTCCACTAACCAAAGGCTACCCATCTCAAGCATCAAGTAAGGACTTGTAACAGGTTGTAATGGGGCTAAGCTAGGGTTTTCGAAATGAAGATTAAGGATACAAAAATCCTAAGGACCTAACAGAGCATATATGGACCACCTTATGTCACCATTTTTATAGGCTAATTATCATTGTTTTGGACCCAACCTTCACTCTAACCAACATGGAAATGGACAAAGGCCTAATTTTCAACTTTGGGCCTTCAAATATGAAAGTCCAGAACCACACTTTAACAATTTCCCAAGAGTTTTTTTTTTCAATTTTTCTTCTCTTTCGCCATTTTTCTTTCTTTCATTTTCATTTTTTTTCACAGCAATCTCTTTTTTTTCTCTCTCTCTTGGGTTTTCCCCACCCCACACTTGTCTTTCATCATCACCCCTACACATTATGTCATGCTCTACTAAGTCCCTAGCACAAGGGCAGAGATATCATGTACTAAGCTCATGGTAGGGTAGTGAGGGTGATGAAACAAAGGTTTTCAATGTAGGCTCAAAGGGGTTCATTCTAAGGAGTCCCACGACGGGCACAATTGGGGACACATGCTTGTTTGGCTATGGTGGTTACCCTAATGCCTTCTATCCTATCCAAGATCAGGGCATATTATGGCACAAAAGTTTTGACAATCACAAAAGTCGAGTTCTAGTACTCTCTAGTCCATTAAACTCTATGGCACATGATCATTGGATTTCCAAAGAATAATGAGGTCTAGCAAATACAGCCATGAAATTCTGAATTTATCAATTAAGCACTCGAAAAGAAAGTATTTCGGCTCAACAACTCACTTAGGGTCAAATGAATCAGACTTAATCCTAGCATGCTTAATGAACCAAGTTACAATCCTATCTCAAATCTTCATACAAGTATCACAATATAGATTAACCACAGAATTCAATTAAGTCCTATTTCAATTGTGAAAACCTTCAGCCATGAATTCAAAGATATGTTCGTCCTTGATGTTAGGAGCATCCTAAGACTCAAACAAACAAAAAGACTATAAAACCAACGAAATTTTTTTGAATTTTTTGAATTTTTTTTTCAACTGAAAATATTCTGAAATAATGATGTAAACCCACCCCACACTTAGAATCTACATTGTCCTCAATGTAGGCAAAAATATGGTATATAGACCCTGAATATGGGGGCCTACGAAAATAAGGGAAGGGTAAAACAAACAAACAAACAAACAAAGACACAAGTACAATTCCACCTAAGCAAGTGAAGGGATAGAAATGTCAAACTCTCGTTGATGGCTCCTCCACAGCTTCGGTTGAAATGGGTTGCCTCCCATGCAGCGCTTAATATTTATAGTCCTTCAGCCTGGACTCTTCTCCTTGTTCACAAGTGTTAGTAACATATACAAGGTTCGGAATACAAACATTATGCCTTTCCTTACCTTTCTAAGTTACTTTTACATTTACATACTTAGGTACTGGAACAGAGGACCTCGTTATGCAATGGGACTATAGAACAGCTACCCTTGACAAGATCATGTTTAATCCAATATACCTTAAGCAGGTCACACAACATTTTTTTTTTTTTAGTTTGTTATAAACATAGTGAATACCTCAATTGATTCCAAGTTGTAAGTTGAGCCCAATAGAAACTACTACTATTGATGAGATATGATATAGAGATAATCACCTAGACATAAGTTTCTTTCCTTTGTTTCAGAAGGCTGGATGGCCAGATTAAGAGGTAAGTGAGAGGGAGGACTCATTTTGGCGATACTACGGAGGCTACTCCCTCATTGAGGTTTAGGCCCCTGTCGGCTACTCCCACACAGTGGTTTAGGCTCATTCTATAGTGTCTTTGAGATCCAATTGAACCCATCACCCAGAGTCCCAATCTAAGACACCATCTATATGCGCCCCTTACTCAGCTGAGAAATTAACTTATGTGTTAGACCGTTCTCCATGTTCTAATAAAGGCCGCCCTCAACCTCAAGAGACCTTAGCAAGGTACTAATGAAGAGTTAGGGCCAATATTAACAAAAGGGCCCTTGTCTACTCATACGATTTTACACACTTACAACAATTAAGTATTTGACTAAATTCATAACAACATACAATTTACAACAATTACAACATACTTAATCTAAGTGAAACACATACAATTTACGACATACTTAATCTAAGTGAAACAACTACAATTTACAACTTGCTAAAAAAAAACTTCTACAAATTGCACAACAATTATAAAAGACATGCTTAATTTCATAACACTCATAAAACTTAAACTAAATCACAATTATAGCTTGGCCGAAAAGAAATCACAATTTGGCACCATTCCACAAGTGTAGTACAAAAATTTAGCATGCATTCTATATAAACAACAAAATCAATGACACTTTAAGAGTTAGGGATTTTAACAATCCCCGGCAACGGCGGCAAAAATTGATGCGACTGAAATAGCCTCACAATTTAACCCTGCAAAATGTAGTTGTCAGTATAGGATAAGCATGGATCGTTCAGTCCGGGGATTGTAGGGTACACCTACACAAAAAGGTCAATTAACAAATACAAGAATAAAATGGGGGGTATGGGATTTGGTTACTAATCTACTTAAAATAAAATAAAAACAAAATAAATAAAACTATATACAATGATCGACTTCCCTAACCTAGACCAATACCACTCGGAAATTACTAAGTGTAGAAATAGAAAATCCATTTCAACATGCTACAAAAACGTGTCCATCTTAAATGCCTAGATAAAAGCCCAAATGAAAAGCCTCAGCGGATCAATCCATTTATCTAATTCATTCTAATGTGGGCTTGGATCGGAAGAGTCCTTACCATGCCCAATACTACTAATTTTTTAGAACACTCAGCGTAACTCTCTTAATCAGTAGTATTATCTAACCCCCGAATCGACTCACACATTCAAATTAACCATTACACATAGAATTTAACACATAATTTCTAGAATCGTTTAACCATTAAAACATGGTTTTTACCACTTTAGAACTAATTATTACTTGTTTAACTCAGTGTCTTAACAAATAACAATTATTCTTGGCAAAATTAAGCAAACAAACAAGAACACTCAGCGTGATTCTAGCATGGGAACTTATTAACCTAACTCTGAAAATTACCTAAACACGTAAAAGGGCACAAGATTGTAACATGCATCATCAAAGAATTCTCGAAATTAACTCAATAATAAACTGAAAATCTCAAAAATATTAATAAAAATATTCTGAACATTTCATGTCTCAATTACACAACTTGCAAATCCAAACACACAAAACCGAAACAAAAATTGAAAGTACAGTCATAGTTACACTTTGAAGCTTTCCTCAGCGGCTTGTCAACAAGGTGGTGAACTCGTCTCTGCTATGGTGGTGGAGCGTCCTTGACTCAGCGCCTAAAAGCTTCGTAGATTGATGGATGGATAGTGGTCATGGTCTTGTAGGTGATGGACGTTTGATGAGTGAATTGGATAGAGTCTCGGAAAAGGTTTTGGCCAGGAAGTGATAGGCAAGGAAGTGATAGACCGGGAAGTGATACCAATTCTGTTCTGGACGGTGCCTATTTATAGGGGAGCATTGGTTGGCTTTTGTCGATCATACCCTTCATCATTTGGACGGATGGGATTGCATAGCTTTCTTCATCTTCTCCTTTATTTGCTGTTCTTTATTTCTTGTCCTTTTAATTTCTCATAATGGGACACTTATGGCCATAATTCCTCTCATAATGGGGCGATTCCTTTAATTTCCCAACTGAAACGTCTTTCTCCTTTATTCCCTTCTTCATTGCTTGGTCAACCTGATTTAATAAAGGGCACAAAATTAAATACTTTTAGAGAAAATAAATGGAATTAAAACAATTTAATTTCGAAAAAAATACTCCCATAAATTCTCTCTTAAGGCCTATGGATTAGCATGACGATAAGGAATCCTGACCAAACTAGGATTGTTCATGAATTTTGTGTTTTCCGCTTATTTCATGCCAAACACTCTACAAGACTCTGAAAACAACTTTAATGACTCAGGACACAAATCTAAGGGAGAAATAAGGCTAAAATGGGGCGTATACTCATTAAAATCATCGCATTTTGTGCTTCTATCAGCTGGACCATCAAGCATGTATATTTATGGGATTATATATTGATTTTTAATTGTGCTTAAAAATCGGGGCGTGACAGGAGGAGTGAAGTCTGAACCACTCCAGACTCCCTCTTGACGATCTTCCTCTTTATCTACAGATTTCAAAGGAAGAGCAATCTAAGAAGTCCATCCGTTTATTCCCCATCCAAAATCACACATTAACATTAAGATCTGTTGAATTTTAAGAAAAATGATTAATTACATTTTAGCCCTTGAGTTATAGGGTCATTTTCCTTTGCATACCCAATTTTTTTCATTTGAATACCTCAACTTACACTTGTTAAACGTTTTCATACCCGCAGTTAAAAATTTTGTGACAAAAAACTGTTAGTTGGTAAGATGATAGTTAATTGATAGGGTGACGGTTAACTGATGAGTTGGCGGTTAACTCATGACATGACACTGCCACATATATAATGTAATACCCGGAAAATTCAAATTAATTTCCGATGACTTTTTAAAACAATGATTTCATGGTCATAAGCATGATTACGAAGTTTGGAGAGGTGGTGAAATTAGTTCGGACGATTTTATTTCAAAAACGAACGTTATTTAGGGTTTACGAAAAATTGACTTTTTATATATACGGAATTTGGGAAAACTTCCTTCACGAAAGTTGTAGAGCTCGTCGATAACAGTCCGTGCATATGTGGAACACAAGGATCGGAAATCGTATGAATTAGTTATCGCATTTTGAATAAATTTCCAATTCTGGTATATAAGGAAAAAACCCTAGTTTTTTTGGAAACCTTCCATTTTCATCCGGCCTCCACTTTTGGAAACCGGCACAGTTCATCATCTCTCTTCGCCGCGTCCGAACCCAAAGGAAAACAGAGCACGGCTTCACCGAGCTCTCTCTCCCTCCACCGGCCACCAGACGGCGTCAGACAACCTCCATTAGCTTCGTCTCGGCCTTGCGCAGCTGCCAGTGGCAGCCTTGCGCCGCAACACGACCGGCAGCGACGGCGGGAAGCTCCGCCCGATTTGACCCGGATTTAGTTCCAAGCTTGATAACTCGAGTTACCGGCCACCAAACCTCACCAAACTTTATCCACAAGCTCGCCTCAACCTCTTCAAGCTCCCAGAAGTGTCCTTGCACGGCGGCGCGGCCTAGTGGCGGCGGCTGGAAGCTAGCCCCGTCTGATCGAATAGACTTTCGATCCAGATATCTCGAGCTGTAGAGCTTCAATTCAGGTGATTCTTGAACTGGGGAGCTCGCCTTGAGTTGCTGAAGAAATCTCTAGAAGGGATCAAAGCTATTGATGGAAGTTTTTACGTCGAACTCAAACTCGCCCTATTTTAGAATTTTTCCGGCCACTGTGACTATTTTGGTAATTTCCAACCTCTTCCCGTTATTTTCTGATGTTGAGCTAGTTATAAAAATGATCATCATGATGAGATGGAGAAGAGCAGCCCAGTCCCGACACCATTCGTGGTGGTAGGCGGCGGCTCTGCTACTAATTCGGTGTCCCTTTCCGGCCACTTCCGGGAGTCAAAAATATAGTTTCTATACATTTTAAGATTCTACATTCCAATACGATTATTTTGATATATTATACATATTTTTTGGATATCGTATAATTTAGTTATGAATTTTGATATTTCGATCGATTTCGATCGCTAGATTTGTGATCTGTGAAGTTAGGACTGTTTGATGGACTTGTAGTTTGGATATGTTGATCATATGACTGGCCCAGTGGCTTTGTGTGGTCATGGGCGGAGATCCGACCGTTGGAGCTTCATATAATTGCAAAACAGTGATTAGGGAGGCGATTCGTGAGAATTTGTCCGTTGGATTGTCGTTTAAGTATGTTTTGGAATTATTGGCTAAATTGAAGTCATATTTGAATAGGTGATTGACGGTTTTTTACTTGGGTGAGCGGTTTCGGAGTTAATTGTGTTAAATTAAAGAAGCAGTGGGAACATCGAGGTGAGTAAAACTCACGTGGTTCATATTACGAACCGAATACTTTCAAACTAATTTATTTTGTCGTAATTGTGTGAGAATTATTTATGGAATAAATATTTGTTTTTAAAATCACATGGATTTGATCAACTACAGGTCCATAGGTAAGTAAAATGAATTTTTTAAGTATACAAAATGAATTTCACGATTTTCTTGTGTGAACTATAGATGGTATTAGTAGTCATTCCTGAGCTGGTGATTATATATATATATATATATATTTACGTGATTATATACCAATTGGTATGACATTGAAGAGTGTGGAATTGTGATGATTTAGTTTTATTACAGATTAAAATGTGACTTACCATATTTACATGTGTTATATATATATATATATATATATCTGGACGGTATAGTATTGAGTGATGAAATAATGTTTAATCTATTGGAATATTATTTTGAGCAATTAATATCTGAGAATATGTACTAGTGATTTTGTGGTGATATGCGACGTGTATGAGTGAGTTCGTTTTCGTTTTGGGGCATGACTTTTCGGGAAACAATATGTTGTGAGAAATGGTATTTCTATTGTTTTGAAAAGGTGTTTGAAGATTTGGGAGTCACAGGTTGCGATTTCTCATTTTTATGATATGAGTAACATTTTGGGTCCAATGTGACTCGTTTCAAATGTTTTGATCTAAGGGTCAAGTTGGCCTAAGGATCCGGGGTTACAGGTTGTGACCTCAGGAAAAATATCGTAATTACGCCTTTGGCCGGGTTAGTGATTGCGATCAGTTAGAGCTCTAGTCTGTCTGCCAATGTGTCCAGGTTGGACCAAATTTTTCATATTGATTGTTTGGTTAACATTTCCTATGATTTTGTCACGATGTGACTTGTAAGAGTCATTTTAGTAAAAGGTGTTGAGTTTTGGATGAGTTTAATAGAGTGAGTTGATAATGTTATGATTAATCTTTCTAGTGACTTCTTTTGTTTAAATTTCTATTCTTATTCATTTTCGTTTATGTTGTTTAATATCTCCATTTATTTTCCTTGTTTATTTCTTCTGTTTGATTTCGCTTTTATTTCTCTTTTTCATTTTTATTGTTTGATTTTAATGTAATCTCCTGAACTAATTTATATGCAGGGATTACTATGATTTTTGATTGCATGCAATTGGTTATTTCTTGCATTAATTTTTATGGATGATTTATATTTATTTGGTTAATTGTGGAGGGCAGTGATGGGTGAGACTCGTAGAAAGTTGAGAAATATTATTATGTATCATGGGGATAAATGCATCTTGTTAAGTGGAGAAATTGGTGATTCATCTGATTCGTTGAGATTTAATTGATTTGAGTTGTCATGGTTGTGACTTGTATATCCTTTGATTTTAGATATGCTCATTGTGTTGGTTCTCTGTATTGAGTCAGTCACCGTATTGGTATAAATACGACATCGGGGTTTTGAGAAGAAAGATGTGAGTTTAGATTCCATATTTATTTTTGATGATTTGGTGATTCATTATTGAGGTTGTGGTTATTTGTGAATGTTTAAATTGTTGGGTGTTGACATTTGTGAAAAGAAATACGATTTAATAAAACAATTGTTCCTTCTTATTTACTCACACGAGCTTTCAGAAAGCTTAGTGGGTTTTATGTTATTGCAATCCTGGTACACTATTCAAATGGTGTAGTGGATGAGCCTACAGGTCAGGAGAATCAGGAAGGTGATCGAACAGCTTAGAGTAGCTGCACTTGTGTTATTTTGATTTTCTTTTGTGGGGTGTTTTATGCTCATTTGAGCTTACTTTTTAATTTGAAGATAGCGTGTTGTAAAAATTTAAATCTGAGGATTATTTCGGTTTTTGAAATACAATTCGTGTGGTGTGTTTATTAAGAAAAATATTCATGATGATTATTGTTGAATTGTAGTAATTCATGTTTCGGATTTTGAATGATTATTCAAAAAATTTGGGGCGTGACATATAAAAGAAACTAAAGGAAATGAAAATAAACAATTTTGAAACTTAAAAAATATTCCAATAAAAAAAACTTAAAAACTATAATCCAATTTGCAACCTACTCATCGACCCCTCATCCAAGTGATCCAACCCAAGGATTAAAATTTTTGTTTATCCATATCTATCAAAATTTTGAAAAAGAAAGATATCAGAAATATCAGGGATATATCAAAAAGATTCTAGAGAAGAATTTTTTCTGTAAAGATCCAATTTAGTAGATCTATATATAAATAGATATAAATGTCAACTTCATTGACATCCAAAAATAGACTTTAAGTGGTCGAAAAGACGCTCGCTAGTCTACAAAAGTACAATATTAGACCAATACATATAACCTATATAATACAAATTGTAGTGATGAACATGATAGTCATAGATTTCATTAGAGCTACGGACTGGTTATCCTATAAAGGTATAATAAGGATGAATCTAACTGGATGACTGGTCATGTACTTCTCCACATTCATTATATCCATAAGTATTATAGCCAAATTGATTGTTGTTTTCGTAAGACTCATTTGAGGTCATAATGTGCTCTATGCCTAAACTGATAGAGTCAAAACTTAAGTCAACTGAAGCCAATGTTCTAAAAAACTGCATAGGCGGCCGTCTAGGCAACGCCTAGGCACTAGACATCTCATCAACGACCTGATTTTGACTTGGGCAATTGATTTAGGCGTGAGGCTGCTCAGCAGCGGCCTAGGCTGTCTAGGAGCTGGGCGGGAGATGGATTTTTTTCTTTCAGCAAAGACAACAATCTTCTCTCAACACTGTTCTCACTTTTCATTCTCTCACTGTTGGACTAAAACCCAAAACTGAAAACCAAGACCTCTCTCTCGACCATCGACGGCAGCGACAACTTGGTTCATATATGAGAACTAAGTCTTTTGGGTTTGAATAAAGTACTAGTTTTGATAGAGTTGATGTTACCTATAGTTGTTTGGGCGGTGATTCGTTGAGAAATGGAGCGGAGGTGAGGTGGGAGAGAGGTCATCTGGGCATTGAAAGAGGTGGAGCCAGCGAGGAAGGTCGAGGCGATGGAGCTTGGAGGCTAAATCCATGGTGGGTCTGTGAGAAAAAAGGGAGAGATAATTTGAGGAAGAAGATAAAGGTGAAGTCTTTTTTCTGTGGATATGAATATGGGATGGATCTAGAAAAAGGTATTTATTATTATAGGATTAATTATTCTGCTTAGTTGGCTGCCAAAATAGACAAACAGAGGTATCGAACCAAGGTCTGGTTCAATTACTAATATATGAATGATATTTTCTGTCCTAAATAATCTCATCAATGATTAAATTTTCAAGAACACGACCTAGGCCTAAATAACTCTTGAGAAATTACACTTTATATGTAATGAATATGAGAAACTACTCTTTATATGTTATAAAAATTAAAAACCGCCTAGTTCCCGCTTAGGCTCCCTCCTAGACTTCTAGGCGCTAGGTCCCGGACTACTGCCCGACTAGCGCTTAGCATTTTTTAGAACAATGACTGAAGCAATATCAAATGAGGTACTTCGATCATCTTAAACCTTCATATAATTGAGGGGATTTCTCCTTACCCGGATTTCTCTTTATCTAGATTCCTCTTGAGGGGATTACTCGTCACCCATATTCACCTTGAGGGGATTTCTCCTCACATAGATTCTCCTTGATGGGATTTCGCCACACCAAAATCTGGCTTGGGATGTTTCACTTCACCCATATTCACTTTGAGGGGATTTTACCTCACCTAAGTTCGCCATGAGAGATTTTACCCCGAGGCATTTTCCTAAACAAGTTGCACTGCTTTTCTATTAGGCAATTTCCTGACTAGAAACTGTTCCTAAATTTTACACTCCGACATAAGCTCCATATTCCATAATGTATGTTTCTCTATAAATAATTTAGTAACTTTTATATTATTTTTCTCTTCTTAAATTTTACAGATAGTTCTTCATTTTATCGGGATATGATATGTCCTGGATCTCACGTTATCTGTTTACTGGTCATTTGGATGCTAAACGACAACTATTTTTACTTTTATCTCTTTCTCAGACTTTTTAAGGGTTTCAAAGGTTAACTTTTTGTTCGTCTCAACATTTTAGAAACTTTTCTTCGCGGAAGCTGTTGATGACGTTAAACTGAATTCGTGGACATGAAGTGCGTTAAAATCAGAAGTGTAACGAAAACATTATAAGGGTTTAAACACAATTGTAATTTTGTAATTTTGGGAGATCATTTTAGTATAATTGGGTGTTACCCGAAGGGAAACTTGCCTTTTTAGTGATTTCCATTTCTAGAAATCGAAGAGAGAGAGAGAAACTTCCCGGCCTCCCCGGTGGCGATTCCACCATCTCTGGCCGTGAAACCGGTCTCATCTGAACTACCTTGACTTCTTCTTCCTCTAAGGCGGTCGGGTACCACGATTGTGGCCGGAGAAGGCGCAACTAGCCAAGAACTCCGATCGGCCCATTTTGAAATTCCGGCAAATTACCTATTCTCGGGCCGTCTCTGACCATATCACTACCTGGGCTTTGAAGCCCCCTTCTCCACGGTCCTAACCCACCAACTATCTTGCTCCAATTTGGCCGGAGATGAGAGAATCGAAGAGTTGAAGATTTTGGGGAAAAATCGGCTTTTGTGTTTGGATTTTGACTTTGTGGCAGTTGTGGATGTTGTCAGGCATGAGGAGAGGAAGAGTTTGGCATAGGTTTGGTGACCCAGTTTGGAGTTGGCCCGTCATTGTTGGCGACATGTGGGGCCGATTCTGGGCTTCTGCTTTGGTTGGTTAGCTTCCTTGTAGCATGTAGAACTGGTAGGACTGAGTTAGGTGGCAATCGGAGAAGGTTGGTAATCGATTGGAATTTTTGAATTTTCAGATTTTCGGGTTGTGATTCGAGGAGATTCGACAGTTGGATAGTCTACAATTTTCACTGAAATTTGAGAATAATTAAGTTGGCGAAACCCTGGAACTTTGGGTTGATTCCGATGTGATATCGGATATTCGACCAATTGCTTGTGCGAGGGGTTTTCGGGTTTCATTTTAGATTTGTACTTAATCTCGAGTCGTCATTTACGAATTTGATTTGTGTATAGGACGACGTACCGAGCTATTGCTCGACAGAGGAATTCTTACGCGTGATCACCTAAATCGTACTATGAGTGGACTTTTGATTTTAAATGATGCATGTGTTTATTTTCCGAATTAAGGATTTATGTAATTATCATTTTATTTATTAAGCACATTATTTGGTTTCGGATAACAAATTGCTATATCGATTGGCGTATCCGCATGAATTTCGGATATACGTTTTTTATGCTCAGATTTGGATTTATGACTTATGATGATTTTCGGCGAATTGCTTTCGAGATGATTTCCAAATTAAATATATTTTATTCGTCGCTTTTGAGATTTCTGAAAAATTTTTGAAAATGAGATTTTCGATGGAATTATATTTAGCTATTATTTATCGACTTTCAGTTTTGGCATTCAAAACACCTTGGCGAGTGGGACACGTCATTGAATTTAACTGTTTTTCTCGTGCGATTTACCGAGTACGATTCCCAACCGTACTCGTGCCTTATTTGCAAGATTTTGGGGAAGCTTTACTTGTTTTTGGTTCTATTATTTTTCTTCACCATACCTTGGTCGATTTATTTAGTTCTCCTCTTCATGTGGGTGTAGTCAAGCTTACTAGTAATCCTCCTCACTTACTCTGTGTTTGTGGGTGAGTTGAGCCAAGAGCCTGGGAGGCTCCCTTTATCGTATGTGATAATCTCTTCCTCATACTTTTATGTTTAACCAACGAGACTGGTCTTATTTTATGAGTATCAGAGTTTCTATTTTCTTACTTAGTTGTTTGTGACTAGCGGGGCTAGTCAGTTTTCATGAGTTGAGCATCATTCGGATTATTTTTCCTAAATGTTGCATGCATCGGTTTATAAAGGAAAAAAATGTGGGAAAGTATTAAAGCTTATATCATTTAAATTATCTTATTTATTTATTTATTTTTGTCTACCCATGATAACGTGTTTTTCAATACTTTCCCCTAGGCTCTTTGGTTTCAAATGCCCACTTTGCAAGCTAGATTAGTTGAAGTCGAGCGTACATGGAGTTGAGTCATAATTGTCATTGCTTCCGCATTGTAGGATTTACCGATCTTTTACCATATTTACTTTATTTTCTTGTGTATCTTTTCTTTTAGAATTGCTCTGATAACTTGTGGGATTAATGTTGTTAAGTTGAGACTTGCATAATGTGAAATGGGAGATGTTGTGATTTGGGGAGCAGGGTGGCTTCATAAGATGAGGATGGTGTTTGATATTAGAAGTATAAATGTCTTTCTATAGGTTTTAGGTGATCTACTTTTAGAGGAAGTTCTTTCAAATTTTTGGTAGAATGTCTTTTAAAGTGGGCCCGTAGAGCCATTTCAGATTTCAAGGTTAAATCTGGGGCAGGTCCTGTCAGGATATATCTCAAATATCTAATATGTGAGGAATATTTCATGATATAGGAGAATTTCACATAAATAGTAGAAAATAAAATATTTTCCCTCTATGCTATCGATCCCCTCCAAAAAGGAATACAACTGGGGATATATAGGAGATTTTTTGATATTTTAATCATTGATCCAACCCATTTCCTTTTCTCCTCCTTCACCTAAACATCATCTTTTCAGCACAGAAACTAATAGTCTGCTCGACAGAGCGTCTCTCTCTAAAACCTAGAGAGAGAAAACACATCTGAGAAAACCTATCTCCCTCCCCCTTCTCTCTCTTCCCCAGATCTTGATCCCTCTAGATCTAGATCAAAGGCTTGAGAGTTAGGGGGCCTCTCTCGTTTGGCCTCTTTTTCTTAGTTTCTTTTTTCTTCATCTTTTTCTCTTGCTTCTCTCACAGCCCCTGTGGTGATTTACGCCCATTTTGTGGTGATTTTGTTGGCTTATGTTCAATTCTAGAGGATCTTGTTCCTCCTTTCTTTGCCAATCAACCCAAAAAAAATTCAAATCCAAAAAGCTCCATGATTCCCCTCACCCATTACCTGACACCAGCTCCCCTCCATCTACCAAAGACCTGTTCCATGAAGGATTTCATAGCTACCTCTTAAAGATGAGAATCACACCTAAAGGAGTATGGGTGCTCACACATGGGTGTTTCACCCTCCATTCGCCACTGTTTTTTTCAGCACTTCTCACACCCTCTTGGCTTTTGGCTCGACGATTGCAGTGGTGGCTATGCGGAAGAGCTTGAGCGGCGACGACTGTGTTAGTATTGTAGGAATTGATGTTTTATTTAATTTTTAAGGTTACAATCTTTTGTCCTATTTATGTGAATTATGGTTGAGTTGCAATTTTCTTCATTGGGTTTATTTGTACTTGAGTCTTGGATTTACTCCCACTGGTAATTATTAATGAAGTTTCATTAATCTCCACCAAAAAACAAAAACACACATCCAAATGGAAGTACATATGTGGTTACCATGTCAGATGAAACGTGAATCCATAGAAGCAAGAGACTCCCCTAACCCCCAACAGTCGAACACACAAAGCTACAAACACAACACAAAACTACAAAGATTTCAAAAGCAGAACTTGGCTAAACAATAACAACCACCAGTCCCTAGACTTTTTGCTCCTGAGTTTCTCTAATCCCTTTCAATCGAATCGAGTTCGAAAACGAAGGATAGCAGTGATGAGTTTGAAAGAGCAGATCAGATGGATCTCAAGAGCTTGGATGAACAAACATAGAGGTAATTCAACAAGGTTTTGGCATTAGAGAAGACCAGGATGAGAGACCAAGAAGCTAATTCGACCATCAGTAACCTCAATTGTCTCAACCTCTCAACATCACCACCACCGTGGCAGCCTCCGCTCCAACCTCCACTTCTGACATGACTCTCTTTATACCCAAATTCATCTTTCGATTTGAAATTTAAAAACCCAGATCCAAAGCAATTCAATGCAGAAAATTATGTACCGAGAAAGAAATCATGGAGGAGATCATGAGATCCTCAGACCAAATTAAAATATGTCTAGCTCCAAGCAATGTTCGCTTGGCATCTGCTCCGAATCTGAAGCATCGAGTCTCAACAAGCTTTCTGACAGCAAAATTCTGGCCATGACCACCATCGAGATCAAATCCATAGCCTGAAATCTCACACACGGCGGCGGTTTGGTCGTCCATAGACTATTTGCCAATCGAGCAACAGGGCTCCTACTTGAAAATCGGCTTGGGAATGTACCACCGCAATCGAAGTATGCAGTCATTTGAATTGTAAAATTAGGAATTATTAGTTGAAGGAGGAGAAGAGGAAATGGGGTTGGGATTGGTGGGGGTAGAAAATCATTGAGATAGGTACTAAGAACAGATCAAGGGTTTCGCAAGGCTAATTAGCTAATTCTAAATTTAAAACTAATCCAAAACTTACTAAACCAAAATGCCTCAATAATTTAAAGCCATAAAATCACTCTCTTAGCTGGATTCAATGCGACTCAAAACTAGAATATTTCATTTCCCGTAATGACATGCTCCATTGTCCTTCTTAAGGCTGCTGCTTTCTGTATCATTGCTTTGTAATTATTTATTCCAAAAATGAATATCATAATGTTAATGCTATTAATATTTATGAATTACTTCTAATGAGGACCACTAAAATGATTACTAGTTGAGGACTTTCATATTAGACTCATTTTTTGATTATATTTTCACAAATCAACCGTTAGATATTTAGAGATTTATGTGTAGAATGCCATTAATCACTCTCTTAGCTGGGTACAATGCCATTATGGCATGCTCCATTGTCCTTCTTTAGGCTGCTGCTTTCTTTATCATTGCTTTGTAATTATTTGTTCCGAAAATGAAACCATAATGTTAATGCTATTAATATTTATAGAAAATTACACACAAGTGTCATTTTGAAATTTGATTAGCCATTCTTGTACACATAAGGCCACTTGCATTCACAAATTATTTCATTCCTCACAATTTCACCCTTCTACCTCAGCTCAATTCCATCAGTTTACATCGATACAAATCTATCTCTTTCTCTCTCTCCCCTCGATCACAGTCTCTCTCTCCTCGATCTTTGCCTCCGATTCCGGCGACCATCAACACGACGCTCTCTCTCTCCCTCTCTCTCCTCGTCACAAATCACGTCTTGGTCTCCGCCTCCAATTTCGAAGACAACCGGTGCAGTAATCTCTCTCTCACACTCTCATCGATCACGGATCTTCACGGCGCCGGCGTGATGGTGTTGCTCTACTCTAATTCCACAGCCTTACGTCGATTGATGATCGGGAGGACGCAACTCCTGCGACTGGAATTGGATTGGGGTATTCAAACAACTCGGTCGAAAAAGGACCATGCTCCACCACTGAATTTTAAGTCGTGCAGAAGACGACGGTGACAAAGAAGCTCTGATTGGAGCAACCTTACTAGAAAACGAACCAGATATCTTTAATTCCCTACTCTGCTCATATTTCTCCGATCAGAAAGTTGCAAGAGGTTCTTTCACTCAGTTCCGGTGTGCAATTGTGCTCGGACGAAGCGACAGTGTCGGAGAAGGAGACGAACGGTGAAAGACGACGGTAACAGTGCACTAATTCTAGAATTACGATTTCAGTTGACATTTGATTTGTGCATTTGTTCTCATAATATGTCTAGAATTACTAGTTACTTTTGTGATTTTGACGGATTAGTTTCTTAAGTTCTAAGACGATGAGGTGGAATAGAACTATCAGTTGCTGAGGAATAGAGAGGCTGAAATTGTTTATGTGTGTCTACACCGAGGACTACTCTTGCACAGTTCCTTTATAATCTGCAAGTATAGTACCATTTCAAAACATGTTGAGCAATTGAGAGTTTATAATATGATGCTACTGTAAACTTAATTTAGAGTGTTATCAGACTTCTTAAAAGTTTTGAATGAATTTGGATCTTAATTTATGCCTCATTGTTCAATTATGATGCTATGGTATTTGTGTTTGTGTTAATTTTTCAGTTTGATATTTGGATTCAAATTTTGAGCCCAAGATATGGCTAAATCAAAGAACAAACCTTGAACCTATGGTGTTATTTTTCAAGTTAGTAGGTGTTGTGGAGTGTGGCATGTGAATACCTATTGACTAGTTTGTTCTTGATTTCGGACGATTTGGCAAAATTTGTGCCTAGTTGGAGTTGTGTTTGTCTCAAATCGGATGGTTGTGATTCAAGCATTAGACATTGTAAATTTATAGTTGTTTTGATGTTTTGAAGTAGCTTTTGTATTGGTAGGTAATAGTTTTCTCAAACGTTGGGAGTAACTTTGTTAATCTATTTTAATAGTTTTCTTAGTCTTCGGGAGTAATTTTTGTTCAGTTTGGTAGTACCTTTTGGTGCTGGTGAGATAGCTTTTCTCATTGATTATAGTAACTTTCGTTGTTGGTGACAGTAGCAATATGGTGTAGGTGACAATAGCTTTTCTTGTTGGTGAGTGTAACTTTTGTTGTTGGTGATAGTAGGTTTTCTTGTTGGTCACAGTAGTTTTTTGTGTTTGTGACAGTAACTTTTAGTGTGGGTGACAATAGCTTTTGCGGCCTAGCCAGAGACCTCACCGGAGTAGATTTTGTTATTGACAAGTGTAGATTTTGGTGTTAGTGACAGCAGCTTTTGTTAACTCGCCAGAGAACTCACTGGAGTAGCTTTTGTTATTGGTTAAAGTAGTTTTTGTTGTTGGTGACAGTAACTTTTGTTACCTTGTCGGAAAACTCACCTAAGTAGCTTTTGTTATTGGTGAGAGTAGATTTTAGTGTTGGTAATAGTAGCTTTTGTTACCTAACCAGAGTAGCTTTCGTTGTTAGTGAAAGAAGATTTTGGTGTTGGGGATAGTAGATTTTGTTGGAGGTCGCCGGAATCTTATCAGAGTAGCTTTTGTTGCTAGTGACAGTAGCTTTTATGGTCGCCAAAAACCTTGCCGGAGTTTTCGAAGACCTTGCCTGAGTTTGCTGAAAGTCGGCCGGAAACCTAACCGGAGAGAAGAGAGAAAATAATTGTTGACTTTCTACTCTAATGACATTCACGTAAATATGTTGGTTTTTATATCTAAAATTTAACACAATTTTTAATCAAGTGGCCTTATGAGGGAAAAAGATATTTGGAGGCCCTATGACAAAAAAAACATTTAAAAATGGCCTTATATGTAATCGGCCCTAATATTTATGGAGTCTTTCTAATGAGGACTACTAAAATGAGCACTAGTTGAGGACTTTCTTGTTAAACTCACTTTTCGATTATATTTCCACAAATCAACCTTTAGATATTTAGATATTTATGTGTAGATCATTTATGCAAATTTTCAACTAAATTGAAAATCGTTAAGGCTATCATAATCGTAATTTATCAATTATGAGCATGAACGGTTCATGTTTGACAGATTTGGTTCGTCTTTTGATTTGATCTTGTTTGGTATCTTAACAATTAGCAATTTAGAAGAAAATTTTTAAAAGTGATATACTCATGTATACATAAACATCTAACGCTTGATTGACCTTAATGTAATAAAAAAGTGGGTCTCCTAAACCGTTGATTAGAATGTCCTCAACTAATCATCAGTTTAGTGGTCTTCATTAGAAGGGCTCCCAACATATAATATCTAAAGGAAATATTATACAATTAATTAGAGCAAGTAACATTGCCTGCTCAACATTTGAGAATGCTTTGCACACAAGTTAACATTTGAGAATGCTTTGCACAGAGAGTTTCATACCTGAACAGCGGGGAGAGGCGACACAATGGGCTTATGCGGAGAGTAATGTATGGCACAGGTGTAATCAGTTAAAACACAAATACCATTCTAACCAGAGCAATGGCGTTTACCATAACAGTTAACATGTTGAGGCATTATTAAACCCTATCGTACACAAACCATTCATAATAAACTCAATGACTCGCAGATTTATGTGGATGGGCTGAATAGAAAGCACAACCCGAAAGAAAAGATGAGAACTTGAAGAAGTAAAGAGGGGTCTTTGCCACATAATTACCACACATAGAACAGTAAATTAGGATATACCATGCACAAAATAGGAAACAGATTAAGACCCAGTATTAATGACCAAAGAGAGCTCAACTCTTTACGGAGTTACTCTTAGTCTAGAAGGCTTTGAAACTAGAGCGCACAAGTAGATTTTCTGGGTTAGGTTTTCACTCCACACAATCCCTTCAGAAACTCCCAATTCAATTCGAAATTTACAGCAACCTCTATTCACAGCAGTTTGACGGGGAGACGCTGTCACCTAGGCGCCGACAAACGGAGGCCACCAGTGCAAAGCAGCGTGTCCCGTGATTCTTGTCGTCTATGATAAGATATTGTTTTTCATTCTTTTGAGTTTAATAAACGACCCCAGGTTTTATTAGTCATTTGGATTTGTGGGGTTTGAAGTTAATCGAATCATCAGGTAGAGTGTAGAGTTTGCACTAAAGATACTCCCTGCTAGATAGGGAATAAAGTTAAAGCAGCTCATTCTCCAGCTCCTTCATCTAAAGTGTAAGTTTTCTTCATGACTGTTTTACATATAATACCAAGCTTCATATGCAGATCCTGAGCAATGTGCATATTCCTACCCTTTATGTTTTCTTAATCCACAAGTTTCTGTGGCATGTCTTAATTCTTACTATAGCAAACACTAGCTAGAACCAGCACTAAAAAAGCCAGAGTTGCCTTATTTAGACAGGCACTTTGAAAATGTCACGAAACGAAGACATGGCTTCCATGAATGAAGCTCCATATCAGAGCGTCACAATCCATGAACAGTTATCTAAGGAGGAGTTGTTCAAAAACATAGAGGAAGCAGAAGCGAGGTTATGTCAGTTTCAAAGCTCGAAACCAAAGATTCAAAGGGTTCCCGACATGCTCCGAGACCCAAATTTCGAGAAATACTATGTGCCAAGGGCAGTGGCACTTGGTCCTTTCCATCATGATAAAGCAAGGTGTCAGCTGGCAGAGAAGTTCAAGCTTGCACTGGCCGCAAAATTTATCCAAGACAGTGGCCGTCCAGCTAAAGATTTGCACAAGATCGTTGAGGACAACATCAACATACTAAAGGACTGCTATGATGAGGAAGCAACAAGGTCCTACACCAACGAGGCCCTCACACACTTGTTATTCTTAGATGGTTGTTCAACCTTACAGTTCATATACTCATTTATGAATAATGAGTTAGCAAATTTCAAGATCAAGAGGGATCAGGTGGCTTTTGCAGAACAGGACCTGTTCCTGCTAGAAAACCAACTCCCTTACCAAGTCCTCAAGCTGTTGATGAGCTTAAGTGACAAAGAGAGGGACTTGAAGACCGCAATCGATGGATTTGTTGGAAGGAACATCATGGCACCAGGAGAAGAATGGAAATGGTACAAACACAAGAAAACGAGTCAACCAGGAGAAAGTGTCGTAAACATGGAAGAGCCCGAGCCCACTCATCTTCTCGAGCTTCTCAGGACAACAATGCTAGGTCCCAAAGAATATGTCGACCCCAAGAAGAAAAAACCTAAAGATTGCCGACAATCATTCCGCAACATACAGGAGCTTAAAGCAACAGGGATCCATTTAAAGCCTAGTAAGACAAGAACCTTGAGGGACATATCTTTTACTCATCTTCTAGGCTTTGCAGGATTCCTATATCTTCCACCAATATCAGTAGACGACTCCACGAGGCCTAAGTTCTTGAATTTGATAGCCTATGAAATGTGTCCTGATTTCCAAAATGACTTTGGGGTCACCTCTTACATATGCTTCTTGGATTCACTAATTGATCATGCAGATGATGTTAAACAGCTAAGGTCGGCACGCGTACTACACAACTTACTTGGGAGTGATGAAGAGGTGGCTCAACTTTTCAATGAGATAGGCACTGACTTGGTGCCTAACAGTGAAACATACCTCCGTGTCAAATCCAAATTAGAAAGACACTACAAAACAAAGTGGAGAAACTGGATGGCTCAATTCTGTCATGATCATTTCAGTAGCCCCTGGACTATCCTGGCTTTCCTTGGTGTTTTAGCAGCTCTGGGGTTAAGCAGCATCCAGACTTGGTACACAATCAAGTCTCCCCCCTCTGCCTGCGATGCTGTATGCGAGTACTTGAAGAAACGGCTAAAAATAGAGTGATACACACACACACAGAGGTACAAAAATCAAGTTCGGTTCTTCCTAATATGGTTTCTGCTATTGGTTTGTTTGATTCCCAACTTCAGCGCTCACTCGGCAGATATGAAGCTGAACATGTACTGTTATTTCTTCACTTAGCTTAAGTTTTTGTCATGATGTAATTCAATATTCGTGTGTGGAACGATGTAATTTCATATGATGAGTTTCTCGAGTTTAATCAACACTTCTGACAAAATCGAGTCTGATGTTCTTCATTTTGCCTGACCTCACCTTATATCGAGTCTGTTGTTCAATTAAGAAGACCAAATTCACACTAAAGCAAACCAGCCTCAATTTGCTCAATTTCAAGAAAAATGTAGCAGAAACAATTTCAGATGATCCATTTTGCTTTTCAAGCAAATGAAGCTCCCATGAATGTACGTATTCAACCTGAAAACCAATTATTACGACTCTCTTGAATGTTCCAGACCTTTTTGCCTTATGGTATTCCAGGCTTGAAGTCACCATATATCAGTCACAAATTTGATGTGAATCATTAATAGTATGTAGATCTCAGCATTCGTAGCTTATTTCATGGACCTTAGTTTTGAACAACTTAACTTCTTTTATGTCAATTCCCTTCTGTGGTTCTTTGACTTCAGTCAACTTCTTCATTATCAAAATCAGAGATTTCACACATGATTTACAGGTGATGTCTCCCCCAATGCAACAGTATATTATTTTTTTTCTTAACCCTGTTTTTTTTTCCTACAGACCATCACGGGCATACTAAGTTTGTTTGGTACGATCAACTGGTACCGTGCTATATAAGGTCATATATTTGAAAATTAAAATACTTGAAACTACTTTCAAACCACAAGAGTTTGTGTAAGCCGACTTTCTCACATATAACAATATAATGGCATTACAAATGGAATCTTCTTCTTCTGAAAAGTAGCTGATTCATAATTATTTTTTCCCCACAATATTAGGAAGTGTATGTATTTTGAAGATGCAAACTTACCAACACGATCGCATTATACAATAAAATTAGTCATCCTAATCTCTATCCTGTATCAAGTTGTTGATCATCTTTACCAAGGGAATAGTTCCCTTTCCCATTATTTCTAATCTACTAGCATTTGAAGCATGAGAAAACAGTGAAAGCCCAAAAAATAGAAGATCGGGAAGAAACAGTCGAGATGACAAGAATCCATGCCAATAACGAGGTTCTAGATCAAAAAATGCATTGAAAAACCTTCTTGTGGCATTCAAATCCAGCTTGAGCAGAATGGACATGCCGAAACAGAAGAACTCCCTTTGTCTCCTCCTTTGTATGGGCCATAAATCTTTCCAAACTTCTGCTGAAAGTTCATTTCCTGAAAGACTTCTCTCAGAACCAAGGTACTGAACTATGGCATTTGCAACAATAGGAGCTGCTGCCAGAGTCCTTGCAACCATATATCCTGTTGAAGGGTGCACCATCCCAGCTGTGCCGCCAATTCCAACAACTCTTTGAGGGAGCACCGGAAGGGGGCCGCCCATCGGAATGACACAATGCTCATCCTCTTCAATGCTCTTAACTTTTATGCCTAGGTGCCTCAATCTGGCAACCATCCTTTCCTGGATATCTTTCATGGGTAGTCCAGGCCGAGCAACTAGGGAGGTTTCTTCAAGAAATATCCTGTTGGATGAAAAAGGCATTGCATATAGAAAAGTAGGGATCTTACCATTTCTGTCTTTCAGTTCAGGACTATTCTTCAAATGCGAATCTCTCCAATCCATGAAAACCATCTTCTCCACATCAAATGGGTGTTCTTCAACCTCTGCCAAAATCCCGTACGCCACTTGGTAACCTGGATTGTAAGGCTTATCATACTGTACAAGGCATCTTGAAAAACCAGTTGCATCAAGAACCACAGAAGCTTGAATTGTGACGCCATCATTGCAAATCAAGAGTGATTTTTCCTCCTCGTGAATAACGTTATTGACTTTAGCTTGATGAAACTTGACACCATTTGAAATGCATTTCTGCAGCATTTTGGACTTGAGCTGCTTCCTATTAACTCTCCCATAAGGCCTATCAAGATCCTTCTTTGATTGTTCATCTATAAACACAACAGCACCAGACCAGGTAGTGTCGAGGCAATCAAGCAAATCCATGGCCTCAAACTCATCCACCCAAACACCATAATTGTTGGGCCAGATTAACTTGGGAGAGGGATCAATCGAGCAGACAGAGAGCCCTGCCTCGGAGACTTGCTGTGCCACCGCAAGCCCTGCAGGGCCGCCTCCCACGACTGCAAGGTCCACCACAAGACCCTTTGATGGATCATACAAGGGAAGCTCAAACTCGAGATTCTCCTTCTTGGTTTCAGGCACAAGCTCCAGAAGAGCACTACTACCAGCCTTAACACGACCAGTTCTATAGGACTTCCTGAGACCACATCGAAGCTCCTGCTTTGCAGAGTTCCAATTACTCACTTTCTCTGAAAACCCATGAAGTGGGTGCAGAAACTCGAGCTTGTTATGTGTTTTGAGTAATGTATCCATGAAATTCCAATATGTCTGACAATTCTCTCAAAATTTCAAACAGGAAAGGCCACAAATTTCACAATTCCTCAACTGAGAAATCAATTTCAGGGCTGGGTTGTCTGGAAACACACAGAAATGAACTGGGTCTCCTTAGAAAACTTAATTTCACATATAGATGCTACAATAGTGATATTAAGCCGGAACAGACAAGAAAAATTGTAAACAAGTTTGGGAAATTTAGAAGGAATTGAAATATGAAATTCTACTTCTACTGGCAAGCAGTGAACTTATAGAGTAGAGAGAAGATTGATTGCTTACCAAAGACGGGAGAGACGAGATAAAGAGAGCATCACGCATTTTGAATGTCTCCAACTGAATCCAGCAGATTGGTGAAGGTGAAGCTTGTGTGGCAGGCAGCCTCCACGACAAACCCACTCATGTGGTTTGGCCCTCTGGTGGACAGCCACTGTTATCGAGTGGCCCGACCCGTTTCCCTCGTCACAAATCCGACTATCCGAGTAGCAAACTAACAAGTAACAATAAGTCAATTTGATTGAAATTATCCGATATTATGAAAATATAACTTTTTTTTACAAATTATGGATAGAAATTTTAATAAATTGCATTATAACCATAAACATCACACACTAACGGATTACAACTAACAACAAAAATCAATAAACTAACATCCTCACTTGAAAGATAAGATATTGATGTGAAACCATAATTTTCGGCATCTTGTATGTAATCTTGTTGACACCTGAAAAAGCATGAGACATGTCATACGCACATTTCAACCTCGATAAAAAAATACACATGCAAACCACATTCGGAAAGATAAAAAATTACATATCTTCTCAAACCGTCATGCCACGCATGTGGACCCAAGCCACAACTACGATCTTGAGGCTTGTAGAAGTGGGTGTGATGTAGAAAGTTACAGAAACACATAATGCTCGTCTATTAATTTAGTGTCATTGGTGATTTAGGACTTGCCCAAAATCAAGCCCGATGACTTAAATCAATAATGAAATAGTGAATATGAGATTTGGGTCAGCCTCTCCTTTAAACCCCAAAGCCCAAATCATAAAGTGCAACTTTCTCCTTCTTTGTTCTAAACTCATTTTCTTCCCCACAATTACCCAATATCTCACCTTCTCCCTACAACAACCTAGTACATAGAGAGTTAAACCAAAATCCTCGAGAAATACCGATTCCTTCTGTTAGTTGACGAGGAGGAAGCTTTACTACCAGTTAAGAGATATCCTCCTCTTCCATAACCAATGAGCTTACAATTCTCAAGATTCCTTGTCCATCTCATTCCAGGTTTTGTGTCACCACTGCTACCTCTACTGCAACCATCATTGACTGCTGAAGTAACTTTCACTTTCTCTTAAATCCTCATCTCTCAAGTAAGCACATCTTTTCCTGGATTTAAGGCTTAAATTATGTGTGGATTGAAGAAGAAATGCTTTACCCAAAAACCGTGTGTTCCTAATGGAGTCTATATAAAGGGAGATTTGGGATTGGGATAAGCATCCAACACAATCAAGTAAAACCTAGAAATTCATAAACACCCAAAGCAAATCAAGCCTTTAAGCATAAGTCTAGCTTTCAGCCATTTTCCCAAACCCTAATTCAAACCAATTTTCCATAAAACCCCAAATCTAAAACCGTCCAGCTCTCTCACCGCAGTGTGTTTCTAACTCTCACACCATGTTTTATGCTGTCAAGCTTTATTTGTTCTTCATATGATCTGATCCACATACAAAATCATTCCATTTGGCCTAGTCGCTGTTAATTCAAAAGGAGCCCTCGCAAATCTTCAAACAAACGATGACTTCAAATTAATAAACTTTGAGTCTGACATCCCCATCTCTCTCTTTATATTCAAACCAAAGATATTAGAATTAATATCAAATAAAACTACAAAAATTGCAAAATATATAATCGATGTTTTACATCTTATATTACACTAGTGATCCTCCAGAAATTATTCAGTAGTTTGTCTTGGACCACATGTGTTTGTTCAGAAAAACTTAATTAGTCAACATAGTCTTTCTCTAAATTGGTCTATTTTTACTTATTTTTATCTCCTGCATGTATATATTAACGTCCTAGTGATGGGAACCAAGGACATGTAATAATTCCCGAGGGCTTCTTGAGGGCTTATCCGTATCGATTAGGGGGTAATCATCGTCTGTATCTAGAGACACATAATCTTGGAACAACTTTACTCCCAGCCCAGTTACCGTATCACGTATTCCCACGTGTCCAATCTCACGTAGTAACAGTAGCAGACATTCAATACCTCAAATTCCTGGGTATCCTAGTCCCCCCCCCCGCAAGCGCCGAGCGAGTGAGGGAAAGAAAGGGAACGCAGAGAGAGATGGGGAGCTCACCAAACGACTTCTCGGTGGTGGTACTGCCATCGGATTATGGAATCGACGCGAGGCCGTTCCTGAAGAACCAGGAGAGAGTGTCCTCAGGAGAAGATGAAGACCAAGACAATTGGCACGACTGTCCTCAGCACCTCCCTTCCGACGAGGACTTCTCCGATCTCGAGCTCTTGCAGTTCTTTCGTCCCCAAGGCCATGACAAATCTGGTTTCCAGATTTTCCGTATTGTCGGAAAATACTTTCCCGGTAACAATCCGATCTAACACCTTGCGTATTGCTCCATTAAGGAGAATCATATGCTATAAATTTTGTAATTACAATAATTCGGCTGCTCGGATACAAAATTTTGCATCTGTGATTAGAAACTAATCTCCGTTTAACTGATAATAAACATGTCCTTATGTATCTAGCCTAGTTACCATAAACAACCCTAACATTATGGTTTTGACTGTATAAGGAATTGAGAAGAGGCAAACAGATGATTTCCTTAAGGCTAGGATATCGCTTTGTGAATTTTGCATAGAGTTTATTGTTTTTGGGATGTCTGCAGACAGAGAACTTGTTAGCTGGGAGATGGCAGTGAATCTTAATTTAAGAATGATGTGCGGAAAGCTTTAAAAGGCTCTGTTACCTTGGTCTTTTAATATAGCTGTTGATAAGAGGATGGCTGGGAGACATAATGTCTTGTTAGTTGAGTTACTTGAGTCCAAAATTGTGGATATTTCAACATTTGATCTTTATACATGAATGTAGTGGTGCTGTAAATAATGATGTGAAGTTTGCGTCTTAATACAGTCAGAAGTTGAATTCAGCTTACAACGATTTATATTGAGCTTAGAAGACTCTGTAGCACCTAGTGATTCTTAAAAAAAAACTTCATTTAAATTTTTTGTTTTATAAATAGTGGATTGTGGTTAAGTAACAATGTCTCGGAATATATTATGCGTGTTCAGTTGTTTATGGATAATGTCTATTGATTTGCATTTAATTTTGTAAAGAAGATGGTGTCTTGCTTCCATTTAGTTTGGCTCAGAACTTCTAGAATTTCATATAGTTAGAAGAGACCATAATTTTAGGATCCATTTGATAACTTATTTGTTTTGTTTTCAGTTTATTTTGGTCAAGTGAGATGGAGAAGAGGAGAGAGATGAACAGTTTGAGGGAGAGAATGGAATAATACATAGAATCAGTCAAAATACAAACTTACAGACTAGAAATTGATTTAAATGGCTTTTAGTTTTTTCTCTCTGTTAAAGTCTTAAACTTCTCTACCTCTTATTCTCCTCATTCTTCATATCTCATTGACTGAAAAAAAAAAAAAAAAAGTAAAGATGTAATCAAACACACTTAAATTTTCTTTATATTGTAATTTTAGTTAGTAGAAACATGACATGAATTATTTTGATCTATTTATGCTCTTTCTGCAGCTCCAGTTGTGAGTGGGGATAGGCTAAAGAGGTACATATGCAACAAACTATGCAGTGACTCTCCAGAAGGGCCATACTGCATTGTTTACATGCATAGTACTGTGCAAAAGGAGGATAACTCCCCGGGAATAACTATCTTGAGGTGGATTTATGAAGAACTTCCTAGTTATTTGAAGGATAGGCTCCAAGTTGTGTACTTCATTCACCCTGGACTTCGCTCAAGGCTTGTCTTTGCCACTCTTGGCCGATTTTTCTTAAGTGGAGGGTGAGTGATTTCATATATTTAGAAACCAGTTATCTAATATTTAATTAACAGCGAATAGCAGTAATGATTATAAGAATCTGTGGTTCAAGTATTCTTACAATAGTAACATTCCTCCCTACTTTTCTTTCAACACACCTCAAGGTTTGAAACAACATCATACCATGTAGTCATCCACATTATGTCTGAGTATCAAACAAAATGACTGTATTTCAAATCTTTGATATTTTCTAAGTATTCTGTTTCTTTGCAGCCTATATTGGAAAATCAAGTATTTAAGCCGCCTGCAGTATCTTTGGGATGATATAAAGAAAGGAGAAATTGAGATTCCCGACTTTGTGAAAAATCATGATGATGTTCTTGAGCATAGACCATTAACAGATTATGGGATCGAACCAGACCCTCTTCACATGATTGAGGTGCCATCAACTGCATATTCATTTGGAAGGTATGAGGAGAGATGGGCATCAAGAGAATATACGTCTTAGGTGCTATATAAATAGCAGACTCCTGGTAAACTGAGATTTAATCTCTTGTGTGGGTTGAGATGCGCTACCAAATGTGTATGCCTGCTCTATGCATAGTTATATTAAAGTTATCTTCTGTATCCAGAGTTAATTATTGAAGAGCTTGATTGGTAAGTAGATGTATGTACTCTATTTGTCCAATTTTAGCTTAGAGACACTTGCGTGTATTGAGTATTAATGCGCTTTCTAAATCATGGTTTACATGGATGTATTTGTACCGTGTATTCGTAACTCGGTTTTATTCAATGGGATCTCAAACTCTCAGAACATTTTACAAACCTGCCCTTAAGCACTTGTTTCCTTCCAGCATTTTAAAACAGCATATAAGAGCAAGTGCACCCGTTGGGTCACTAGCTCATGTTCACCAGGTCACCAAGTCATCAGGGTAGGAAACTATTTACTGTCATTGGATCTTTGCTTCCACTCGTTGGGTTAGGGTCACCAGTTAGTTATTGTTTATCAAATATTTTTTTTTTTTTGAAAAATGAGAAAAAAAAAATCAAAAACCCTAGAACAAAAAGAAACTTTTATAGTTTTCTTCTCTGCTGCCACCCACAAAAAAAAAAAAAAATTCTTCTCTGACGCACGCCTGCGCCGGCGTTGCTTCCTGCCAGCCCTCCCCTCGCACATGCTGCAGCCCCGCACGGCCATTCGCACAGCCCACCCAGCGCCCTGCGCCTGCGCCTGCACAACCCATCCACAGCCCCGCCCACTCTCCCGAGCAACCAAGCATCGACTGCAGATTCCAGCACTGCACACCCGCGCCTACAGCAGCCTCACCTTGCGCGCGTCCCCCTCAACCAGACGCTCACCTCCACCCACTTGCAGCGTCCCCGCACCTTAGTCCCGACTGACATCTGCAGCCACCCATCTAACCAAAAGAAAGAAGAAGGCGCGAAGGAGGAAGAAGAGAGAAAAAGAGAAAGAAAAAAGAAGAAGAGAAAAACAGCTTCTGGGCTTCCATGCGCGAGCAGCCTCCTATCCGCTACACGACAAGAGACTGCGGCTCACCCCTATTGCCAGGCGCGTCTATCCTCGTCTCTCCTGTTTGAGCCACGATGGAGGCTTGGGTCATGAACTCAGTCACCATGCTGCCCGAGCTCTTGACTTGGGTCACCTACTGCTCCCTTGCCGCAGGCCCGGTGGAAGGAACAACAGTGGAATTTTTGTGACTTGGGTCGCTGTTTGACGTGGTGCCAGGGCACAAGGGCCACCAGTGAACTTGGCCTAACGGGGAGTATTTCCAAAGTTGACATGAACGCACCATGCTGTCTTCTACTTCTACTTTTTTATTTTATTTTATTTTATATAATTTTTTATAATTAATTAGTTAATTAATTAATTTTTATTTTTAAAACACAGTGAATCAGAAGCTGCAAGGGAGAATGGTCCACCATTAAAACAACTCGACCTTTTCACGAACAGCTAAAAATCAGATTGTACGCCCAAAACAGTTGTGTAATTTAGGATTCCTTTGGTGCATCTATTTTATACCTAACTCAATTTGGTGTTGCAAAATTCAGCACAAAATGATGTAAATGTTATAAAATAAGATGAGGAACTTGCTTGATTATAAGCAGTGGTGGATTGATGATGTTATTTCTATTCAGGCGCAATTAAAAATAGACCAAAAAATTTAGACAAGAAAAATAGAGACAATTATCCATTATTAATGACAGTCTCAGTTTCATAAGTTGGACTCACATAATAAAACTAGTTGTCGTAATTCGCGTTTGTTAATGTAATAGAAAAAGAGAAAAGAAAAATGGCGACAATTTGTTGTTCAAGATAATAAACATGGAATATCATAACTATACTTGGCAAAAAAAAAAAAAATTATAATCACGGCTTCATATTAACAATTCATGGCTGGTATCATAAGCTTGAAGGCCTTAGTGGAGAAGGGGATGAGCATCAAAGTTTTCAATGAGTCTGAGTATATACTCAAGTCAGTAATAACAATATAAAGAAAGGAAGAAATGAAGGATGTAAGTAATAATGATAAAGTTGAAACAACCTGATTTTTAACTTACTATTTCAAATTTAAATAGATGCTAAGATTAAGGAAGAAACTTAATTTAACTTTCTACTATCAGAAGGCTATATTAGATATACTCCCTCTGATCGGCGCTGCAAAGGTTTGCGCCACCCCTATATGTGATGAGTACGTCATCCTCCAATGATCAAGAATGCTACAAGTTAATGTTTAGATATGGAATTGTTGTGGAATTGTCTGCAACGAAACTCAATGAGCCCTCGTTGACCTAGCTCAGTTAAAGAAGCCAAATTTGATTTTTTTGGTTGAAACCCTAGCCAAACCATCGCATATTGCCTCACTTGCCAACAAACTTGGTTCATTAGCCACATTTGCTACCCACATGAAGATGGTACTTAGGGCTTACCTCTTCTCTGGAATGGTGTGATTCATGCTGATCTTCGAAAAAAAAGTCTCCCCATCACATTGATGTGGAGATCAAAGAACCAGGTATCCCTGCTGTGTATAGATTTACGGGAATTTATGTTTTTGCTGCCCGGGGAGAAAGGAGCAGAACATGGGATTTTATTCGTGCCTTGGCAGCGAAAAACTGTGATCTGCCATGGCTAATGGTCGTTGATTTTAACAAAGTCTTTTGCCAGGCTGACAAATCAGGCAGAGCGCTCGTGCTGCAGCGCCTATGGCTGCCTTTACACACACTATGACTGACTGTGGATTACTAGATACAGGATTTATTAGCAGTCGCTTTACGTGGTCTAACAAGTATACAAAGAAGTGTCTTGATCGTAGTTTCCATTCAGTTTTGTTGAGAAGCCTTTATCCTTTTAGTAGAACTCTCACCCTTTCGCCAAATGAATCAGATCACTACCCCATACTTGTGGAACTTCGAGTAGAGAAGGGTCGTTTCATGAAGCCTAAACGCAGGTTTAGGTTTGAAGATATGTGGCACGGAGGAATGAGCATTGCACATTATTCGAAAGCAGTGGGCGACTCCTACAACTGGTAATGTTTTACATCAAGTTGCTAGGAAAATTTCAGCAACAGGAAAGCGGTTGCTGAATTAGCATGTGTTGGAGTTTGAAAAACAGAAAGTAGAACTAAGAGAAATTAGAGAAAAGCTTGCAGACATTATGAAGCAGCCTTTCTCTTCGTAACAGTACGAGAAGCAGCGCCTACTACATGTCCAACATAGCCATATGCTTTCTCAACAAGAAACTTATTGGAGACAACGTTCTCGTACACTTTGGTTGAAAGATGGTGACCAAAACTCATCCTTCTTTCATCGGAAAGCATCAAATAGGAGAACACAAAACTGCATTAAAAGTTTGGTTGATGAGGCAGGAACACGGCAAGAGGAACCTACTATTGAATATTGGCTTTAATTTGATTGGTGGGCAAAATCCAATGTGAATGGCCCATGGTGGAGATCACGTGGGCATGACTCTCTAGGTTAATTAAGAGATATATGTATGCCTACTTTAACTAGGGAATATATATATATATATGTCTTGCTGCCGCCAACAGATTTTTGGTGTGAGAGATTAGACAATTAACCTAATTATATTTAGGGTTTTGGGTAGAGAGTTTTATTGCAAAACTCTAATTGTATTCTCTCCAATTGATTATAGTGGAATTTCTCGCCGGCTCCGAAAGTGGACGTAGCTCAATCACATTGATTGAGTGAACCATTACAAATTCTTGTGTTCTTGTGTTTGCTTTCTTTTTCGTTGTTTGGTTGCTCATCTAGTTCCATATCAATATTGTGTTTGTTACGCTTCCGCACAACAAACTGGTATTAGAGCTCTGGTTCTGAATTGAGATTTGATTCATTGATTGGAAATCATGGTTGACGAGAAAAAGAAAGGGGGTGAGTCTTCAGGTTCCTCGCGTTGGTCGGCTTCCAGGCCATCAATTGGTAATGTCAAATTTGAAGTTGAAAAGTTTAATGGCACCAACAATTTTGGCATGTGGCAATGTGAGATAATGGATGTCTTATGTCAACAAGAATTGGATATAACTCTGGAAGATAAACCTGCAGACATAGATGATGTGGAGTGGGCGAGAATTAACAAGTGGGTTTGTGGTTCTATCAGAATGTGCCTTGCTAAAGATCAGAAATTCTTTGTCATGAAAGAAACTTCTGCAAAAGAGTTGTGGAAGAAATTAGAAGACCAATATATGATCAAGAGTGCTGAAAATTGGTTTCACCTAAAGAGGCGGTTTTTTCGATTTAATTATCGACAGGGTGTTTCTGTTTCTGAACACATCAGTGATTTTAATAAGATACTTGCAGATTTGGCTAATTTGGATGTGCAAATTAGTGATGAGGATAAAGCTTTATGTTTGCTAAATTTTCTTCCTGACGAGTATGAACATTTGATTACAACTTTGTTGCATGGAAAGAATGATGTGAAATTTGATGATGTGTGTAATTCATTGATAAATAATGAGTGTCGAAAGAAAGAGAAGCAACTTCAGAATGTGTCAGGTGAAGCACTTGTAGTAAGGGGTAGATCTGATGAGAGAAAACCTATTGGAAAAAGAGGTAAATCTCGTTCCAAGTCAAGAAGTAAATTTCTTGCAAAAGATGAGTGTGCTTTTTGTCGCAATAAAGGTCATTGGAAGAAAGATTGTCCTAAGTTGAAGAATAGAGACAAGAAGGATTCTGAAGTGAATGTTGTAAGAGATGATGAAGATGACGACTTTGATTTTGCTTTGAGTTGTTCATCAACTTTTGAAGATTTTGAAGAAGATAAGATTAAATTTGCTTTGGCTAGTTCATCTGCAATTGGTTATTTGACAAGTGGATTATGGATTCAGGTTGTTCACATCATATGTGTCCTAGTAGGGAATGGTTCTCTACTTTCAAAGAGTTGAATGGTGGAGTAGTTTTGATGGGAGACAACAGTCCTTGCAGAACAAGAGGGATCGGTACAATTCGTCTGAAGATGCATGATGGAGTAGTCAGAGAATTAACTAATGCCCGGTATGTTCCAAATTTAAAGAAAAATCTTATCTCTTTGGGAACTTTAGAATCAAAAGGGCACACAATTATATTGAAAAATGGAGTTGCTAAAGTTGTCTCTAGTTCACTTGTGATGATGAGAGGTGAAAGATTTAGAAATTTGTATTTTCTACAAGGGAGCACAGTGATAGGTGAAATAGCAATATCTGAGACTACAGATGATGATGCAGACAATACAAAATTATGGCATATGCGTCTTGGACATGCTGGTGAAAAAGCAATGCAGGGATTAGTGAAGCAAGGTCTATTGAAAGATGCAAAGACCGGAAAATTAGAATTTTGTAAACATTGTGTCTTGGGAAAACAGACTAGAGTTAAATTTGACACCGCAGTTCATCAGACTAAAAGTACTCTAGGTTATGTTCACACTGATGTATGGGGACCTACCAAAATTGCATCTTTGGGAGGTAGACATTATTATGTCTCTTTTGTTGATGACTTCTCCAGAAGAGTATAGGTGTACACCATGAAGCATAAAGATGAAGTCTTAGATATATTTGTGAAGTGGAAGAAGATGATTGAGACTCAGACCGGTCGAAAAATTAAGAGGCTCAGGTCAGATAATGGTGGTGAATATAAATCTGATCCATTCTTGAAACTATGTCAAGATGAGAGTATTGTGAGACACTTCACAGTTAGAGAGACACCACAACAGAATGGGGTGGCAGAGCGCATGATCGGACTTTATTGGAGAAAATTCGGTGTATGTTGTCTAATGCTGGATTAGGCAAAGAATTTTGGGCTGAGGCAATTGTGTATGCAAGCCATCTCATTAATAGGTTACCTACTACTCTACTTGAGGGAAAAACTCCTATGGATGTATGGTCTGGCAAACCTGCTACTGACTATCACTATTTACATATTTTTGGTTGTCCTGCTTATTTTCATGTCAAGGAAAGCAAGCTTGATCCAAGGGCCAGGAAAGCTATATTCTTGGGATTTAATGAGGGTGTTAAGGGGTTCAGGCTTTGGTGTCCAGATGTGAAGAAAGTTGTTGTAAGCAGAGATGTGACTTTTGATGAGGCTATTATGGTTGATCAGAACAAGCAGAAAAATTCTGAAGAGCAGAGAATGACCGTAGAGAGTTTGCAGCAGGTGGAGTTAAAGAAAAAAATTGTTGAAACTCAAATTGATCCATTGAGTCCTATTGTTGATTCAGATGATTTAAATATTGAGGACATGAGTGTTGAAGTAGAGGCTCCAACCCAAGAGCCTACACAGCAAGATGAACCAATTACAATTACAAAGGGAAAAAGGAATGCTCAAAAGCCAGCTTGGCTTAATGATATGGTGACTTATGCACTTCCAGTTACTGAAGAAGTAATTCCTACTACTTATGAAGAAGCTGTCATACATGCAGATTGTGTAGAGTGGGAAAAAGCTATGGGTGAGGAGATGAAGTCTCTTCACAAGAATAAAACATGGGAGTTGGTTCAGTTACCTCATGGGAAGAGAGCAATTGGTTGCAAGTGAGTGTTTGCTAAAACTGAAGGATCACGGTATAAGGCTAGATTGGTAGCTAAAGGCTACGCACAAAAAGAAGGAATTGACTACAATGAGGTATTTTCTCCTGTTGTTAAGCATTCTTCTATTCGTATTTTATTGGCCTTGGTTGCACAATTTGATCTGGATTTAGCACAACTTGATGTAAAAACTGCTTTCTTACATGGTGAATTAAAAGAAGAGATATATATGACTCAGCCAGAAGGATTTAAAATTGTTGGTAAAGAAAATTGGGTCTGCAAACTGCATAAATCATTGTATGGTTTGAAACAATCTCCAAGGCAGTGGTACAAGCGGTTTGATAAATTTATGTTCAGTCAGAAGTACACTCGGAGTCTTTATGATCCATGTGTTTATTTTCACAAGTTGCAGGATGGGACTTTCATTTATTTGCTCTTATATGTTGATGATATGTTAATTGCATCTAAGAGCAAGGTGGAGATAAATAAATTGAAATCACAATTGAGTGGTGAATTTGAGATGAAGGACTTGGGAAAAGCTAAAAAGATTTTGGGCATGGAAATTGAAAGAGATAAATCAAGAGGCAAAGTTTGTTTGTCACAGAAGAAATATTTGAAGAATGTACTGCATCGGTTTGGAATGAATGATAAATCTAAACCTGTAAATACACCTATTGCCTCTTACTTTAAGCTTAAATCTACTATGTCTCCTAGCACAGATGATGATATGAAATATATGGCCAAAGTTCCTTATGCTAGTGCTGTTGGTAGCTTGATGTATTGTATGGTGTGTACTAGACCGGATATTTCACAGGCCTTAAGTGTGGTGAGCAGATATATGCATAACCCAGGTAAAGGTCATTGACAAGCAGTAAAGTGGATTATACAGTATATTCTTGGTACTGTGGATGTTGGATTGGTTTTTCAGCAGGATAAGACGAGTCAGTGTGTTGTTAGATATGTGGACTCTGATTTCGCAGGTGATTTGGATAAGTGCCGATCTACTACAACTTATGTGTTTACCCTTGCTAGTGGACCGGTGAGTTGGAAGTCAAATTTGCAATCTACAATTGCTTTGTCGACTACAGAAGCTGAATATATGGCAGTTACAGAGGGTGCAAAAGAAGTGGTTTGGCTTCGTGGTTTGCTTGAGGACTTGGAAATTATTCAAGAATATGTGGATATTTTTTGTGACAGTCAAAGTGCTATTCATTTAGCAGAGAACCAAGTTACTCATGCTCGTACTAAACATATCAATGTCAAATTTCACAAGATCCATCAGATGGTGGAGGATGGTGATGTTCAACTCCTCAAAATTGGAACTGCAGATAATCCTGTTGATATGTTGACAAAGTCGGTTCCATTGAGCAAGTTCAAGCATTGCTTGAACTTGATTGGTATTTGTAGAATTTGAAATTCCCTACGGGGATGTCGGAGCGGTGATTGGTTTGAAGTTCTACTTTGGAGAATTTACATCAAGTAAAGCTAAGGTGGAGATTATTGAATATTGGCTTTAATTTGATTGGTGGGCAAAATCCAATGTGAAGGGCCCATGATGGAGATCACGTGGGCATGACTCTCTAGGTTAATTAGGAGATATATGTATGCCTACTTTAACTAGGGAATATATATATATATGCCTTGCTGCCGCCAACAGATTTTTGGTGTGAGAGATTAGACAATTAACTTAATTATATTTAGGGTTTTGGGTAGAGAGTTTTATTGTAAAACTCTAATTGTATTCGCTCAAATTGATTATAGTGGAATTTCTCGCCAGCTCCGAAAGTGGACGTAGCTCAATCACATTGATTAAGTGAACCACTATAAATTCTTGTGTTTTTGTGTTTGCTTTCTTTTTCGTTGTTTGGTTGCTCATCTAGTTCCATATCAATATTGTGTTTGTTACACTTCCGCACAACACCTACAGTTATTCAAGCTATGCTTGTTGATTACTATAAGAAAATTTTGCTACTGTGGGCACGGATGATGAGGCTCTTTCTACTATTTTCCTAGCCACTCCAATGAAGGTTTTTCCACATATGAATGAGGACTTATTACTATCCTACACTGATGATGAGATTAGAGGGGAGTTGTTTCAAATGCATCCCTCAAAAAGCCTAAGGCCAGATGGTATGTTTCCCTTCTTTTTTCAAAAATATTGGAGTACTGTTGGAATAGATGTTTGTGTGGCTACTTGTAACTTTCTTGATACATGAGATATATGGGAGGCCTCAAATTTTACTCATCTTTGCCTCATTCCAAGAAATAAAAATCCCATAACTACCTCTAACTTTCGGCCTATAGCACTATGTAATGTTATATATAGAATAAGCTCCAAGGTGATTGCAAACAAACTCAAGAGATAGCTACTTGAAATTATCTCCCATTTACAAAGTGCGTACATACCTGGAAGACTTATATCAGACAACACTCTTGTGGCAACTGAGGCTTCACACCATGTATAAAACTACAATCTCAAGAGGAAGGCTTCTTATCTCTCAAGTTGGATATCTCCAAGGCTTATGACCATCTTGAGTGGACTTTCTTGGATACTATTTTAACAAAGTTGGGGTTTGACTTGTGATGGATTAATATGATTATGAGTTGTGTAAAATTTATTACCTATACTATACTGGTAAATGTTGAACAATTAGAGGTTATTACACCAACTAGGGGTATTAGGCAGGGTGATCCACTTTCACCATATTTGTTCATCCTTTGTGCTGAGGGGTTGTCAACTCTTTTATCTCAAGCAGTAGAGGTTGGTGTGATTCAAGGTTTGAAGATGTGTCCCAGTGCTCCTACACTCTATCATTAATCTTACCAATACTAGCACTACTTTGACCAGATTGTTGCAAATTCTCAGCAACAGCAGGAGAAGAAGCATGATGGTAATTATGAGCACATAGTAATGGTAACTATGGACTTTACTCACTATAGAAATAAGAAAGAATAGAATAGATCACCTGTTTTTTTGCTAATAATAGTTTTCTTTTTGCGGCACTACTGTTGCGAAATGTCAGACTGTCAGAGAAATACTCCATACCTATGAAAGAGTATCAGGTTAGAAAATTAACTTTGATAGTAGTGTGGTTTTTAGTAGGAATGTGTCTATAGAGGTGCAAAACATGTTGGCCACCATTTTTTAGGTCAAGAGAGTTAATGACCATAATAGATACTTGGGTCTCTCTTTGAGAGTGGGAAAGTCTAAAACAACAAATTTTCAATACATCAAGGAGAAAATGACCAAGAAGTTGGTGAACTGGAAAGCAAAGATTCTGAGTAGTGCAGGTAAAGAAACTCTCGTTAAGCCTGTTGTCACGTCCCGAATCATAATTTATCAGTTTATAGTCTTTCGGATGGTAAACGACGTTTACTTTTACTTTTGACTTCATTTCAATCTTTTAAGGGGCCCTAAAAAAGTTGACCTTTAATTCAGGTCAGTTTTTGAGAAAATTTTCTTCATAAAGTTGTAGAGGACGTTAAACAGAGGTTGTGGACATGTAGTACGCTAAGATCGGAGTTCGTATGTGGAAATTATAGGGCAAAAGTTAAAGTTACTGTTTAAGGTAACTTTCTATATAAAGGGAGAGTTACTGTGGTAGTTTCTATTTTCAGAAATCTACCCCATCAGCTTTCGCTGGCGGTTTCTCCTACGTCTGGTGATGGATTTGGACCCCGCCTGGGGCAATGGAACCCTCTCTTCATCCTCTTCAGGTTGGTGGTACTTTGGTAGCGCACTTTGGACCGTAGGAGGCGCAGCAAGGCGGTGAACGTGGTGACTACTTTGGGTCTCTGCCAATTCCCATTTTGGCCATGCCACTACCCATTTCTTGTAGCTCTCTTCATCGTGGTTCGACCCATGCCAGTGGGTAGCTGTAATTTTGCCGGATTACGACAAGTCGATGATGAGAAGCATCTCACGGATTTGAGGTAAATTCGGGTACTTGGACTTGAAATTGAGCTATGTCACAGTTATGAAAGATGTTTTTAATGTTGAGATGATGTTGTGGATGAAATTTAGTAACCATTTTTAAGGTTGGAACTGGCGGCGCGTGAGGCCACGTGTCGTCGCTTATGGCGGCGCGTGGGGGAGCGTCCGGTCTTTCTTGGCGGCTAGTGTTGGTCTGTTGGGTAGTACATGTTGTTATGAATGTATAGATATGTGTTTAGTGGAAATCGGAGGAGGTTTGGATATTAATCAGAATTTCTGAAGTTTTGATATTTCTGAGTTGTGATTCGAGAAGATCAGATAGTTGGATTGTTTTCAACTTTCACAGGGATGTTAGAATAATTAATTTGGCATAATCATGGTAGTTAGGATTGATTCCGATGTGATTTTGGTTAGTTGAGGAATTATTTTTGTGTGAGGGGTTTTCGGATTTTAATATAGAATTGTATTTAAATTGCGAATGGTTGTTTACGAAATATAATTGTGTAGAAGGCGACATACCGAGGTATTGCTCAACGAAGAAAACCGTATGCGTGGTGCCTACATAGTATTGTGAGTGGACATTTGATTTTAAATAATTATGCATGCAGTATTTGATTTATTTTATTATGTTCCGGTTGAGATTTAGTATATGATTTTATGATATAATGATTTCCTTCAATTGTTGATTTATCGGAACCTCCTAAATTATATTTAGTGGTATGCTAATAATATTTGAATATTTGATTTATCCGGATTTATTGAAATATGCTTCCGGTGATTTATGAGGATTTACGGAATTAATATTGAGTTTCCTTTTTCGGAAGCATTTATTGATTTTTGAGTTATGAGAAATATTGAGAAGTGGTTTTAGGAAAGCGATTGATTGAGGAAATATTATGAGAATTAAGAATTTCCGAGTATTCGAGTATGAGTGATTTATCAAGATTTCTTGATTTATGCTTTCGACGATTTACAGATGATTTATTTAATTATATCGGGTTTCTTTCTGAAAGCAATTATTTGAAAGAGATTGATTCCAGTTTATGAAGGAGGTAAATAGTTCAGCGCATGCATGCATTACCTCCAGATAATGGTCTGGTCGGCAGTCCCCTCCAGACTATTCTGGTCGGCAATCCTCGCCAAAATATTTCAGTCGACAGTTCCCTCCAATGCGTCATCTGGTCGGCAGCCCCCTCTAAATGGCATGAGGCAGTTAATCGGCAGTCCCATCTAACTACCAATGGTTAGTCGGTAGTCTCCTCTAACCATCACCTCCTCGTCTGATCAGCAGTCCCCTCTGATGCGCCACTGGTCGACAATCCCCTCTAGATGGCATGTGATGACTAGTCTGCAGTTCCCTCTAGTCATCGCATATTTGAGATATGATCTTGAGATATAAATAATTTAACAAGATTTTTGAAATATCATTATATATTCAAGAGATTTCGAGATGTTCGACATGACGTGATTGAGATTTCAGTAAAGATGATGATTAAGAGTATTTTCAAGATTTTTACTGCATGCGAGGCTTTAGAGAATAACTTGGGAAAGCATATTTGAAATTACTTATTTTTCATCCACTCACTCTAACGATTTTCAAATGCTTTTTCCGTGGGCCATTCGGTTTCAAATGCCCAGTGTGCAGGCTAAATTAGTTGAGGTTGGGCGTACATGAAGTTGAGGTATAGTTGTCATTGCTTCTGCAGTGTAGAATGTATCGATCCTTTACCTTTTTGTTCCATCTTCTTGCATACCTTGTACGTTAGATTTCTCTGATGACCCGTGTGATTATTATTCTTAAATTGAGAATTGTTTTGTGAAATGGAAGATATTGTGACTTAGGGAGCAGGGTGGCTCCAGGAGTTAAGGATGGTATTTCATATTGGAAGTATAAATGTTTTTGTACAGGTTTTGGATGGTCCACTTTTAGGGGGAGTTCCGCCAAATTTTAGGTAGAATTTTTTCCAAGGGCCACTTCGGTTTTCAGGATGAAATCCGGGGCGGGTCCTGTCACCTGTGACACAATGTCATGCCCGAATTTCGAATAAAGAAATTCGAATCCGAAACGCGATAACCTAACAAGCCCAAAAAGAACACTCAGAAATTTTTTCATTTATACTAAACGACAAAACAACCCAAGTTCACAATGTTAATATCAACTCGTTCTTTAGAGTCACATATTACATTACAGAAAGTTTACAAATTAAAATGAACACAATTCAATAAGTAACCCACCCAGCACACTCACTACACAGAAAAGACTAAAACCAAAAGTGCACTTCTACGTCCAAACTACGACAACAACAAAACCTCAACTTCAACGACAGTTACTCTTTACTCTGACCTGCACAATAACCCCTACATCATGGAATAGTGCACCGGATTGAAACAACAAACTCGACAAGCTTTTGCAAGCTCGTGTGAGTAAACTCAAATAACCATAACAAACACCATTTCAACTCAAGGAAAACAAATCAAAACGATGATTATTTCCAAAATCAAAATCCTTTTCTTTTTAAGGAAAACACAAGTCACACCGTGACAAATCAAATCATTTAAAATCTCAACAACAAATCCAAGAAATTACTTTTATTTCCTCTCAACAGGAAGCATTTATCACCATAATGATATGATAAAACATTTCTCGACTCACTATGAGTCTCCGCCACAACTACACTCACAATTTAACTAAATAAAACCCAGTGATCCCTGCATAGAAAATTAGTTCAAGAGAACACCAAACTGGTATGGATTATTCACTAAATTGTGAAATCGTTTCCCGAAATAAATATTTTTTTTTAAATATATGAACTTGATCGTCACGGTTCATAGGTAAGTTAAAAATAAGGCTTTGTTATAAAAATTATTTTTTCACATGGGTTTTGCGAATTGTGAACTATAGTTGGTATGGATGACATCCCCCACAGGAGGACTACGTAGGTGTGTGTATGTGTGTGTATTTACGTGAAATATATATATATATATATATCTTGATGGTGTGGAATTGTGGTGAGTACGATATTTATGATGTTATTCATGATATTGTTTTGAGCTTTACTCTTTGCGGGAAAACAATATATATTGAGTTGGTTGATTTATGTTGTTTTGAAAGAGTTACCTCGAGTGTGTGTTACATTTTCGGGTCATGTGGGACCCCTTTAAATTTTTTTTTAATTTTTTTTTAGAGCTGAGAGGCTTAAGGAACCGAGGTTATAGTGATAACTTACGGACAAGTAAATCGGGAACCATGCCTTTGGCCGGGTGAGTGGTTACGATCAGGTAAGGTTTACACTGTCTACCATTATACCATCACGAGGTTAACTCTGTGTGTGATGCTCTGAAAATTCGTCATTATTTTCCAATGATTTTTTTCAGAATTTATTCAGTAGTTGTTAGGATGAGTACATAGTTTGGGGATGATGTGAAAGTATTTCAGATAAATAATTACTCGAAACGTTTTATTTTCGAGGGGTCAAAATGTTGACTTTTTATTCCTTAGGTTTCTCCAAAAAATTTCTTTATGAAAGTCGTAGAGTGCATCGATACGAGTTTGTGGACATGTGGCACGCGTAAATAAGAGTTCGTACGAGAAAGTTATGATCAGCGGAATTTTTTGCTACTTTTGTAAATTACTATAAATAGGAGTTTCCAGTTTTGGAAATTCGTAATTGATATTTTCGGTATTTCGCCCCGAATTTTTAAATAACAAATTCAAATCGAAACATGAATAATAACAAATACAAATAACGTTCTGAATTTTTTTCTTAGAAACCGTCACGTCTCACACCACTCAATATTACATAAATCAAATCCTCAAATTACTTATTACAGCCCACTCTCACCAACTTAAATAGTAAAGCTCAATGAGTATAACCAACCTTACAAAAACAAATGCGATAAATCAAACACTGCTACACTAAACAGCTCGATCACCGCCCTGGTTCTCCTGACCTGCAGGATTATCTGCTATACCGTTTGAATAGTGTACCGGGATTGCAACAACACAAAATCCGGTAAGCTTTTGAAAGCTCGTATGAGTAAATTTAGAGATTGCACAATTCAAGTTAATAATAAAAACACTGAAACATAAAGGAAAGAATATTCTCAAGGCTCTCTTTTAAATCTCTTACTTATGAGTCTCAAGTAACCTCAACGGTACCCTCATAAGACTACTCAACATTTGGCAGACAGACTAGAGCTCTAACTGATCGCAACCAATAACTCAGCGCAAGAGCATAGTTCACAATAATCGGCAACCAACAACACCTCAGAGCATGGTTCACCGACATCAGCAACCAACAACCCCTAAGGCCATGGTTCACTGATAATTTGTCATGGTCACCCTCATGACCTATTGATCTCCAGAGATCAAAACTATTAAAGAAGTCAGGCTTGACTTCATAATGTTACTCAACTCTCAATACTTTTCAAACAATAAAACTCAATACATTTCTCAATATATTGTTCTCGAAAAGTAAACATCCAAACAATAATAGCAACACAATCTATCAATAAATATATATCATCACATAAATAATATATATATATAGACATTCACTCAACAATGACTACAATACCAACTATAGTTCACATGCATGAAAACAAAATTCATTTTATACTTAAATTCATTTTCTTACCTGTGAGCCGCAGCCCTGAACCGTAGTCGATTAAGTTCATATCATTTCAAACAAATATTTATTTTCTTAACGCAATTTCCACATATTCACAATTCAATATAAATCACTAAATTTCGGTTAGTAAATGAACCATGTGCGAATGTACGATTTATTCACCTCTAGTCCCGCTGCGTGTTCTTAACAGCCCAAAATATAACAATCCGAATCGTCCACCAACTCGATCCGTCAATCACCTAATAAGATACTATCTTAACTTTTGTCATTCATAAACCACACTTATACGACAATCCAATGGTCGGATTCTAAATTAATGACGATCCAAAGGTTGGATCATCCTGAATCGTCCTCACAAACATCTTCACAATTTTATACGAAAATCCGACGGTCGGATTCTCACGAATCGCCTTTTGAATCACTATTTTGGAATTATACGAAGATCCAACGGTCGGATCTTTGCCGTGACTCCACAAGGTCATCGGAATTACGATAAACATATCAAAATTTCAAGTAAAACCGATGGTCAGATTTTCAATAATCACGAACCGCAGGTAAAACATAAAACCGTTAAATAGTGTTGTCAAAACTTAAATCATCAAATTATCAACTTTTTCTAAAATAACCTTGTGATATATCAAAACACTCGTAAGGATGGATAGAACATCGTCCAGATAATGTAAACACAAAATATGGTCCGACGCGCCGCTACACGCGGCAGTCAAACGGTGGTCAATGCTAGTCAACCACCTCCGATGCAAAAGTTGTCAACTATAAACTCCTTCAAAATAAAAGGGTGATCAATTTTCATACCTGAAGCTAAGCGAGATTTGGTCTAGATCATCCTAGATCAAGCTTGGAAGTTGGATTAATCTCGTGCGTCTGATCAGATTCTAGATTGAATCAGAACCGTCGGAAACTTCAAATCGTGATCTTTCACTCCACACTCAAAATCGTCATGCAAGGAGGATATGAGGATGATCAGGAGGAGGAGGACAACCCAAAACTGAGGAGGATCGGTCCGTGCAATGCCGACAAGGCCAAGATCCGATCGGGTGGGCTACTCGGCACGGGGCGGCTGGGCGTGCGGCGGTGAGCTCAGGGAAGTGCATGTCCATAGCAGGAGGGCGCCGGAGGAGGCCCGTTCGACCGGGTTGGGTCTGACGAGACCCGAAGGGTCTGAGGCTGAGAGAGAGAGAGAGAATCGGTGGGGGGAGGGGGCTGGGGGGCTAAAATGCAAAATTTGAATTTGTTCGTCCTTAATGAATCAATTCTGATTTTTTTGCTATTTACAGAAAAATTCAAATTTTCAAATATTCATAACTTATTCATACGAACTCCGAATAATGTGTTCCACATATGTACGAGATCGTATCGATGAGCTCTACAACTTTCACGACCCCCTAAATAACGTTCGTTTTCGAAAATAAAATCGTTCGAACTAATCCTACAACCTCTACAAGCTTTTTAACCTCACCTATGACCACGAAAACCTTTGTAGAAATCCACGGAATTTATTTTGGATTTTTCAGTGTATTACATTCGGAAACTTTCAAAAATAGAAACCCAAAAACCTATCTACTCCTTCAGAGTCAAGACCAACAAACCTATCTTCTCCACTGCAGATCGAGGCTTGTTTCAGTAGGCTTGTGACGAGTTGGACCTCAGATCGAGACTTGTAGACGGAATCGGCGACACTAAGGCTGTGATGTTGACAGAGTCCGGTTCCATCGTGATCTGAGGCAGTGGAGTATTCGACATTGACGCACAAGGTGTGGACTTCATTCCCAGTCTTCGTTATGCATCCACCACCGACGCAAAAGGTGAGGACCTCGTTCTCAATTTTTGTTTGTTCTGGCCTTCTGGGTTTGAATCTCTCTCTCTCTCTCTCTCTCTCTCTCTCTCTCTCTCTCTCTCTCTCTCTCTCTCAATCTCAATCTCACAGTTCTTTCTTGATCAAGCACTCTCAGAGCGAAAACAGAGACCGGTGATCTCCTCAGCTAAAAAAATGGTGACGTCGGGCTTATCTACTCGGTGAGGTAATCTCTCATTCCCGTTCAGTCATACACTTGGTGTCTTGGTGATGTCGGTGATGTTGGTATCTCGGTGAAGGTTCTTTGTTTGGTGAAAACTTGATTGTGCAAATAGCAAACCTTTGCAACTTTTTAGGAATTGATACAATTTTTGTGTCAAACATTACAACATTTTTAGGAATTGATGAGGACTTGATCAATTCTTGTATCAAATCAGTTTTGTAGTTTTTGTAGCTTTAGTGGCTTAGTACCTTAGTGCAATTAATCAGTGAGACTCTGAGGAACTGAGAATGTGAGTTTGAGACTTGAGTTTATGTGGGATTTGTAATTATTTGTATCAACTCAGATTCTGAAATATGAAAGTATTCAGTGATGTATTTTTTTTTTTTATATAGGTAGCAAAATTTGATTTTATGTGAGTTAGACAAAAGCCTGGCCCTACCCTATTCGAAAAGGCTGGCCTGGCTCGTCCCTTTTGGCCCTTATAGAATGGGCCTGAAGGGCCGGTAAGGGTTTGCATTTGAGGCCTCAAGCCGGCCCTAAGTTCCGTTGACTTAGTCAAAGCCCGGCCTGGTCTGGCCCTATCCTAAGCCCTAAATTTTAGGGTAGGGCTGGCCCTAGTCTGGCCCATGATGAGGCCTAGGGAGCAATTTTCATACTTGGCACCAAGTCTGAATCAATCTAGATCAAGCACGAAAGTTTCAGGCTTCAAATCTAAATTTCAAGCTCTAAATTTTGGAAGAATAAATTGTGTATTCTATTAATAATAGGAGCCTTTTATATAGAGGAATAATAAGAATAATAATAATAATTCTATTTCTTAATTATTATTATTATTATTATTTGAAATAGAAGTTGAATTCATTAGATCAACAACAAGTGGCTGAAGTCTACCAAAACTTACATAAGAAATCCGGAAAGAAAATCCGGAGTAACTTACCTAAGCTAAAGCAAACCTTTAAAGATCACTGGAAAGCTCACATTTAAGCGAGCCTATACAAGAATGAAAAAACCGCTCCTCCTATGGAAAATAATTCTATTTCTTAATTTTTTTTTTTTTTTTTGAAATAGAAGTTGAATTCATTAGATCAACAGCAAGTGGCTGAAGTCTACCAAAACTTACATAAGAAATCCGGAAAGAAAATCCGGATTAACTTACCTAAGCTAAAGCAAACCTTTAAAGATCACTAGGAAGCTCACATTTAAACGAGCCTATACAAGAATGAAAAAACCTCGCCTCCTACGGAAAAGAAATCATTCAACTAGCCCCTGCTTGTCAATCACGTAATTGTGGTACAAGCAAGTGACTAAAAACGTCATAGAAAACTCATAAAAGTTAATCCAACCTCACATAGACTCATACCCTAATACACTAGGGCCCAGAGCAGAAAAAGAAAGAAGGTGAGGCCTATAAAAAGAAACGACATTCATCCATAGGGTTTAGGGTTTAGAGGGAAACAAAAAAGAAAATTGATGGAGGGAAAACACCTGTTTTTGAAGCTGGCTAAGTACAGGGTGCGGGTCAATCTTAACAATTCTGATCGGCAAAAGGCTGAGGAACGTACCCACCTCTTCATCAAAAGATTTCCTAATGAGTCGCTGCAGAAATCGATAATCCGTGGCATCGCTAGGATTATGAGAAACCACCTTCGACCTAAGGTGATAGACGAGGAGCTTTTTCACAAATATATTAAAAACACGAAGACGCGAAAGAAGCCTGCAGTGAAGGAGGATGAATTCAAGATGATGTCGAGGGATGAGGATGAAGAGGATGAGGAGACGCTGTTGGAGGAGGGGGAAGAAAAACCGACAGAAGAAGACAGGAAGGCGTGGTTGGTACTTTGCAGGAGAAGGGGTTTCAGAATGAAACGAGGAGAAGATGTCAAGATGCTCAGGCTTATGATTTCTTAGCCCAATGTTCTGGAATTTGTCCACCAAAAGGATCCGTGAGAGGTGTCTGCATCAGAATATTCATGTACCAGTTCCTCAGATATATCAATATGTATTGCCTTAAATACCTGAACGACATGGGGATGTTGCTCCACATCATTGAGGCTCTCAAGTCAAGTCCAGCAAATCCAGAAAATAAGATGCGGCTAGGTAGATCTTTAATCAACTGAATATTGCAAGTATTTGAAGCTTTGTCTAGCTTTATGGTTTGCTTTCATTGCTTTTAATCAGTTCATGAGAACGATTTAGAGCTTTCGATGAATCACTTACTGTCTAGCTTTATAGGTTTATTATAAGGATTGTTTGCTTTCATTTGCTACTCTATTGTTGCCTTCTAGATATACTTGAAGGCATTCCGTGTTGAGATATACTTGCTGCGTTCTTATGCAGGGCTTCATTTTGATCCTTCATTGCCATGTGCTCTTGTTTGATGCCATGTTTACACACATATCTTATTTATCTCTCTTGTGTTAATTGTTTCGCTCACTTGCTGCATGTGAGACACCCTTGAATCGCCTTTGACCATATCATCTCTTGCTATGGTTTTATTTTGTAACGATGTAGCCTTCCTGACTTGTCCAATCTAACATTGTTAGCCTTCCTGACTTGATTCACTTGCTCATGATTGTACTCTCGAAGCTAGGTATTATGCAAGTCTTCCTCGCTATATGAATGCATGTGTGCTGGAGATTTGCATAGTCTTTTCTTGGATTATGAGAAACTAGTTCTTTCTCCCCTGTGAATATTGTACTAGAAATTTCTTTTTTCTTTTCCGTTTTCTTTTTGGCAATAATAGAATTGCTTGTTTGAACTTCCTTCTTCAAAATAATTGCCGAGATTGATGTTTTGCATTCTCAGAATGTTGTTCATGTTTGCTTATTACAGAGTGGTAGCATGGGGATGCATATTCTTTTGTTTAGTCTATTCTGATAGAGCTGGTCTAACTGTATGAATCGTGAGGGTCTTTGTAATCGTGAGGTGTTTGTTGCTGCAATGTTCTTAGAAACAAATTTTCATTACAGAGAAGTTGGGTTTATCTTGTAGTGATAGTATGTGGGCACTTCTTGATGTTCTCTTGCCTTTTATCTGTGTATGTTTTTGAGATGAATCAAGGTGTGAGTTGTCTTCCTTTGTTGAGATTTTGAAAGGGATCAAGGTGTGAGTTGCTTTCCTTTATTATGTTTTTGTAAGGAATCAAAGTGTGAGTTGTTTTCCTTAAGTTGAAATTGTGGTTTTCTCAAGTTTACTCATACAAGCTTCAAAAGCTTATCGGGTTTTCGTGTTGCAAACCGGTGCACTATTTGATGGTGTAGGAGTCAATCTTGTAGGTTAGGTTAATCGTGGTTGAAGCTAAGATATTGCATTTGCAGCTACGGGTAGGAAGCTAATTTTGTGGCTTGACGTTGTTAAGACTTTTGCTGCGTTTTAGTTTTTTGTTGCAACTCAATTAGTAAACTTGTGTAATGTAATATATGACTCTGCGGAGCGAGTCTAAGTTGACATTGTATGTTTAGGGCATTAGTATGTACTTGGTTTAAAAGAAATTTTTTTTCAAGTATTTTGTATTGATGACTGAACCATCATGTCTGGTTTAATCTTGGATTTATCTTGATTTTTAATTATGTTTAAAAATTGGGGCATGACATAGTAGTAAAGCGAAATTTCTTATAAAATGCCAAACAATTATATTAGGAACAATACTTGTACTAAGAGAAATGAAACATATGAGAGTAGCTTCATCATCAGGAAAGTTTTCAAATATCAGTTCCTTATTCCAATAACTGGCAACAATTAGACGACTTACTAGCACAAGAAGGGAGGGGCCATATCTCACCAGACGGAATAATACTGGCATCTAAGGTTGTAATACCCTAAAAATTCATTATTAATTTCTTGAAACCGGGAATTAATAAAGTGTTCTTTAGTATAATTTAGTGGTTCGAGGGTGGAGTAAAAGTGTTTCGGATGAATAATTACTCAAAACGTTTTATTTTCAAGCGGTCAAAGAGTTGACTTTTATTCATTAAGTTTCTCCGAAAACTTCATTCACAAAAGTCGTAAAGTGCATCGATACAATTTCATAGATATATAGAACGCGAAAATCGGAGTTCGTATGAAGAAGTTATTGCCATCGGAAAAAGTTTCCTTTTTAGTATAAATAGGAAAAATCTCAACAAAAAAAATCAGAAATTTCCATTTTTGGAAATTTTCCGGAAAATTCCGGAAGCTTTCTCTCTCTCCCAGACCCCTACCCGTCGGCGAAATGACTGACCCGACCCGGCTTTTCCGGCATCATCTGGCGTTCTTAGGTGACCGGCCTGACTCCAACCTGCTCAAAATCCTCTTCAGTCTCTCCCTCTGCCACTGGTTTACTCCAGCATGCTCCCAAGACAGCGATCAAAGGACGGTGGCAGGGACGACAGCGATCAAAGGACGGTGGCAGGGACGACTTCAGACCCCATTGGATTTTTCTGATTCTGGCTGCGACTGAGCTCCAAACCGGTCATGTTGTGATGTCCTCCTCCTCTAGATCACAACCATGGCAGCGTTGAACCACGATTCGAAGAGTGGTGGCTGGAATTAAGATTTGAAGTTCAACAGTCCATATTTTTCGGCTTGTTCTAGCTCGATCTAGGCGGAACCGGCCTTAGCTCCATGTATGAAAGTTGCTCCTCTCTTCAATATCTACTTTCTGGACGGTTGGATCAACCTAGTTTTGAGGTCGATTCGGTGGCTCGAGATTTCCATGTGCTGCCACTACTGACGACGCATGGCGGGGTTTCCGTCCATGTCAGGGGCAGTTTCTAGTTTAATATATCAGCTACTCGTCCATACGAACATTTTGATATATAATACGTAATTTTTAGAGATCGTATGAATTTGTTAGGGTTTTTACCTTTTTTGATATTCTCGGTTTTCGATCAGTGAGGATTCGACCTTCCGATCGACTTGTAGTTTTGATATATTGACCATAGGAGTGTTCTGGAGACTTTGGATGGTCTCGGGTGAAGTTCTGCCTCGATTGGGGTTACTTTCGGGTTTTAGTTCAAAGAGGGGTTTCAAACTTTAATCACTTTGTGATTCGTACGTGTATTATAATGTGACCTTGTTGTGATTAGGGGCTTGAAGATGTTGACTTGGGAGTATTGTTGTAATTTTGTGCTTGTCTCAATTTGTGTGTGAAGATGCAGCAGGATATAGAGATGAGTAAATCTCACGTGGTTTGTTTCTGAACCAAGTTATATTATTGTTCGGTTTAATCGCTAAATTGTGAAATTGTTTTATGGAAATAAAGATTTGTTTTAAATTATATGAACCTGATCAACTACGGTTCATAGGTAAGTAAAATGAGATTTTAAGTATAAAAATAATTTTTCTTGAGTTTTGCGATTGTGGAATATAGTTGGTATTAGTAGCATTATTGAGTGGATGACTACGTGTGTGTGTGTGTGTGTGTGTGTATATATATACATGGAATATATACCTTGATGGCGTGGCATTGTGTTTTGTGTAATAAATTGTGAATTTGTTTGGGTTTCTGTTATAAGCATTTACTCTATGCGGGAATATAATATATCATGCAATTGTTGATTTTGTTGTATTGAAAGAGTAATTGAGTTTTGAGGTAACATTTTGAGTCGTGTGAGACTTTTTAAATGTTTTCAGTTCTACAGATCTGGTGTCACAGTGGTGACTGAGGTAAATATATTTAAAACCACGCCTTTGGTGGGTGAGTGGTTACAGTCTGTTAGAGCTCTAGTCTGTTTGCCATTTATTGCATGGGGGTAACACGTGGGTGACTTGAGACCATGAGTACACATTTTTAAAAGAGATTTTCAAGTGATTTCTTTCATTTATCGTTTGAGGATGGACTTGATTTTCATATTATGGTGTGAGTTGAAATAATATGATTTATCACTTTAGTGATGTATGTTACTCTTAAGGGGTAAGGATGTCGAGCTTTGAAAATGAGTCATTTTGTATGATCGTTTATTTGGAGTTGAGTGGTGATTTTTTGGCTTTAGTGTGAGTTGTTTGATTTCTTTATTTATTGTCTTTTTTCATTTCCATTTGTTTGATTTTAAATGTAATCTCCTGAACTAAACTATATGCAGGGGTTATTATGATTTCTTTTGTTTGATATTAATGTAATCTCCTAAACTAAACTATACGCAGGGATTACTATGGTTTTGGATTATATGCTTTTGGTGATCTCCTGAACTAATTTTCTATACAGTGATTACTAGTTTTATTTGGTTTAATTTGTGAGTGCAGTTGTGATTGAAACTTGTAGTGAGTTGATAATGCTCCATGTCGAGAGGAAAGAGAAGTGATTTATTGGATTTGTAGTTGAGATTTCAAATGCTTTGGTTTGTTACGGTGGTGGTTTGTGTTTTCCTTAAAAAGAAAAAGATTTCAATTTTGAAAATAATCATTGTGTTGATTTGTTTTCTTGAGTCGAAAATGTGAGTTTGAGGTTATTTAGGTTTACTCACACGAGCTTGGAAAAACTTACGGGGTTTGTTGTTTCAATCTGGTGCACTATTCCATGGTGTAGGGGTCATTGTGCAGGTTAGAATATCAAATGACCGTTGTCGAAGCTGAGGTGTACGTTCGGTAGCGTGGACGTTGAATGGTACTCTTAGTTTTAATCTTCCGCTGTGTAGTGAGAGTGGTGGGTGTGTTTACTTATTGAATTGTTGTTCAGTTTAATTTGTAAAACTCTTTGTAATGTAATATGTGACTCTAAAGAACGAGCAGGTATTGACAATGGTGAGCCTGGTTTGTTTTGTGGCTTAGTTTAAATAAAAAAAATTCTAAGTATTTTCTTGTGCTTATAAAGTTATCGCGTTTCGGATTCAAATTTTTTATTCAAAATGCAGTGCGTGAAAAAGGCCCCCATGTAACACCGTTTTGTCAGCGAAGATTCTCCTCTAGCATGTAGAAGCTTAAGTAGATGCATGCATGAGCATTCAATAAAGCAGAGTGCGAAGAGTAAAGAGCTTTAAACAAATGACTCATAAGAGACTCTGGATTCCGTAATAATCTCCATCATTGCTTGGTAAGCAATGCTAAGTTATGGGCATGCAGATCTCTAAACCCCATACCACCATCCTCTTTAGAATTGCAAAGACGTTCCCACAATATCCAATGAATTTTTCGCTAATTGGATTTACTTCCACACCAGAACATAGCACACAATTTGGTGCAAATAATCACAATACTCCTCTGGAAATAAAAAGCAGCTCATAGCATAAGATGGTAGAGCATGTGTGTCATACCCCGAACTTGAAGCATGACTAAAATGATGGATTAAGAGTCGAAAATGTAAGTTCGCTGTAAAAAAAAAAACAAAAAAAACCTGAAGACTTTTAGAAAGAACCAAAAAAACATAACTATCAAAATTTTGGTTGGGTTATCTTTAAAGGAAGAATTATTTTTTTAGCAACAATGAAATGGAACTTGAGAATTAAAAATCTCATGAAGTTCAAATATACTTTTTTTTTCAAGGATCTGGAAAACTACACCAGTAATACACCAAGGAGATGCAAAAAAAGCTTTAAGTACAACTTTCTTTCTTTGGTACTGTTGCCTTCAAAGTTTCAAAGTGAACTATACAATCTAATAAAAATATAATACTAAACGGGGCATTACATTTCAAGTTCTTATTGAAATTCCTTTGACTGTTCAGTTTGGTTTGATAGACAAAAGGTTTCTTGAAACAGAGTTTTGGATTTTAAATCGTTTTATTTGGTTAGGCCTGGGAAAAAGTTAAGTAAGTATTGTGCCTCCGTAGGGTGAAAGACCCAAAATCTGATCAGGATCCACTTGTACCGGGTGTGCTCGGTGGCCTTAATGTGAGCAATGGGCTCTAACCGGGATTTTAAGGATTTCAAGGATTCAAGTTTACCTTTATTTCTTTTGAGAACCCAGATTTGTTCTTACCTCAAAATGAAAAAAAAATAAAATAAAATAAAAGCCTTACTCTGATTTCAGTTTTAAACCACCACATTAGTCATAACTCAGGTTTGGGTTGTGACAAAGTCATAATCCTGGTTTGGGGCAACACCACCTTAATCAATAAATCTTTACCGACCCCACTTAGAAGCTTCCCTTACCAACCAGCTAATTCCTTACTCAAACTTTCTTTGATATAAGCAAAAGACTTGGTCCGGTTCCTCCCCAAATAAGTAGGGAGCCCTAGATATTTCTCATGCTTAGCTTCAATTGTCACCCCCCCCCCCCCCCCCCCCCAAAAAAAAAAAAAAAAAAACCCGCCAAAGCCAGCTAATCCGCCTCAAGAACTCTCTTATTGAACACAATACTATTCTTGGAGAAACTAATATGTTGGCCAGAATTTAAATGGAATCTTTAACTAACAACTAAATTAAATAAAGGAAAGAAAAGTAAAAAAATGAATATAAATGTGGGATTGGTAGTTAGGGATGAATCCGACCCCTAATTTAATGCTCTAGATGCTAATTTGATTTACATGCAATTTACTAAAACTGATAGTCACTGTACCCAAGGCCAAGGGCCGAAATTCCATTTTATGGTATTCCTACTCCGGTTCAAGGGCTGTAGGAACTCACTTAGTATAAATTAGAGCCGGTTCAAGGATCATTAACTCACATCAAGAGGCCTGGAGATTGAGGAATTAGGCAACCAAGCTAGCTCACTATAACCGCGATCAAGCTAATCATATAGTGAACTATGCATGTACTTCCCACGATTATTAAATTGGGTAACTAGCTCAAAAATCCAAGGATGTCATCTCTTAAATTTTAATCTAGAAATATTAAAACACATACCAAAGGGTTGAGAATTCCTAAGCATGCATTCTAATCAATTATCACAAACCCAAGCATCTAATAACTAACAAATTCCATACATAAATTAAATTATGCATCCATTACATTAAATTTAGGTGGGCACACAACCTTAACCCCCAACAAAGAAATTATCACAACCCATAACCATAGACATTAAAATTACAAAATTCAAAGATAAAAGAGTAGAGAAGTGTAGGAGAAAACAAATATAGTCACATAATCTCTTTCCAAGTGAACAATTTCCTTTCTTCTTGTTTTTGATTTTTGTTTGGGTAAGAATTTTATGTTGAAAAGAAAGAAAGAAAGAAAGAAAAGATATGAGATGATTACAAATGTTCATTAAAATTAGTTCTATATTGATCTTGGCTACTTTTTGTGCCCGAATATTTCTTTCTATTGCGTGTGAGATTTTTACATGCGGAGTTGATATCATACTCAAAGCATTAGTAGAGAATGAGAAGGTTAGAAACTCCAACTATTCCCATGATTATGGTTGAAAGTAGCATTAACAAGTTTAAATTTTGACTAATTTGGTTATTTCGTATTGGCAGTTGATGAATTTGTTGTTCTCCTTTATTGAACTTTTAACTGTATCTTGATATTTTTGGAAGGAATTAGTTTTGCCAATGTGAAATTATAAATATATATCTAAGCTTTTATATCCTAAGTTTTAACATATCTGTCGGGTTCTTATATATATCATAATTGCTCCTTCTAGGTTGTTGTTGCGTGCTATTGCATAAGGCAATTCTTTTTCCGCACTATGTAAGTACAAAACACTTCTATTATTGCCAGCAACGCCGTCTCTAATATTTTTATTGGAGTACGCTCTAATAAGACCAAACGTTATGTCAATAATAAGAGTAAAGAAATTAAACAAAAAAAAAATTAGGAGTAAAAGAAAACTCTTAAGAGTTTTACTTTAACTAAAAATAAACATATTCAAAAGTGGTAAACCGAACCGAATTGAATCAAAATTCAGGTTCAGTTCGATTTTCCATTTAGACTAAAAATCGAACCGAAGACAACAGAACCCACCACTAATTCTCCATATCTTATCTTGTTGCAAAGCAGCAAATCACAAGTGAGTAATCACATTTCAGGTCAAAATCAGTCCTTTCTCGGTGAATAGCCAAAAAGAGGCCTGCCCTGCATGCCTGTGCTTCCAAAGCGGAGGAAGCATCCCAAAGCTGCTAAGCATACTCCATGCCTCTCTTTACTTTTATTTTGTTATGATAAAACAAAGAGTGCGAGTTGACTGATAAACCCTGGGTCCTCAGAATTCAGCTATAAACCCGAATACTTTGCTAAAAGCCAACGACCCAACAAAGTGAGAGACTGAGAGTGGAGAAAAAAAAAAAAAATGCAGAGAGCTCTCACTCTGAAACGCTCGCTCCAATCCCTCCACAGAATCGTCAATTCCACTACCAAAAACCCATCAAGCTCAGGGCGTGCATTTTGCAATGCACCGTCACCGTCGCCGTCGCCGTCGCCGTCCTCCGCATCAGCATCTGAGGTCCGCAAGTACATGGGGTACACAGCCCTGGTCTTATTCTGCGGTGCCGCCACCTACTACTCCTTCCCATTTCCCGAGAACGCCAAGCACAAGAAGGCCCAAATCTTCCGGTACGCCCCTCTACCTGAGGAGCTCCACACGGTCTCAAACTGGAGCGGGACCCACGAGGTTCAGACCCGGGTTTTCCACCAGCCCGAGACCCTTGAGGAGCTCGAGAAAGTAGTCAAGGAGGCCAATGAGAACAAGTACCGGATTCGGCCGGTCGGGTCTGGGTTGTCCCCCAATGGGATTGGATTGTCCCGGGCTGGGATGGTCAATTTGGCGCTCATGGATAAGGTTTTGGAGGTGGATGAGGAGAAGAAGAGAGTGAGAGTGCAAGCTGGGATCAGGGTCCAGCAATTGGTGGATGGGATTAAGGATCAGGGCCTTACTTTGCAGAACTTTGCCTCCATAAGGGAGCAACAGATTGGTGGCATCGTGCAGGTTGCTTCGGTTTCCTGGCTTAACTTTTATCTGGTTTCCATTCTTCATTCTTACTGTATTTACTTTTGGATGTTCATGTGTTGTAGGTTGGTGCACATGGTACTGGTGCGAGGTTGCCTCCGATTGATGAGCAGGTTATCAGCATGAAATTGGTCACTCCTGCTAAGGGAACAATAGAGGTCTCCAAGGAGAAAGATCCAGAGCTGTTTTATTTAGCTCGCTGTGGTCTCGGCGGTCTTGGAGTTGTTGCTGAAGTTACCATCCAATGCGTTGACAGACAGGAGCTTGTAGAGCACACTACTGTTTCACACATGGAAGAAATCAAGAAGAATCACAAGTAATGATTTACTCTTGCAGTTTGCTACTAGTTAGTGGAATTATAGAACATTAATCTGAGAGACAACCTCTAGATAGTTTGGAGCATAGGGTCTTACAATTATCTATTGGATGGTGAAAACACTTGGACTGAGAGCTGAAAAACCATTAAAATATTTTGTCACAGTTATATGATTGCGGTGGCTTGTACGATACCCTTACCTGACTTCATCTAGAAATAATTGAGGACTACTTTCTAATTGAAAAAAAATAAAAAGATGCTAATCACAACATGCATTGACATGCACTTTGGGTTCTTAAATGTTAGAACTCGAACTGATAAGTAAGCCTTAGCTGCAATTGTTTTCCATTTTTGTCTTTTTCTTGATCATATTTTCACTGGCTGCTTGTCTAATGTGCGAATATTATACAATATAAATGAGCAATGAATGATACAGGATCTATTTGTTTCACACAGGTTAAAGATTCTTTTTTCTTTCTCCTCAGGAAATTGCTCTCTGAGAACAAACATGTGAAGTATCTCTATATTCCATATACTGATACTGTTGTGGTTGTGACGTGCAACCCTGTCTCGAAATGGAAAGGTCCCCCAAAGTTCAAACCCAAATATACAACGGATGAAGCCATTCAGCACGTTCGTGATCTCTATAGGGAATGCCTCAAGAAGTACAGGTACAATTGTCCCCCGTCCTTTTTCAAATGTATAATAGAAAAATAATTCCTCATATTCAGAAACCATAGAAGGGATCATTTGTCCTTTCTGAGCCAATTTTAAGCTGCTTGCAATGAACATATTGTCTTAATTTTTTCTGTCCCTTTTGTCATCTTTATTCTCATTTTCATTTTCTTTTGGCAAGGACCACGCAAGTAGTTGGAAAGTGTTACTAATTACATGTGATTGTGATTCTTCTCATAAAAAAAAAAAATTGACTTGTAATTGTCTTAAAATCAAGATAATTTAATGAATTTATATTAAGCTTTTGTCAACGAAGTAATTAGGACAGTTAATTCAATTAGGGAGAGTCTTGGCGATTACGACTTAGTTTCAGTAGCCTAAAGTTAACTTTTGAACGAATTTATTTCCTAGTTTTACAATTTTATTTTGCAGAAATACCTCCAAGTTAGGGAAAATAATACTTAAGTGCAAGCAATGGTCTTACAGGAATGTACAATCTTGCTTTCAGGAAAGGATTCTATTCAGTCTTCGGGAAAAAAGATAAAACACCAGTAGTTAACTAATTCATAATTTTCTACTATTGCTTGTCAACCATTAGTTGGCCATGAAATCATTAATCAACTATTCATTGACTAACTGCAAGTTAGAAAGTTTGGATAAGGTTAAACTTTATTGGACGGTCCAAATTTAGATCAATTGAATTCTGTCTGTTATAATTATTAGTTTTATACAATTCTTATTTTAATAATTAAATTAATTAATTAATAATAAAAAAAAACAAAGTACTTCTGAATTGATCTTACCCCTTCTTTAATAATTCAATTCTTCTTTGTTGAGTAATAACTTAATTCTTCAATAAAATACTTCTTGTAGAAATATAACGTGCTTGTCACCGTTACAAATGCACTCATGAAGAATATAGACAAATTTGTTGAAATTCTAGTTAGGTTTACTATGATTTTACTATTTGAATTACGTGGACGCTATGTAATTGGTTTGAATTTGGGATGTTTATCATGGTCCGATAAGAATCTGATTTATGCAATTAATAAGATTCAAGGAGGGTTGTTTGGAACATAGAGCAAACTTCTCTTGGATGTCATTGGAATTGAGAATATAAATGGATTTCTTATTAGTTTCTCAAATTATAAACATAATGGAGATGCTTTATTTTGTGAAGATCTGTATTTTGTTGAATGGCGGCAACCAAGAAACTAAAGGGGATGGTAGAAACTTCTAACTTAAGGCTCAAGAGCAAAGTCAAGAACTATAAATAATGATATCAAGTAGTTTGATTGATAAGATGATGATTTGTTTACACAATAGGTCGAGTAGTACTAAATGTCTGCAAAGTGGGTTTTTTGGGTTTCTTGAGCAGGGTTTCCTAGATGTTTTCTTTGAATAGGGATTTTGATCACAGAAGGAGAAATGTGGTTGAGGATTTTTTTTGTACATTGCTGTTTTAGTTAATAGGTAAAAAAAATGTGTCGTTGATTCAAAGCCTGTTGATGCTTGCAAGGTTTGCAGATGGTGCTTTGTTTCCCCATATTCGGAATTTGGGTTTAACAAGAAATCTTAGGACTATTCAAGGGGTGGTGTCGGTGAAATTTGAGTTGATTTTGTTTTTGGTCGCCCGTCACTATTGAATTTAGGAATCATTCTTTGTCAGCTTCACTGTTTAATTTTGGAAGACTGGTTATCCTCCTAGTTTCTCTAAATAGGCTTCAGTTTTTGTATTGGATGCTGTTATCTTAGCAGCGGACCAATTTCCACTGTTGCAGTTGGTTTTTTTGGTTCATAAAAAAATAATAATAATAAAAAAAAACAAACAAACAAAAACAAAGAAGCCTCAGATGTTAAGACAAGGAGAACCTTTATCTCAAGCACCTTGTTAATATCTTCCTCTTCATAAAGGCTTTCAAGGTTTTATCAGAGTTGTGAATTTTTGAAGTGCAAAATATCTTTTCAGGAATTTGGCGTGTGGATTTAAAATGTGGGATTTTGTGGAGGCAAAATGGATAATTTCTGCTTGGTAAATTGGAAGATTGTGTCTCATCCTAAATTGAAAGAGCATATAGCCTTGAGGCAATCTTCATATCATGAATCTTTTTCCTGTTTTAGGTAAATGGGATTTGAGATGTCCTTAGAGCAGAATTTGTTCTGGCATAATGCAATGAAATCTTATGACTTGAATGGAAAAAGTTGGCCTTTTTAAGGGATTGTATGGTAGTTTTTTAATGTTATTCAAACGGTCACTGTGCATGGAGATCAGGACTCTTACTTGTCATTGCAGTTTGCTTTTCCGTAATTTTGAAAAATTTAGATTTTGGGAAGGCCTCCTTTCATGGTTCAGTTATTTTAGACTATGTTGTCTAATGCTAAGGGATGCCTTGTTTCTGAATTATGATCTTGTAGTCTGTTCCAGAAACTTCACTTCCTGGTTCTGTCATTCTCTCTGAAACCTAATGATAGAGTTGTTGGATTTCATTCTCTGATTCACTCATCCATCTTGTTTCCTCACTTACTTGGAAAATGATCTTAGTCCTTTAATTCTTTGGGTATTCTAGTAAAAGTAGTTAATATTATTTTTTCTTATTTGGAAACCTTGGCTTTGAGGAGGTGGCCAATGCATCTAATGTTCCTGCCATGTGATTATGCTTAGCAGGGGTTTGGGTCTCGTCTTAAACTTGCTGAATTTCAGAATAGACTTTTTGGAGGATTTATAAATACAGGCAGAATTTTGTGGAGATGGTTCACTGTGAGTGAAAAAGTAGTAGAATTTTTTACGATGAAGAATAATTTAGATTGTCTGAACAAGAAGAAAGTATTACTTCATTTATAGTTCTCAACTGTTTCTGAAGGAAATTACAAGTTTACTTTTTGGGGATTGAAATAATGTTGATCGATTTATTTCTTCTCCTTCTTTTTTTTTTTTCCACATGTGTTTTGCTTTCTTTAATTTTGTTCTGTTAAGCGTAGGATCAGGATGTTACTCTCTATTCTTCTTCATTTTGTTTGGAATTATTTGTTTATAAAAGTACATTCCGTATTGCTATCGTGTTGATTCATCTGCTAATTGTGGTTAACCATTTATGCAATAAATGCAGAGTAGTACCAGACAACAGTGTAGACACAAATGAGCTCTCTTTTACAGAGTTGAGAGATAAACTACTGGCCCTAAATCCTCTCAACAAAGATCATATTGTGAAAGTGAATCAAGCTGAGGCAGAGTTCTGGAGGAAGTCGGAGGGATACAGAGTAGGATGGAGTGATGAAATTCTGGGCTTTGATTGTGGTGGCCAACAGTGGGTTTCGGAGACTTGTTTTCCAGCTGGAACCCTTGCCAAACCAAGTATGAAAGACCTTGAATACATAGCAGATCTAAAACAGCTAATAGAGAAGGAAGAGATACCTGCACCTGCTCCAATAGAGCAGCGCTGGACAGGCAGCACTAAGAGCCCCATGAGTCCAGCTTCAAGCGCAAGAGAGGATGATATATTTTCATGGGTAAATTCATAAACCACCTCTGTGTTCAATTTGTCTTTCATTAATTTCTAGTATGCATCCTGAGATATAAAGTTATAAGTGGCATTGATAGATGTTGGCATACATAGTAAACAAAATTTACTCATCTCGCTGGAAAAACCCAGGTGCCATTGTGCCATATGGTTTATGTAATTAGTTTCAATATAGGGAGAGAATGATTGTGTCATATGGTTTGGGTAATCAGTTTCATTATACGGCATATAGTTTACTGACAGATATTGTAATTAAGGCTTTTGAGTACAGCTTCGAGCTCAAAGCTGGGAGATAGTGTGATTAGGATGATATATTTTCATGGATACTTAACAAAATTCATTCATGTCCCTGCAAAATCCATGCCTATGACTTCTTCCTGAATCACTTCTTTCACTTTCTAAATCACGTGAGTTTTTATACTTTAGACATCAGACTTATGAGTCACAAACTTCAAGGCATTATTCGAGTCGAATTGTGGGCTTAATTTGTTTCCAAAACTTTTGGAATACTTGCCCCTTTCTCAAGTGTGTCACCGTCTATTACCAATAACATTGGTTTTATTTGTATCAGGTTGGCATAATCATGTACCTTCCAACAACAGATGCCCGCCAAAGAAAGGATATTACGGAAGAGTTTTTCCACTACAGGCATCTAACCCAGACACGGTTGTGGGATACGTATTCTTCTTATGAACACTGGGCCAAGATTGAGGTAGTAAATACATCTTGAAATATCAATTTTTAATGTTATTTATTATTATTATTATTATTATTATTATTATTATTATTTTAAATGGCACCTGGATTTTGGTTTCTCAGATATCCACCAAATTCTTGCTAAACTTGCAACATCTTAGCACATTTACATTTTAAAGAATCGAGTCAAAAGCAAAAAAAGAACAGAAAAAAAAAAGAAAAATGAAACAACTCTCTATTGTAAAAGCTGGACTAGCACGTGCAGATTAAGTTTATCATTTAACTAATCAAGCTGCCTTTAAATTTTACCTACTTCATTCCATGAACAGGTCCCAAAGGACAAAGAACAGCTTACCGCTCTGCAGGCAAGGCTAAGGAAGCGTTTTCCAGTTGATGCCTACAACAAAGCACGAACGGAGTTAGATCCAAACCGGATCCTTTCAAACATCAAGCTGGAAAAGCTTTTCCCATTGTCTGATACCATTTGAGAAGCAGGGTTCATTCGTTAGTTTTTATTTTATTTTATTTTTCCTTTTTGCTTTTCTTCTATTCTTGTACTCGAATTTGCCTTTAGCCCCAAGTTACTATGTACATATTTAAGAGGATCTTGCTATACAATGTGGTGTAATATAAGCTTATAGGGCTATGATTCATGGGATATGCCCTTTGAAAACCTTGGATATCGACTTTTGTTCTCATGCCTAGATTGGCAGAGGAAATGGGCGTTTATGTCGCTTGCATCGATAAGAATAATATTTGATTTGTTTCAGGGATATCCAATAATTACTAAGCAGGACGAATATGCCTCTGCTCTCCACAGCAATTGGTTGTTTGTCTGCAAATACGAAAAAGGAAGGGGAAAAAATCCTAGAGGTCTTTAAGGTAGGATGCTGAGATCAAACATTTTCTTTAGGGGAGTGAAATTACATAATTTGTAATCCATATTTATTATTCTTACCTCTTTTAGAATAAAATTCACACTACAGAAATTTGTATTTATAAAAAGACAATAAAACATGGAGTGTTGATTTTGGGGAATGAATTTCACTCTGTTTTCTTTAATACAAATTAAGGTGTACATTTCAAAAATAAATAAATAAATAAATAAAGGAGTTACATATGTCTTCATTCACTGTATTAAAATAACTCAAAAGAGTTGAGGTAAAAGGAAGCTTGAAGAAACGCAAGGGCCCTTACGGGTGTGAAGTGCACAAAAGTTAACAGGGCAGAAAATAAAAAGGAGATTTTTATTGCGATATGTAATTTTCTCACAGAGTAATAGTAGTATAGCGAGGCAATCACTCCAAAATAAAATGAGAAATCACTGAACAATGAGCTATTATGGTAGTTCTGCCGAGTAAAAAGCCATCATGATGGCGGTGGTGATAAATAGTTTAGAAGCATTCCTCGCAAAGCCAACAGCAGCACAAGGCAAATAAGCTGCACCAGTAGAATGGAAGTAACTAATATCAATATATGGACATGAAAAGAACAAGATGAGCATGTTGTTAACGATTTTTTACTCTTATGGCCGACTCTAAGGATAAGCTAGCTTTGCTGTGGAATCCATACTGCTAGGGATGCAGTAATTTAGCTTGGAGTTAATACCGACTTCTGCAGTTATTCATGTTATGATTTCATTTGACTATTGGATTAGTAGCAGCAAGTTTCCTGTTCCTCTTTGAGTAAGAAATCCTTATGAATGAAGATAACTTACCAGCCCTCAATGAAGCCCCTATCTCCTTTCTTTTTAGTCCCTGACCGAAACTTCTTCCTAGTTGGGGGATCATTGGTTGCAGTTGGGTATCCTGCACCAAATTAACATAAAAAGTTGAGTCCTGTAAATCATTTGATGAGAGAGAGAGAGAGAGAGAGAGAGAGAGAGAGAATGGACCTGGTGGAGGTTGGTTATCTTGTGTCTCTGTCGTCTTGGCCATTTTGAAGGAGAAACAATTGGAGCTAAGGCTTAACTTGCCTAGGTGACTGTAGTGTTATTATGTGAGTACTGTAATATGGCGATGCAAATATCAAGTACTGCTGGTGCAGGTATATATAACCCCTTAAGAGGAGGGGGGACTTGAGTGTGAAAAGTGGAGTTTTCGGTGGTGAACAGGTCAGGTTCCAGTTGGCTTTGATTCTTTTGAAATGGGATCCTTCTCACCTTTTAGGTACTTTTTCATCCTTGTGCTCTTTAGCTTTAATTAGCCAGCTTAGTAAGGCAAATCTGTATAATCAACTCAGAGAAGAGGACACGCGGCATTTCCTTTTTATGTGGATTCTTTGCTTCGGGAGGAGGAGAATATCAAGCAGAGAAAAGCTTGGAAAAAGGGTTCACAAAAAGACATGAGAACAAGCAAGTTCTGCTCCTATCTACACTTCGACACAATTATTCTACTTTTCAATACAAAGAATAAGTTCTTGTAATAAAAAATATTACTTGATGGTTGTCCGCGTAATTATTTGAGATTCATTTCATTACTCGATACCCTTCGCTATGTATATGCATTAAACTTTCTATTAAAGTAAGCTTTTCTGCCTAGATTCGGTGACTCAGTAGAGGTACTGTATAGCGAGTAGGGGCTCGATGTCTGACAGCTGATTTGGCGAGGTGTGCAACAATCACCTATCTAATATAATACATTAGCCTCAAAAGTTAGACCAGGTGATGGGTTTTCGCTCTTTTGAGGACTAAGTCAGTTAATTTATTATTGTTGACTGAGTAACAATAGATATGTAATATATTTTTACCGTCAATGTTAGGAGAAGTTGGCTTTTAAGAGGTGTCGAGCCTCTATTGCTTATCTGATTTTTGATGTTGGATTGATATGCATCAGTAGCCGCTGGCCCTTAGCTCCCTTAGCTTAGAAATAAGTGTTTTGCGAGTGCATAGGGGCACGTCCTAGTGTGGCCAGATGACTGCATCAAAGTTAGTATATAATTTAAAATCCTAATGTAGTAAAAGTAAGTAGGGTATCGTTCTCAACCGAGGATTAGAGATTTATCCATTTTTGCAAAACAAAACGTTAGACAAAAGAAAACAAATTATAAATATATGATATTTACGATTTACACAAGAAAGGGATTTTTGGATTTTAATTTCTAAATTAACAACTAAATAACGTACAAGTAACACACCAAATCAAATCATAAACCAAATAGATAAAGATGAGCAGAAGATGTAGAGATGAAATTAACTGCTCATTAACACGTTAACAAGGGTGATAATCATTATTGTCGAATCAAACATATCATAGCAAGGAATCGATCAAGAATAGAGATGAACGCATGCAATTAACTAGATGAACGCATTATAGTTAACCTTATTAAGCATGCAATTACTAGTGGTAGCTAATCACTAACAAGAACACAATCAATGCATTAAGCACATGCGGAAGTTTGATCAATTCAAGCAAAGATAACAAGTTAGAACGCTAATCTTATCATGCAAAACTCATTGTTGATTTATCTAAGGAATTATAGGCTTTCCACTTCGATTATTAAGACCTAGAACGCTAGCAATCTTAATATGGTTTCAATTACATGCTCATCAATCAAAGTATACATCCAAAGATCAATTAACACATAAACGATGGGATTGAAGCACAAAATCAATAAACATGTTATGATATAATGAAATCACAAATTTTCGGATTATCAAGAACCCTAAAACATTAACATGCTTCACGGTATTTGGAAATTAAACATCAAAACATGCTTTCAATCTCACAAGTATTGAAACAACCAAATTATCAGAACAAGAATCTGTTTTGAATTACAAGTATTGAAAACTGAAAACAAAAGAAAGGTGTTCATGGTTACACTTTTAAATGTTCAAGAACGCAAGAAGCTTCAAAAGATGGAGAAGGTAGATGGCAAGGATGCTTGGAATGGAGGATGATCACAGCTATGGAAGAGGATGATGCTCACGGCTTCTATGCTTGAACTTTGGAAGAATGCCAAAACTTGAGAGGAAAGGGAATGCAATTTGCGATTTTGATTTAGGATTGGGTGGTGGTCAAAAACGTCTAAAAATGCTCCCAATTTATAGTGCACGGCTAGCCAAGGTATCGTTGATCTCTACTTCAATGACATCATTCAACCAATCAAAATATTGCGGGAGAAGTAGAGAATAATCTTGATTCTTCATTGATATCTTCTTTGCCAAAATTATCCTGTATCTTCCCTCAATTTGGTCTTCATTCAACTCATATACAATCAGAAAACCTAAATTGATATTTATTCTCTTTTATTTTCTTTTCCATAATTCACACAATGTAGATATTCTTCCAAACTTTCCTAATTTGATCTTGCCGAAATCTTCTTGATATATCCTTGTATTTCTCACGGAAAAAAGCAATAATATGGAATTAGGATTCCTCAAAGATGTCAAGACCATTCTAGAAACTCATATGCAAGTCACATGCTTCAATCTTTGGGCCAGACTTCTCAACTTGGATGTTTCAAAGCCCATCTTCTATTGTGACGCCACCTTGTGTCTTCTAGAACATTCTTGTACAATCTTAAGTCATCTTGAAGCCACAACATCTCCTAGCCTTCCTAGATATCCTAGTATCATCAGCACTCCTATTACCAACAAGTTTCTTAGTCTAATTGGGACTCATCATTTCTGAGATGTTCTGGAACCTTCCTGAGCTCTCTTTGTATAGTAGGGATTCTTAGTGATGTTAGGTTTCCTTTCTTGGCAGGAATGAGTTTCCTTGTCTAACTGAGATTCTGTCATTTCTCAATTATGTCATCATTTCCACGAGCTCATTCTTAGTTGCCTCAGGATTCCTACTTCAATTGGGATTCCTCCTCCTAGTAGGATTGGAAAAACTTCATTTCTTTATTTTTTGTCATTTTTGTGCCATTTACTCCTGGCCTTCCATTTATAGACTAAAAAGTATATAAAAACAAAAACTAAGTTAGAAATGATAATGTTAAGGAAATAACTAAGTAAAATGTAGAGAAAATAACGTTAAAATCATAATAAATATTGCTCTCATCACCAAAGTTGAGCTTGCTCAAGATTAGAAGTTTTTTCCCCAGTGTAACCATGGCTTACTCTGGTGGGACTGTGAAGTGGCCAGATCAATTGCCAAAGTTGTATATACTTGGCGATAAGCTGTATGTCCAATATGTTTCTACCTTACAACACGTTATCAACATCGTCTCTTCTATATTATTTTTCTTTTATAAATTCAATGATGATTATCTACAAATTATCTAGCTCAATTTTGTTGCTTTCGACCAATAATCAGGATCTATGAGTTTTCAATAATTCTTTACATTGATCTCTACATTGTTATACCTTTTGTTTTATGAAAAATGGTAATGATACAAAATGATTCAATCATTGATTATTGTAATAATTCATGTATGTATACGTTCACCTCCTTGTTATCTATTATGACTATTCTGGCTTCACAATGATTAAGCAGTGGTGAAACTAGGATGGAAATCTTGGCTGGGATAATCTTTAAAGAAATAAATTTTTGTTGATAAATCTCGACGGTATGAGAGAATAGCAACAAGTTGAGAAATCAAGATAAACAACCTTTACCCTACGAAATTCAAATTGAATTGAGGATTAAACTGAATTGCATATTACAAGAGAAAACAAAAAATGTGACTAATAAAATTCCTCACAAAAGGCCTAAATTCTCAAATTCGAGCGTAGAAAACTCTCGTTCTAAAATCATGATGGAAAGTCCTATCAATATTCCAAAACCAAATAATATCCGAAACTAAAAATAATACGCTCGGCAAAATATTATGATAATTCAATAAAGCATTAATTCAAGAAATAAATGCATGTATCATTACTTAAAACGAAAGTCCACTCACAGTATACGGCTAACGTGGCATCCAAGCGTAAGGATCGTCGTCGAGTGATGAGTCGGTATCTCGTCCTGTACACAATTATATTCTGTAAACAACAATTCGACAAATAAATACGATTCTAAAACGAAACCCGAAAACCCCCGTAGACCAACATCTCCATTTCTTTCCGGATTGAAGCTAAACTCCACCACTAATATCAATCTGTCGATTACAGTATTCCATAGCGGAACAAGGGAAATCCGAAGGTCCGATTCCCATAATCGACATCCGAAACTCCAAACTTCGAAAATTCACAATCAATGCCACACTTCTCCAAAATTCACCAAAATCACATATCCAAACTCTACATCAAAAAATAGAATTTAACTAGCTAAAATTGAAATAAAAAAGTTGACCTAGCCTCCGCCGCCGCCGCTGCCGCCGCCGCCACCGTCACCAGCTCCAATGACCACCAAAATTTGGCAGCAGCACCTACTGAACAAACCTTCTCAACTACAACAAGTTTCAATTTTACCTTGAAGAGCTCCAATTTGGCCGGTGAACATAAACCCAAAAATCTCAAAACCCATCAATTTGGGAATCCTTCAAATGCTCCTTCCACAGTGAGAATTTCAGCTAGAAGCCTTGACGGAAGATGATCAGTGACTCGAGGCGCTCCTAATAGGACCGATTTCACCACCGGAAATGGCCAAAAAAAGGAGAATTTCACCAGAGAACCAAACTACTACAGTGACCGTTTTGGCCAAAATTGATGGTTTTCCGGTCAAGTCACCGTGACCCACGACCACACTTGTGTAGAGGAGGAAGAGGCGATCCTAGCCCAGCCGGTGTTGCGTCGATTGGATGCCGGACTCCGAAGAAATAGGAAAAAGAAGAAAAGAAGCCCACATGAGGGAGAGAGAGATCGGGGGAGAGGAGAGAGGAAATGGCTGGGTAAAATCTGACCTACCCACAGTAAATTTCTATACATATACTAATTATCATGAACAGTAACTTCCATTTTTCGCTTATAACTTTCGCATACGAACTCCGATTTTTACGTACCATATATGCACGCGCTCAGTTTAATGTCCTCTTCAACTTTTATGAAGGAAATTTTCTAAAATTTTGACCCAAACAAAAAGTCAACTTTTAGGGCCACTAAAAGTATCGAAACAGAGTAAAAAGTGAAAGTGATTGTTGTTTACTGTCCAAATGGCTAGTAAACGTGTAAATTTCGGTTCGGGATGTTACAGAAAAATTGCAAGGAATGCATTTTCCTCGTAAATAAAAATTTATGAGGAATGCATGTTCCGCACAATTTAAGAATTGCGAGAACACATATTCCTCTTGTATTAATATTTGGGAGGCTCTTGTATCCTCATATTACTTGCTTGAAGCCTTGAAGATAAACAACAGATAAAAGACAAAACTGATAAATTATCAAGACCACTTTTGGACTTATATTAAATAAAGAGTAGTGTTAGGTCCATAATTACCTAGCAATTATTCCTCTAATCTTACAGTTTTGCTTAATCTTTGTGTTTATAAATATATATATTATGTTTTTTTTATCATGTTAGGAAATGATGGAGAAGCTTGGAAATGCACTAAAAAGTTAATCTTACCACCTTTTCCTACTTTGGCTAGGGGAAACGGAGGTAGGCAAGGAAGGATGAGTGACAGCCTGACCAAATGAACTCCAAATGACTTAATTTAATAGAGAGATTCTAGACATCTAAATGATCATTTCTTATGAAGTGTACGAGAAGTAGTTTAGAACGGAAGACATTCAAAATATTGGTGTACATTTCTGCACTAGATGACAAAAAATATAAAACCGGTCCTGCACGGATTCCGGCAGCATTTTCGGCCATGCCATGGTAAACTAAGCCCTGAAATTTTATCAAGATGATCTACACTTATGGAGGAACATCTTAGGGAGGAACATTTGGTATGAAGGAAGTGAAGGCAGATTCCGAAGTTTTGTTGGAGATTGTAATAACCGCAATTTCCATTTTAATTTCGTGTAATTTTGTGATTCACGAATGTTGTTCGATAACATTTCATTTTTAGAATTATCGAAGGTTCGAAACGATTGTTTTAACGAAAAGCTCGAAATGCTCGATTTAAGAAATCTACTTTTTATATGTGCAAAATTTGGGAAAACTTCCTTCATGAAAATTTTAGAGCTCATCGATACGAGTCCGTACATATGCAGAACAAAAAGATCGGATTTTTTCTGAATTAGTTATCGCATTTAGAAAAAATTTCCCAAAAGGGTATATCGGGAAAAAACCCTAAAATTTTTTGGAAACCTTCTTTCTTCCCCCCGGACTCCCTTTCCCTTTTTGGAAACTGTTCACTCGGTTTCTCCCTCTCTCTTTCTCTCTCTCCGCGCGGCCGAACCTAGCAGAAACAGAGCACGGCTTCACCGTGCTCTCTCTTCCTCCTCTGTCCACCTCAAGGCCTTAAATCACTTCCTTGGTGCTCGCCTCGACCTTGCGCAGCTGCCAGAGGCAGCCTTGCACCGCGACACCTCCGGCAGTGGCGACGGGAGGCCCCGAAAGGATAAAGTTCGTTTTCGTTTCGATCTCAATATCTCGAGGTATAGGTCACCATTTCAAGTGATTTTTGGCTCATTGGACTCGCCTCGACTTGCTGATCAAGCACCAACAAGGACCGGACCTAGGTATAACGTTTTCACGTTCGTCGGAGTTCGACTTGTTTAGATCGAAAAACAACCTTTCGATCCGAATATCTCGAGTTACAGACGACCATTTCTTGTGATTCTTGGCTTGGTGAACTCGCCTTGAGCTTCTGAAGAAGTTTCCGAAGGGATCGAAGTGAGTTGTTATAGTTTTTACGACGAATTCAAGCTCGCCGGTTTCTAGGAATTTTCCGGCCACTCGACTGTTTTTGGTACGTTTTGGCCTCTTCCCATTATTTTCTGGTCTTGTGCTAGTTATGAAAGTTGCTCAAAATGATGAAACAAATAGGAGAAACTCAGCCCCGACACCATTGGTGGTGGTCGGCGGCCGCTCTGCCACTAACTCCGGCAGCCCTTTCCTACCACCTCCAGATGTCTAAAATATAGTTTCTGTATATTTTAAGATTCTACATTTCAATACGATCATTTTGGCATATTATATGTATTTTTCGGATATCGTATGATTTAGTTATGAATTTTTAGATTTCGATCGATTTCGATGGTTAGATTTGTGATCTGTGAATTTAGGACCGTCGATGGACTTGTAGTTTTGATATGATGATCATATGACTGTCCCAGTGGCTTTGTGTGTTCATTGGCGAAGATCCGACCGTTGGATCTTCGTATAATTGCAAACGGTGATTAAGGAAACGATTCGTGAGAATCCACCAGTCGGATTTTTGTATAAATTAGAATCCGACCGTTGAATGGTAATTTAATTATGTTTTGGAATTATTGACTAAATTCAAGTCACATTTGATTAGGTGATTGACGGGTTATACTTGAGTGAGCTGTTTCGGTGTGGTTTTGTATTTTAATTGAAGACGCAGCGGGAGTTTGGAGGTGAGTAAAACTCACGTGGTTCATATTATGAACCGAATGCTTTAAATTATTTAGTTTTACAATTGTGTGTAAAATATTTATGGATTAAATATTTGTTTTTAAAATCACATGGACTTGATCAATTACGGTCCATAGGTAAGTAAAATGAATTTTAATTATACAAATGAATTTCACGATTTTCTTGTGTGAACTATAGATGGTATTAGTGGTCATTCCTGAGTGGATGATTACGTGTGTGTGTGTGTGTGTATATATATATATATATTTACGAGGAATATATATATTGATTGGTGTGTTATTGAGTGATGATGTGATTGAGTTGGAATGATGATTTAGATTATATTTCAAATGCTTAAATTTCATAATAATATTATGTATGTTGGATAAGTTGATTTCATTGTGTGAAAACATATTGTTGTACTCATTATTGATTTACGGTCAACGTAGTGACCGGTATGGGGGAATCGGACGCTCTAATCCTAGGTGGATGATGGGATACGATTGGTTGAGTATGTACGATTATCGGACGTTCTAAATATGTATATAAGTATACATATTGATGAAATATGATAAAGATAAATATGTCGGATGCCATAACCTAGGTCAGGTGACGGGTTACGATTCAGTTAGTGCTCTAGTCTGTCAAATACCGTTTTTTTATAAATACGATTTCGGGGTTTTGAGAAGAAAGATGTGGTTTGGTGATTGATTTGAGATTTTGGTTTCTTGTGGATGTGGAAATTGTTGGGTGTTGACTTGGGTGAAAATAAATATGATTTAATTAATTAAACAACCGTTGTTTCTTTTTACTCTTACGAGCTTTCAAAAGCTTACCGGGTTTTGTGTTGTTGCAATCCCGGTACACTATACAAATGGTGTAGCGGATATTCCTGCAGGTCAGGATAACCAGGGAGGTGACCGTACTGTTTAGGTGTTGTAGCATTTATTTTTATTTCATTTGAGTTGTGAGGTTTGTTATGCTCATTTAGAGCTTTATAATTTATTTTGTGAGTGAGTTGTAATAATTAACCGAGACTAAATTCGGTTCTTGAAATTAAATTGTGTGGTGAGTTGTTAAGAAAAAAGAAATTATCAGGATGGTTATTTTAAGTTGTAGTAATTCATGTTTCAGATTTTGAATTTTTATTCTAAAATTTGGGGCGTGACAGTTTTAATACAAAGCGTAAGGTACATATTTGGTGATATGTCAATACTCTCCGAGTGATGGCCCGTCTGCAGTGGATACCCATCGTGTGCTCTTCGGTATTGACAATGTCATTGGGTATGTGAGAGCGTTAGGTTGGTTAGGAACGTTAGCATGTCTTAAGAACTTTAGGTGTTGTCTTGTATGTTTAGTTACTTGGTTAATATGGACTTGCATTTGACTTATGCCATGTTTAAGTGTTATGCGTGTATTAATCAAGTATACCCTTCTTATTAGGTAATGGAGATCGAGGGGAACGAAGCTAGAGGTCGAGGTAGAGACAGACCTCGTGGTAGGGGTAGAGGCCGAGGTAGGGGTAGGGACCCTCCGGTCGATGATGCATATGAGGCGGAGGTAGAGGCACCTTATGAGGATCAGCATATTTCGCCCATGGGCATGGTTGATGATCCTGCTCGCTTGTTAGTACTGGCAAAGGAACTTACCCGCTTGGGAGCAACCAAGTTTTGGGGAGGCACTAATCATATGGTTGCGGATCGATGGATTGAGGATTTACAGACTTACTTTGAGCTGTTTGATTACAGTGAAATTGATAAGAGGAAGCTAGCCGCTTTCATGCTGAAGGATGAGGCTAGGGTGTGGTGGAACGTCACACAGAGGAGTATTGAGGTGTCTACCCTGACATGGGATGGCTTCGAGAGGCTGTTTAGGGAGAAGTAATTTCCAGCAGCTGTGAAGGAAAGGTTGGAATGAGAATTCCTCGCACTTGTACAGGGGAAGATGACCGTGATCGAGTACGATGCGGAGTTCTTCAGGCTGTACAAGTATGTGAAGCAGATGGATGACGAAGACTTGGCCAAGAAGTTTCAGAGAGGGTTGAGCCATTCCATTGAGCGTGATGTGGCCATCTTAGAGCTGAAGACGAAGAGAGAGATCTTGGCTAAGGCACAGATCATTGAGCAGCAGAACCTGATTCGTTGAGAGAAGGAGTCTGCTGAGAGAGACTTCCAGGGCAAGGGAAAGGCCATAGCAGGGAGCAGTAGGTCTAGAGACTTCAGGGGCGGTTTCTGGAAGAAACAGAGAACTCAGTTCCAGCATCATGCCCCAGATAGGACAACAGTAGCTCCTCCTATTCAGGCTATGCCTATTAGGCAGATAGCACCAGTAGCTCCAGTGAAGTGCTTTAACTGTAGCGAGCTAGGCCACATCTCTCATGCGTGCACGAAACCACGAGGTAGGGTATGCTACAGCTATGGACAGACAGGCCACCAGGGCAGGGAGTGTCCCCGGAATCAGGGTAGAGTGCAGGGAAACCAGTAGAGGCAGCTACCGCCTGCACCTGCTAGAGTCTTTGCCATTGGTCATGCAAGCACGGGAGTGGAAGGTACTCTATCTGTTTATCACTATCTTGCTAGAGTACTGTTTGATACAGGAGCCTCACACTCCTTCATATCTAGTTCGGTTGTGGATGTGTTAGGTTTGATTGCTATGCCTCTTACTTGATCATTATGTGTTACATCACCTCTCGGTGTGTCTCTTGAGCTTAGTATGTTTTGTGATGATTCCCCTATTGGGTTTGGTGGCAGAGAGTTCTCTGCATCTTTGATTGTGATTCAGGATCACACGTATGATGTGATTTTGGGTATGGATTGGTTAAGCCCGAACCATGCTGTGATTGGTTGCTTTAGGATGATTGTGTTCTTCCATGTTCCTGGACAACCAGTATTTCATTACCGTTGTCTGAAGTCTGACATCGCCATGAGGATAGGGATTTTAGCCCATATTGAACCAGGGAGTCGTACTTTAAGGATTACAGGGATTCCTGTAGTTTCAGAGTATGCTGACGTGTTTCAGGAGATCCCTGGGTTACCTCTGAAGAGGGTAATGGACTTCTCCATTGATGTGATACCAGGTGCTTCACCTGTATCGAAGGCACCATATCGAATAACACCAGCTGAACTTCAGGAGTTGAAGGTTCAGATTGAAGGATTACTTGCACAAGGGCTCATTCAGGCTAGTGTGTCTCCTTGGGGCGCACCAGTGTTGTTCGTGAAGAAGGTGACCATCAAGAACAAGTACCCTTTACCTTGGATTGATGACTTGTTCGATCAGCTTAGGGAGGCTACTGTGTTCTCAAAAATTGATTTGAGATCTGGATATCACCAGTTAAGGGTGAAGGATGAAGATATTCCAAAGACGGCGTTTAGGACCAGGTATGGACATTTTGAGTTCCTTGTGATGCCTTTTGGTCTCACGAATGCACCTGCAGCATTTATGGACTTGATGAACCGCACGTTCAGTCTCTACTTGGATCAGTTTGTGGTAGTGTTCATTGACGACATCTTGATTTATTCAAGGTCGTCAGATAAGCATGAGAAACATTTGCGGATTGTGCTGCAGACATTGAGAAAGAAGAAATTATTTGCCAAGTTTGAGAAGTGCGATTTCTGGTAGGGTGAAGTCAAGTTCCCTGGTTATGTGGTATCGAAGGATGGAGTTTCTATGGATCCTTCCAAGGTTGAAGCAGTGATGAGTTGGAGTCGCCCTACTACGGTTATAGAAATCCGTAGCTTCCTTGGATTGGCAGGGTATTACAGGCATTTCATTGAAGGGTTTTCTGGTATTGCTTCGGCTTTGACCAAATTGACAAGGAAAGACACTCAATTCGTGTGGTCGGATGAGTGTGAGAAGGCTTTCAATGAGCTGAAGACTAGATTGACTACAACTCCGGTGTTGACTATTCCTACTAGTGGTGGTGGGTTAGTCATCTATAGCGATGCATCTCATCAGGGTTTGGGGTGTGTGTTGATGAGGAATGGTAGCGTTGTTACTTACAGTTCTAGACAGTTAAAAGTACATGAGCGGAATTACCCCACTCATGATCTAGAGCTAGCAGCAGTGGTGTTTACCTTGAAGATTTGGAGACACTATCTTTATGGTGAGAAATTTGAACTATTTTCTGATCATAAGAGTTTGAAGTATCTATCCTCCCAGAAAAAATTGAACATGAGGCAGAGAAGATGGATGGAGCTCATCAAGGATTATGATTTCACCTTGGAGTACCATCCCGGAAAGGCGAATGTAGTGGCGGATGCTTTGAGTAGGAAACCTCGAGTAATCATGGCATCGATTATGGTGCAAGAGTGGCGCATGTTAGAAGCTGCATCAGAGTTTGACCTTATGCCCGTAGGAGTAGGACATGGAATCTTTCTTGGTAGTATCACCTTACAGCCCCCCTTGATCTCCAGGATCATTCAGGGTCAGACAGTTGATGAGTTTGCTCAGGCGAGGATTGCTGAGGTGACTGCTGATCCGGATGTGGAGGGTCCTTCTGAGTGGATGATTGGGGCAGATGGAGGGTTGAGATTTCGAGGGAGATTATAACCTCAGAGAGGAGATCATGTAGGAAGCACATAGGTCTCGATACACTATAGATCCAAGGGGTACTAAAATGGATATAGATCTACGAAGGCAGTTTTGGTGGTATGGTATGAAGAGGGACGTGGCAGAACATGTGTCGATGTGTCTTACATGTCAACAAGTGAAGGCAGAGCATCAGAGACCCGCATGAATGTTGAATTTCTTGTCGATTCCTATTTGGAAATGGGAAGATATCTCCATGGACTTTATGACTGGATTGCCTAGGTCCAGGTAAAGTTATGACTCGATTTGCGAGATTGTTGACCGGTTGACTAAGTCTACACATTTTCTTCTCGTGGCAAAAACGTACTCAGGGGATGCGTTGTGTAAGTTGTATGTGAATGAAATAGTGAGGCTTCATGGTGTGCTCGTGATGATTGTCTCTGATCGTGATGCTCGTTTCACTCCAGAATTCTGGCATAGGTTCCATAAGGCATTTGGTACATCTCTTACTATGAGCACTGCATTTCACCCACAGACAGATGGGCAGACCGAGAGAGTGAATCAGGAGATGGAGGATATGCTTGGAGCTTGTGTCCTGGACTTTAAGGGAAGTTGGGCGGATCATCTGCCATTAGTAGAGTTTGCCTATAACAACAGTTATCACTCCAGTATCGGTATGGCTCCATATGATGCCCTTTATGGTAGGCCATTTAGGACTCCTATCTGTTGGGCGGAAGCAGGGGATAAAGGGTTCATCGGTCCGGAGATCGTACAAGAGACTACAGCGAAGGTCATGACTATTCGGGACAGAATCAGAACCGTTCAGAGTAAACAGAAGAGTTATGCTGACTTGAAGATGAGACCTTTGGAGTTTGAGATAGGCGATCATGTATTCTTGAAGGTCTCGCCAATGAAAGGTGTGGTGAGATTAGGCAAGAAGGGAAAACTCGCATCGAGGTATGTTGGACCCTTTGAGATTCTGGAAAGAGTTGGAAACTTGGCATATCGACTCGCTTTACCTGTTAGCATGTCGGGTGTGCACAATGTCTTCCATGTATCTATGCTCAGGAAGTATGTCCGAGACGAGTCTCACGTGATTGATCATGGTGCGATCGAAGTAAACACAGATGTGACATTTGTAGTTGAACCTGTTTGTATCTTGGATAGGTCCACGAAGAAGCTTCGTAGAAAGGAGGTTGATCTTATGAAGGTGTTGTGGAGTCATCATGACGAGGGTGATGCGTCATGAGAGTTAGAGTCTGACATGAGAGTGAGGTATCCACAGCTCTTTGCGGAATTGGATCCTTAAATTTTGGGACGAAATTCTTTTAAGGGGGGTAGATTGTAATAACCGTAATTTCAATTTTAATTTCGTGTAATTGTGTGGAACGAATATTGTACAATTTCACGAATGTTGTTCGATAATATTTCATTTTTAGAATTATCGAAGGTTCGAAACGATTGTTTTAACGAAAAGCTCGAAATGCTCGATTTAAGAAATCGACTTTTTATACGTACAAAGTTTGAGAAAACTTCCCTCATGAAAGTTGTAGAGCTCGTCGATACGAGTCCGTACATATGTAGAACGCAAATATCGGATTTTTTCTAAATTAGTTATCGCATTTAGAAAAAATTTCTGAAACGGGTATATCGGGAAAAAACCCTAAATTTTTTTGGAAACCTTCCTTCTTCCCCCGGCCTCCCTTTCCTCTTTGGGAAGCTGTTCACTCGGTTTTTTTTTTTTCTCTCTCTCTCTCCGCGCGGCCGAGCCTAGCAGAAACAGAGCACGGCTTCACCGTGCTCTCTCTTCCTCCTCCGTCCACCTCAAGGCCTCAAATCATTTCCCTCATGCTCGCCTCGACCTTGCGCAGCTGCCAGAGGCAGCCTTGGGCTGCGACCCAGCCGGCAGCCGCGGCCAGAGGCCCTGAATGGATAAAGCTCGTTTTCGTTTCGATCTCGATATATCGAGCTATAGGTCACCATTCCACGTGATTTTTGACTCATTGGACTCGCCTCGACTTGCTGATCAAGCACCAACAAAGACCGGACCTGGGTATAACCTTTTCACGTTCGTTGGAGTTTGACTTGTTTAGATCGAAAAACAACCTTTCGATCCGAATATCTCGAGTTACAGACGACCATTTCTTGTGATTCTTGGCTTGGTGAACTCGCCTTGAGCTTCTGAAGAAGTCTCCGGAAGGGATCGAAGCGAGTTGTTGTAGTTTTTACGTCGAATTCAAGCTCGCCGGTTTCTGGGTATTTTCCGGTCACTCGACTGTTTTTGGTACGTTTCGGCCTCTTCCCATTATTTTCTGGTCTTGTGCTAGTTATGAAAGTTGCTCAAAATGATGAAACAAATGGGAGAAGCTCGGCTCCGACACCATTGGTGGTGGTCGGCGGCGGCTCTGCCACTAATTCCAGCGGCCTTTTCCGGCTACCTCCAAAGGTCTAAAATATAGTTTCTGTACATTTTAAGATCCTACATTTCAATACGATCATTTTGGCATATTATATGTATTTTTCAGATATCGTATGATTTAGTTATGAATTTTTAGATTTCGATCGATATCGATTGTTAGATTTGTGATCTGTAAATTTAGAACCATCTGATGGACTTGTAGTTTTGATATGATGATCATATGACTGTCTCAGTGGTTTTGTGTGGTCATGGGCGAAGATCTGACCGTTGGATCTTCGTATAATTGCAAAACGGTGATTAGGGAGACGATTCATGAGAATCCGTCCGTCGGATTTTTATATAAATTAGAATCCGACCGTTGAATGGTAGTTTAATTATGTTTTGGAATTATTGGCTAAATTCAAGTCACATTTGATTAGGTGATTGACGGGTTATACTTGAGTGAGCTATTTCGGTGTGGTTTTGTATTTTAATTGAAGACGCAACATGAGTTTCGAGGTGAGTAAAACTCACGTGGATCATATTACAAACCGAATGCTTTAAATTATTTATTTTTACAATTGTCCGAAAAATATTTATGGATTAAATATCTGTTTTTAAAATCACATGGACTTGATCAACTACGGTCCATAGGTAAGTAAAATGAATTTTAATTATACAAATGAATTTCACGATTTTCTTGCATGAACTATAGATGGTATTAGTGGTCATTCTTGAGTGGATGATTACGTATATATATACTGATCGATGTGTTATTGAGTGATGATGTGATTGAGTTGGAATGATGATTTGGATTATATTTCAAATGCTTAAATTTCATAATAATATTATGTATGTTAGATGAGTTGATTTCATTATGTGAAAACATATTGTTGTACTTATTATGGATTTAGGATCAACGTAGTGACCGGTATGGGGGAATCGGACTCTCTAATCCTAGGTGGATGATGGGATACGATTGGTTGAGTATGTACGATTATCGGACGTTCTAAATATGTATATAAGTGTACATATTGATGAAATACGATAAAGATAAATATGTCGGATGCCATAACCTAGGCCAGGTGACGGGCTACGATTCAGTTAAAGCTCTAGTCTGTCAAATACCGTATTTTTATAAATACGATTTCGGGGTTTTGAGAAGAAAGATGTGGTTTGGTGATTGATTTGAGATTTTGGTTTTTTGTGGACGTGAAAATTATTGAGTCTTGACTTGGATGAAAATAAATATGATTTAATTAAACAACCGTTCTTTCTTTTTACTCTTACGAGCTTTCAAAAGCTTACTGGGTTTTGTGTTGTTGCAATCCCGGTACACTATTCAAATGGTGTAGCGGATATTCCTGCAGGTCAGGATAACCAGGGAGGTGACCGTGCTGTTTAGGTGTTATAGTATTTATTTTTATTTCATTTGAGTTGTGAGGTTTGTTATGCTCATTTAGAGCTTTACAATTTATTTTGTGAGTGAGTTGTAATAATTAACCAAGACTGAATTCGGTTCTTGAAATTAAATTATGTGGTGAGGTTGTTAAGAAAATAGAAATTTTCAGGATGGTTATTTTAAGTTGTAGTAATTCATGTTTCGGATTTTAAATTTTTATTCTAAAATTCGGGGCGTGACAGGAGATTTAATTGAATAGGGGAAATTCCACGAAAGTGCGCAAAAGGATGAAAAGAGGCAATATTGGATTCCGGCCAAGCTAGCTGGCCAAGAGCATGTGTGGAGGGCAAGGAAGGGCTGTTGACTATACCTAGAGAATTTAGGTGGGAAGATATGGTTATTTTGAAATTTGAAAGATGACAAGTGGTCCCCCTCTTACATCTTACACATTTATCTCGCATTTATTATCTTGTTTTCTTGCATAATGATCCTCATACCCTTAATTTATCTCCCCCACCAAAATATCTATAAGCTTTTGAGTCATTTTTATATGGAAGTAAAGACTAGATCCACATTTTATGCTTACATCTTTGTCCATTACATCTAACCTTTCAATTTCTCTAATCTCCACCATCCATTCATCACTTTTGGCCTAGATATAGACCCTTACCTCACTTTGGATGTTTTCAAGCTTCCTTCATCCATTTCAACTCCTTGTCTCTCCATTTCCTATCCGTTTTCCTTAGTTTTTCATCATGTAGTTCATAGTTCTTAGTTTTTCTGTAGAGAAAAGTATATAGCTTCTTGGGTTTTGTTCTAAAACCAAAGAGCCTATACATTTTTGATCAATCACAATGTTTGTTTCATACATTCAAGCCTTTGTTCTTCATAGTTTCTAAAAGTTTTGTGGATTCGTATGGCAATTTGGGTTTGAAAGAACCGAAATTTTCATACTTTGAAATATCTCTCACTAGTTTTACATCAAGGGGAGCGATATAGAGGTCTTAAGGTTTCGGTTTGGTAACCAACACTTTCTCCACTCTTCCTCTCTTTTACTTGGTATTTATTATGTTTGTGGCTTTGATGTATGTAACTATGGATTGTGAGTAGAATAAATTTGGGACTAGGCCTTAGCCCTAGCCAAACTCATGTATAAAACAATGTGATGCCATGTTTTTGATGAATATGCATGTTTTGAATCCTTTAGCTACTTTACATTATTGCTTTCTTACATGTGTTTTTGGATTTATCACCTAGAAACATGTTGTAGGAATTAATGAAATCAGAAACTTAAGCTTGACAATCTTTTGTAACCTAGAAGCATGTGTAACTAATGGGATGGTGGTCTAGCTTATTCTTACGGGAAGAACTAGATTGCTTGGGTTCCTTACCTTAAAATTAATGTTTGATGCCATGAGTTTAAGAGTCGAGAGACCTTAGGCTTCACGGCATCAAACTCCTTTTATGTTTTAACAAATGTAAATGGAACTAAGGCTGTGTAATCTAGCTTTACTTTAGCGACATGGTTAGGTTGCGTGATTAGTTGGCAGCCTCTTTTCTCTAGCGAAAACCGAGGGGGGATTTATCTGAGCATGTCATTATTTGAAAATGGGTTACATTATATGCATGAGGAAGGCTAGTTGCAAAAGCTAAGTTCTTATTTATCTCATTGATCGAAGTCTCTATTTTATTTTTATTAGCTTAGTTTATTCTTGTGCAACTAGTTTTATTTATAAAACTTAAAATCAACCAAGCCTTTCACTACCACAATTATTAACACCATCCTCATGACTTTAGCTTCCAAAAGGCTAGGGTTGTGAACTTGTAAAAATGTAGACTTATATTTGTTTTCTAGATTTTATTTTCGTGGTAATCTAGATTAGGGTAGAGTTACTCAATCTCTTGGGTACGATACTCTCGCTTTCCCTTTACTAAAACTTAACCTACTATACTTTGGAGTAGGGCACATCATTCATAAATTGCATACACATTCATACTCAAGGATGCCCCCATCAAATTTTTGGCTCCGTTGCCGGGGATTGAGGTACAACTCAATCCCTATTTGGTTGCTGTGGGACTAAAAAACTCATTTTGGAGTTTACCATTTTTTTATTTTTTTAGTTTTTAATTTGGGTAAATAGCTGCTTTAATTTTGAAATTGTATATGTACTTTGGGTAAGTTATTTAGTAAATTGTGGTAAGAAAAGGATATAATGTGAGCATGTTGAAAATGATAAAATCATCTTGCCTATTTACTAAATTTCTTATTGCTTATTGCAACTTCACTTTATAGCTTGTTTAATTACAATTTCTTTGAATTTATCAAGGTCTTTTAATTTTGTTTCTTCTAGATTTGAATTTAATTAGAACTTGTGGATTTGGATTTGGATTTCAACTTTCACTACTACAAAAAGTTAATCAGACGATGGTGGAATTTCATTGTCTGATGACCAAGTCCACCATTGTCTAAGTGAGTGTTGTGTGATTGAAAAATCAGACAACGGTGATTTCACTGTTGTGTGATAATAGTTTGCTCAACAGAATACCTATTTCCGTTGTGTTAATTCTACGTAGGCATGTGCTTGGCATGGCATGCACGGGGATACCTCGGTACATTCAGACAACAGAAGAAGAATTTTGTTGTTGTCTGAGATTCATAACACACAACATATATAACTTATTCTTTGTTGTCTGAGATTGATAACACACAACAAATATAACTCATTCTTTGTTGTCTAAGATTGATAATACACAACAGCTATAATTTTTTCTTTGTTGTCAGAGATAAGTAACACACAACCAAAGTGAAATTATCTCCTTTGTCTATTGATTCACTCAGACAACAGAGATGATTTTATTTCTGTTATGTGTAATGAATCTCACACAACAGGATTTTGTTTTCTTTTGTTGTTGGTTGTTAGTTCACACAACATGTGGTGACCCGGGAGAGGGGATCTCACAGCGCCGGACCCCGAGCCAATGAGAAACTGACATGTCACGAACGATATCCTGATAACTCATCAACCCCAAATCGCAAGGCCTTTTAGGTTTAGGTTGTTGGTTTACAAAACATCTTCTTGGACAAATCATTCTAGCAACCGAACAACATATTTTCAAAAGCGGAGTTTAAAGTGGGCCAAAGGATTTGGGCTTACAATACGAGCCCACTTTGGAAAATAACAAATCACAAGTGAATACAAGGATGGGAGACGCGCCCCAGGGTAATGGGTCTCTCAAAATTTATTAAATAAGCGAGTGGAAAACAAATAAATAAATAAAAAGTAAATAAGTTGTTTCAAAATCTGGTTATGGACCCAAAACCGTATTTTAGTAAAGTCAAAGAGGAATGAGCCAAGCTGGGCCATGTGCCTCCTTTGTGCGCCACCCGACCACATGCTCGAAACCTGCACACTGTTGTAAGTGTGAGCTTTCATTCTCGCATGCCCAGTGAGGGCTGACCCAACCATGCTAGGTTTGAAAAATAATATACTTGAAAAATATTTACTTTAAAGAGAGGCAACCACCCATTTATTCTCTTTTCTAAAATATATGCAGCATGCTACACACAACTTGGAGATCCGAGATACTTACCTGCCGGCTACTCTAAAATAATCTGTGACTGGCCTAGAATGTCATCCTTTGAGAATCAGTCAACTACTCTATAGTGCTTGAGACTACAGGTAGCGGAATGTCCATTTCATGGCCCTAAGTGTCCTATGACTGGTTCACTATCGATACTCTCCCTTCCTCGACAAACATAGGAGCACAGCCCCCTCCGAAGGTTCACAGTTATCGACATTGTGGGATCACTAGGAATCTACGCGTCTAGGTCCCATTCATTTTTAGGTCACAAGTATAAACATACAATGGATACAGTATCTCAACATCTAGCCTCGGTTTTCGCAATCAACAGCTATCAGTTATGAAAACACAAATATCATGAGGCATCGACTAATGAACAACCAAAAACGTACTTGTAGGCAACATACTATTATACTAGAGCATTCCACCTTTATCAAAAGCCTCTAACAAGGAAGGGACAACTCACCCTACCTGAAATTGGAGTGCTTGCCCAAACTTAGCTTTGTTTCCGACTTCCGATACTTCTTCCAATTTCATGTGCACACACTCGAGTCCTTTAACAAAAATTATACCGATAAGTAATTGTTTCATAACTCACTTTAAAATTCACCAAGTAACCCATGATCGATAATTATTAGGAACCATTCCCTAATAATTCACTTAGAATGGTAAGCTCATTCGGGATATGGTGATCATATTTCTTTCGATAATATAGTTCGGGTTAAATATTTTATGCCATTGTCTAGCATTCCTTTCCTAAGTAACAAACACACTTACCATTCCCAAATAATCCAAGTGAAATGGCATTTGAACCATTTGAGATATGGTGATTAAACTTAACACAATTGTCCCTTAAATATAGTTCGGTTTAACTCAATTGTTTTTCCTTTGTTTTAGCATTCATTTACCATTCCTGTATGATTTGGTTTACTATGTTCATTCCGGGATATGGTAACTAAGAAAGCACTTCTAATTGTAATGGTTTCATAACTTTAATCCAATATCCTAATTTAACTCAATCAAATAAAATCCACCGTTTTCATTATCAACTCCCTTCCAACATCAGTAATTACTGACTTTCTTTAACATCATACACAATTTTAGTTAACTTGTCAAAAACCACAAAATCGGTCTCTCTTTCACTACCAGAAAACTACTCTTTCACTACGCACAATTTATGGCGTGCATTTGATGCGCGCCATAATTGAAAATCGTTTACAGCGCACTTTGATATGCGCCTTAAAACGTATATGATTTCAGTCATTCACGGCCAACATTTATGATACGCCATAAATGTTTGAATGCATTTAAGGCACACATATATTGCACACTGTGATTGACTTGTTTGGAGTCTTTTATGGCCTATGTCGTAGTGCGCCATAAATGACGTTTCATAAGGCGCCCAAATTTTCAGCCTAAAATTGAACTTCCCACTTTTTTCTTCCTTTTCCCACGCCAGAACTCTTTGAAGAGACTAAATCAGAAGGCTCAAGTGACCAAGAGCCAGTATCACAAAAATTAGGCCAGAGAGAGCTCTAGATTGAAAACTCTCTCTTCTCCAATTCGCCGAGTCCTCTTTCTCTCACATAATCCATAGCGACCTCTCTATATATGAGCAGAAGAACTGAAGCTCGAGCTCCTTTGACCCATGAATGGGTGAAAAGGATTTAGTCGGTTCCTAACACAGATGACGAAGAACCCATCGCAACAGTCCAACTCCAAAGCTGATTCTCTCCCGAAAGGTAAACGTCCCCATTTCAATTGAAATTTTAAGGGTTTTTAGTTTAGAGATCCCAAATTCGGGTTGTACATGATTTGATGAGTCTTGGATTTACATCTATGACTGAAGATGCATATGCATCTGCTATCTTTTTGTTTCTCAACGTGATCATTGTCCATTTTGTTGCGTTTAATATATGTCCTGCTTTTATGTCTCTGTAACTTCTAACACTCCTGTTTGAGTGCAGGACAAAGTTCATGACCTTGCTGGTGATGATTATCGGATTTCTGTTTTGGAATCTATTAAGAGGTGGATACAGGTTGCTTTCTTGTGCTTGTGCTTGTGCTTGCGTTTTCTTTCAATTTATATTCCCTTATGTGAAATGGTTTAACCAACCGATTAAGGCTTTATGTTTCCTAGTCCATTTTGTTGTATGATGCACTGAAATTCATAGATTTGGTGTATTATGAAAGGAAATGGATGATTGCCTGGAACACTACAGAAGATATTAAATTAGTGTTCATTTGCACTTGATTTCATTCGTCAAAACTGGATATATGGATATGAAAGTATATTTTGAACTCGGTTTTCCATTTATGTGGCGTTGCCCAATTGTCTTCCTGTACTCTCTCTATATAAGTTCCAAGGCCATCTATTACCCTTATTTTATTTAAATTTGTTTTCTTCTCATGCTACTTTCCGAGTGAGGCATACGTTCTCTTATTACTGATGATTCCTTCCTGATTCTTGGAGGTGTATTGTGCAGGCTGTGCCTCTTCAGTTCTTGCATGCTCTACTTGCTTATCTTGGTGATTCTGTTAGTTATGAAAGTGCATCATCCGGTCTCAAGTCACCTTTGGCTAAATGCCCTGCTTCATTCTATCCTAAAATTTCTGTTGGTTTTTAATTTGTAAATTCCATATGATAATTGATTGAGTAATTGCACTTCCATATAATGCTTCTGTGAAGAGGGCCATTTCAGAAGAACATAGTAGCTTTTGAGATCTGAGTTGTAATGATGATGTATCAGCACTACAATACCGCTTGCTCACTGCAGGTATTGTAAGTTATAAGAAAAACTTAGTACATATTAGGGCCAATTAGATGCTATATTTTTTGCTTACTCTATTCTCAGCCAAAGTATTCGTCTAAATGATTTCTGCTTTTCAGCTGGGAGCCTGACCCTGTAGAAGCTGACCCCTTGAAAGGTAGCAGGAACATAAGGAAGGTTGACATACTTGGAATGATTGTTGGCATAATTGGTTCACAAGACCAACTTGTTAAAGAATACTGTGTCATGCTGGCCAAAAAGCTTCTCAACAAATCTGATTATGACATTGTTTCAAAGATACGTACGGTTGAACTCCTCAAGGCAAGTGGTTATTTGTTTAATTGGGTCTATTGAGTGCAGTTGGGACTTGTTTTTGTAGTCTGAAACTGTCTACCTTAATGTTCATTTTGGTGAAATCATTCTTCAGATACATTTTGGAGAGAACAGCACGCAGAAATGTGAAATTATGCTCAAAAATTGGTTCTAAGAGGACCAACACCAATATTAAAGCAACCATAGCTCAGCCATCTCATATAGGTAGCTTTTCCTACGGGTGTTATTACTTTTGGGGCTTGCTCTCGTATTACGAAGTCTACTATAATTATTTATGGGTTAAATACTGTTTAGTCTTTGAGCTTTTGACCATAAAACACTTCAGTCCCTGACCTTTTAATTTCACACGTTTAGTCCATGTACTTCAAAATTTCAGACCAATAGGTCTTTGCCGTCTAAAAGTAGCGAAAAAATGTCTATTATGCCCTTAGTTCTTTTTTTTAATTAATTAATTTTTTTTTTTTTTTGGAAAAGGATTTTTTTTCCCTTTCTTTCTTTCTGTTTATTTTTTTCTGTTTTTTTTTTCCTTTCTTTCTTTCTGTTTGAAAAAAAAAGAATAAATAATATAAAGAAAAAAGAATTTTTTTAAAAAAAGAGAAAGGAATAAATTTATTAAAAAAAAAAAAGAACTGAGGGCATAATAGACATTTCACCGCAACTTTTAGACTGCAAGGACCTATTGGTCTGAAATTTTGAAGTACAGGGACTAAACGTGTGAAATTAGAAGGTCAGAGACTGAAGTGTTTTATGGTCAAAAGCTCAAGGACTAAACAATATTTAGCCCATTATTTATTTACATTCTTATAGTTTGACATATCTTCTTGGATTCCTGAGTCTCAAGGTTGAGAGAGCACATTTGCATTCTCTGCAATTGTAGAACCACATGCAAATATGACATCTGGATGTGATGTTAACTGTTTTAATTATCTCAGTTGGATTTGGGAGGAGCTTTGAATATTTGAATGCTCCTTAGGGCCTCCTCAGTTGTGGTTTGCTGCAAGCACCTCAAGCTTTTGTCATTTTTCTTTCAATCACTTAATTGCAGTGCTTCCTTTCCCATGATTTTTTCTTCTCTGTTTTTTTTTTTGTTCATAACAAACTTCCTTAGCTCTTTGATTAACTTTTAAAACAAATTTCAGGAGAAGTCCCTAAATGTACATGGGCCTGTTGATCAACTACTCTATGATTATGCAAAGAGGTTTAATGAAATCAAGACCCCTTGTAAGCTATTGTGGAAGAAGAATCTTGCTACTGTCAAGGTAAAGGATCTCAAGTGTTACACTGTCATTACATGTTCTCCCCCCCTCCATCAGCATGATCAGTTTCATTCTTAGCATGCTTAATTGACCTGTTTAGCTGTTCTATTTTTCATGAATCACTACCGATTATATGAGATTGACACTATATATTGATGGTTAATGCTGTCTCAGTTGGAATTGCAATTTGAAGATAGATAAATGCAGTTCATGGTTGCTCCTCTTCATGCAGCAATTATAATGCAATTTCAAGATCAGAAAAGGTAATAGGAGGAATATCTTAGTATATCGTTTTTGGTTCATTAATTTCTCTCTTTATTGATATTGCCTAATTTCAGCTGGACCTCCAAAGATCTTACAGCTGCAGTTGGGGTTCCAATAGATACACTTAATCGGAGGATCAATTTTTGGATAAGCAAGGTATGCTGATGGACTCATGCTTTCATATTTCATAATTTGCTTTTTGTTTTTTAATACATACACTCTTTGCTTAGTTGTGACAAACCCTAGTGATTTCGGTCATCTGTTTTATTGAATGAGAAAATAAGTGTTAGACATTGAGCACAAAACTCTAGCTTACATTTGGAAAGACCCAGTAATTCAAGTCATCTATATTGTTATATTTTGAGGTCTTAAGCATTGGAAATCAAGATTAAAGCTCTCACGGTTGCCTCTGTTTTCCTATTGAAGGGAATTCTTGCAGAATCACTTGGGGAAGATACTGATGACCATGTGTTTACACTAATGGAAGGGATGATTGGTTCTTGCCTCTGTTCTATTCTGCTTCGTGATTATTTATTTGTAGGACTGCTTCCAGTTAGGTTTTTATTTGTAGGACTGCAACTTGGTAAGGCACAAGAAGTTGTTATGGGTTATTTAGTATTATAAACTGAACCCTTGCTTTTAGGACAACTTGGTGAGGCATAAGGAAGTTATTACGGGTTTAGTTCAGTTCATAAGGCTATGAGTCCTGTGACAATGAGTTACAATCTTGTAGATAGAGTAGGTGAAAGAAATGAATGTAAAGTAGGGTAGGAAATGGATTCTTCTCTACTTGTAAGCAAATTTTATATGATGTACAATGATTATATAAATGAAGTTTATTACTAACAAAAATATAGAACCATGAAATAACAAATAAATTGTGAATTTTTTTAATATATTTTTTTATCTTTCAAACATCATTTACCACGTGCATGGTATGTGTGCAGTAAATATAACCCTCTTTTACGGCACACATGTAACTCATTTACGACGCATATTATAACTCATTTACAGCGTGCATGGCAAGTGTGTCGTAAATGCACCTCTCTTTTACGGCCCACTTTTGGCTCATTTACGACGCATATTGAGACTTATTTACAGCCCACATAATATGCGCCGTAAATGATAGTTGTCTTTTACGGCATGCCCATTTACGGCTTGCATTTGTGGGCCGTAAAATGTCATTTACGACGCACATTGTGGGCCGTAAAATGTCATTTACGACGCACATTGTGGGCCGTAAAAGACCTTTTTTCTGGTAGTGTTTGAAAACAACATTTTTCCAAAATTAATAACAGACAAACCAATATTGACAACCCAATTCTCTCCATACATTCAAGCATTCAACCACTTTCATCTTTGTTCACTACCATGGCAAGTTTCCAACACATATCACTATCTTTTCCAATTATCTAGAATTCCACTAAGTATGAACAACACATGGCAAAACAGATCCAAACACTCAGACCCTTACCATTCTTCTTTTCCAAATTAGTAGCCGAATCGTCGAAGTTGCACTCTACCACCATTAATCCTTCAGATTCCCTATTACGAAAAATAGGGTCAAAATCAACCTTCAACCAATTTCTTATTTCACAGAGAATCTGCACATAATCCTTACCTTTCTCTCGATTTCAATCAAAGCTATCTCAGCCTCTCAGGAGCTTCTCCTCTCCAAAAATCCCAAAATTTCATACTCCACAAAACCTCACATTGCAAATCGAACAACACAAATTAGAGTTTTCAATCTAAATTGAATTGGAGGCTTCAACACAGACTAGGATGACGTAAATCACCTAACGGAAATGATCCAATAACCGTGAGCGACGGAGGTATGGCGGTACACGCGACGACAGTGGCGTGCGAGGCGCGTGTTGGGGTTCTGGCAGGAATCAGAGGCCGGGGGTCTAGGGCTTTGATACATCGTGAAGCCTTGACTCCAACTACGGAGGTTGTTTAGCTCGATTCGAGCAGGAGACCAGAGAACGAGGACATGAGGGGCCGAGGCCTCTGACAGTGCTTGTGCGGCGGTCTCTCGGCACCGATGGGTGATGATGCTCATGGGTTTCACTCTTCCTTGTCTACTGAGTCGGATGGTGGTGTCAGTGTGGCAAGGTGATGGTCGGAGATCGACGAAAGAGAAGGGAACAGTGGAGTCGTAGCTTTTCGAGCATGCATGTGGTGGTGGCGGAATGGCTGGGCTTTGATCTGATTTGGGTGCTAGTTCGAAGGGTGGAGGCGGTGTCAAGAGATGGTGGCCGAAACCGCTGTTCTCCGGTGGTTGCAGAGGGAATAAGAAGAGAGAGGGAATGAGAGGTCGGGGGAGAGAGAGAGAGGACGCGGCTGAGAAGAGAGGGAGAGTGAGTTCTAGGATTTTCCAATGCTAATTGTTCTATGTTCGTGAAATAATCATTTTGCCCTTGCGACAAATTACAGAGCTCTTCTAGCTAATTGCTTTCGGTTTTGGGCTCGTCATTTTTCTTTTATTCGTTTTTCGTCGGAAACTTCTTAAGTTAATTTTCGACTTCATACTAGGCCCAAATTAAACTCGATTTCGTTAAAACTAATAATTCAAATCTTCTCTACAACTCAATTCGCCTTCCTTTCAAATTTGCTTTGACGATCTTTTGCTTCAATGAACTTTAGTAACCTTCTAGGTCCAAATAAAAGAATCTCAGCCCAAACTTAAATCATAAGGCCCAATAGGTAGTCTCGACGCCCAAAATAATTTCCAAAATCAATTCCTTCACTTAAATCACTTTGTGAAAATCTTATTGGCAAAAAAATACCTTCTGAACGGGGCCCACACAACAACTATATTTGGTTAGCTGTGGTGTGAATATTGTAATCAGATTGGGTAACAACCAATGACTGCTGTAGGAGAAGCCTCAATTTTGAACTCTTTTACAGCCTTACAACACATTATTTTATAGTGTTATATGACTGAAACTTAGACAACAAGAAGAATATCAATGTAAATGTTTGTCTAGAAATAATTATCGATATATTGCCATATAAACAGTACTATGATCCATATAATTCAAGTACCATTATTCAAACATCTATACATTTAAGTAAGTAGATAAGCACCAAACAAGAGGATTCCTAGCTAGTTATACATGAATCAAAAACATTCATAATCTCAATGGCTCTTAGCCTTCTGCTTCGATAAAACCTAGAAGGACTTACTCCAATTGCTTTACACTTTCTTTGCGGCCGAGCTTGGGAGACTTGGCTCTTGCTGTTGATAACTGCACCCATTGCAATAAGACATTTTTGCTATATTAAGTTTGCCAAAAATTTCATATCTATCAAAATAACAGTACAAATAACTGAAAGGTTAATGCTGCTGAATAGCAGCCACATACAATCATGATGACATGCTAGTTTTAACCAGCATTAGGCATTTAAAAACCAGGGAAGAAATAAATATGAATTATATAATCTAAATAACCCCTTTACATTCATCAAGTTCAATTTATTGGGAAACCCATTTTTGTATATGTACTTCTTACAGTACGTAACGAAGAATGGGATACATGACCTATGACCACCAAATCAGCTAGACGGCTACTAAGGAAACAATTGTCAACAGTTACAAATGCTTTCAACTCATAAAAAAAAAAAGCATGAGTACAAAGGATGATCTAGTTGTGAAGATCCGAATTTTCATAAAATAAATTTATGTAATTCAATAATTGTTCTATTATTTGAATTATGATATTGGTGATTAATTCGGTTGTCGTGGTTTGAGAAAATAGGTTTCTAATGATTTTATTTTCAAAAACGAACATTATTTAAGGGATCGTGAAAATCGATTTTTTATACGTTCATAATTAAGGAAAACTTTCTTCATGAAAGTTGTAGAACTCGTCGATACGAGTTCGTGCATATGTGAAACGTAATATTCGGAGTTCGTATAAATTTATTACGAATATTTGAAAATAGAGTTTTTCCTATAAATAGAGGAATTTTTCAGAAAAAAACAAAAAATTCCAGATTTCCAATCTTCCCTAGCTCTCTCTCCCCGCGTCCGTTTCTGGGCTCTTCTTTGTCCGGCCATATCTCCCTCCACAGATCTCTGATCGACTTGATTCCAAAAGCAATTTTGCTCGCCTGGAAGTCATTTAAAACTTCCTAGAAGACATCAAAGTCAAAAAAAAAAAACCGTGGGAGGCGCTACAAGGCCAAGAAGCTGCACAGGTCGGGCTGAAATCGCCCGAGTTGCTCCTCCCTTCGCCAGCAGATTTCTTCCTCCTCCGGCCACCAATCGACGAGCCGCTTGTCCCTATCTCTTCGCCTTGAAACAAGCTTTCCATACATGTATGCCTTGCATCCTATCATTCACCATAGACAACAAATCGAAGCAAAGACGATCAGATCATTTTTTGGGCATTTCTTCAAATTCCGACCAACTCCGGCCAAAGTATGAGGAGAGACCAACTGGGCTTTGTTCGTCTTGCCATGCTCTACAAACTCACCAAGTTTCACATCTCCATTTAACCCGAGGAAGACGAAATTTCAGATTTGATCGATTTTGGGCTATTTCGGCCTCTTTCTTTTTGAGGTAAATTTCGGCCCTTACACTTGAAATTTGACTTTGTGCTAATTATGAAAGTTGAAATTGGAGTTGAGATGAAGAACTTTGATGTTTGGAGTTTTGGCAAATTTTGACTTTGGTATGGCGGCGGGGCCGCCACTGTGGTGGTGGTTTCCGGTGACCTCCGGCCACCCCAAGAGCAGTTTCTGCTCATTGTTAGATTGTACATGTCGATACGATCATTTTGATATATAGCATGTGAATTTTAGATATCGTATGAATTAGTTATGAATTTTACGATTTCGATTGATTTCGATCGTTCGATTTATGATCTGTTAAGATTGAACCGTCCGATAGACGTGTAGTTTTGATATAATAATCGTAGGACTGTCCCGATGACTTTATGTGGTCATAGGTGAATATCCGACCGTTGGATCTTCATATAAGTGCGTTTTTGAATTGTACGCTAAGTTAATTATCGTATTTGATTAGGTGATTAATGATTTTACTTTGGTGGACGATTTCGGGGTGAATTTGTTAAATTGAAGACGCTGCAGGAGTATCGAGGTGAGTAAAACTCACGTGGTTCATATTATGAACCGAGCGCTTTAAATTATTTATTTTTGTAATTGTGTGAAAAATATTTGTGGATTAAATATTTGTTTTTAAAATCACATGGGCTTGATCACTATGGTCCATAGGTAAGTAAAATGAATTTTAATTATACAAATGAATTTCATGATTTTCTTGTGTGAACTATAGATGGTATTAGTGGTCATCCCTGAGTGGATGATTACATATATATATATATATATATATATATTTACGTGGAATATACATATTGATTGGTGGATTGTCGAGTGGTGATATGATTGAGTTGAATTGATGATTTGAATTATATTTCAAATGCTTAATTTCGTATTAATATTGTGTATCTTGGTTGGGTTGATTTCATTATGTGATAATACATGTTGTGCTCATTTATGGATTTCTGGTCAATGTGGTTACCGGTGTGGGGTAATCGGACGCTCTAATCCTGGATGGATGATGAGATACGATTAGTTGAGTATGTGCAATTATCAGACGTTCTAAATATGCATATAAGTATACATATTGATGAAATATGATAATGATAAATATGTCGGATGCCATAACCTAGGCCAGGTGACGGGCTACGATTCAGTTAGAGCTCTAGTCTGTCAAATACCGTATTTTTATAAATACGATGTTGGTGTTTTGTGAAGAAATATGTGAATTAGGGTTTGGGTGTTGAGTTGTTGATTGATTGAGAGTGTTGTTTTCTTGTGGATGTAGAAATTGTTTTGCGTTGACTTGGGTGAAAATATTATGATTTAATTAAACAACCGTTCTTTCTTTTTACTCATACGAGCTTTCAAAGCTGACCGGGTTTTGTGTTGTTGCAATCCCGGTACACTATTCAAATGGTGTAGCGGATATTCCTGCAGGTCAAGATAACCAGGGAGGTGACCGTGCTGTTTAGGTGTTGCAGCATTTATTTTGATTTCTTTTAAGTTGTAAGGTTTGTTATGCTCAATTAGAGTTTTACAATTTATTTTGTGAGTGAGTTATAATTATCCGAGACTAAATTCGGGTTTTGAAATTAAATTGTGTAGTGAGGTTGTTAAGAAAAAGAAATTTTCAAGATGATTATTTGAGTTGTAGTATTTTTCATGTTTCGGATTTTTGAATTTTATTCAAAAAATTCGGGGCGTGACAGTTTGGTATCAGAGCGTAAGGTACATATTTGGTGATATGCCAATACTTTCCGAGTGATGGCCCATCTGCAGCGGTTCTCCATCGTTTGCTCTTCGGTATTGACAATATCATTGGGTATGTGTGAGTGTGAGCTGTCGTTTAGGTCGCTAAGTCATCTTAGGAACGTGAATACTTTCCTTATAGTGTTGACTTGGTTTATTTGGACTTATACTATGTTTTGAGTGTTATACATGTATTAACCAAGCATACTATACTTCTTAGGTGTTGGACGTTTGAAGGTGTAGGTCTAGAAACCGTGATGGTGCCAAGGTAGGACGGTAGAGTTGTCTTGTAGGTTCGTATTAGAATAAGTTTAGTTTCCATAGGTTGCAATCTTCGAGAAATAGGAACCTCCAGATTTAACTCTGTTGAGTCGGTAAAGATTGTTTTATGGAATTGAGGTTCTTTTGTATGTTGAAGTGTTTGGTTGAAGGCATGGTGTTGAAGCATGCACGTATCTAATGTGGATACAAGTAGACAGTAATTTTGCCTTCTTAAGTTAGAATTGTAGATGTTTTGGGATGGAATGTACGTACCCTGTAGATATCTTGTTTGTGAAGAGATGTCGTAGTGAAGCTTTAGTTATTGACATGTGATATGTGTTTAAAGTGAAATCCGAGGCAGCTATGCTGACTTTGTGTGAGATTGAATTCTTAGTATAGATTGAGAAGGTTGTGCGGTGATTCTATGTCCACTTGGCTATGAATTTTCAGAAGGAGGAATTATGAGTAAATGTATGGGTTCCATTCAGGTGGAGTTCAATCTTATGGAGGAGGTTATACAACTTGATTGGGTTGTTGTTGAAGCAGTTGATACTACTCAACTATCTAGGCTGACTAAGGAGGTCACTAGGGTAGGAACAGTTGGGAAAGGAATTGATCTCACTAACTCAAGATGATAAGAGAGTGAGAGATTATGAGGCAGAATTCTCAAGACTATATCGGTTTAGGAGACAATTGGACCAAGAGTTTGGCCGTGAAGTTTTAGTTGGGCTGAATGCTTCGCTTTAGCATGATTTAACCATTTGATAAAACTTATTTGGATTAGGGTGCTAGCCATTGAATACAATTCTTGACTTATATGGAGCTTGTAGGTAGTGCTGTGGTCAAGGAAGAGATTGTTATGGTTTTCGAGATTAGTGATGTAACTTGGAAAATACTTATGTTACCTCTAAGGAGGGTAGTGAAGTTCGTTATCGAGGCGATAGCAGGTGTGATACCTATATCAATAGCATCTTATCAGATGACACCAACTGAAACTTAAGGAGTTAAAGGTTCAAGGTGAGAGTTACTTGGGTATGGATTCATTAGACCTAATACTTCTCCATGGATTATACCGTATAGTTGAAGAAGAAGGAGAAGAAGAAGAAGATAGTTATGCTTCTTCTTTAAAGTGAGATGTGATGACAGCGGGAGTTTTGTGCTAAAGAACTAGGAATATAGTGACTATATCTTGGGAGGACTTTGTAGAAACCTTTTGGGGCGTGTGCTTATATTCTAGTGGTGGTGAAGTTGGAGTTAATCTCACTACGTTAACCCGAAAGGTTATGAGTCTCGGAGACTAGGAGCTTAACTCACACAACTGTATCAATTTGTCTGGCTGATAGCTGCTGAGGAATTGGCTCATATGTTCTAGTAGGGACTGTATTATGAGATCAGGGAGAGAGTGGTCCTTTTACAGCTGCCTTCCATGGCAATGAAACTTACTAGTGCGTGGATAATGGAGTAGGAAGTTTAGACTTCTTTTAGGGAGATGACAATAATGTGAGATTCCATGTAGTTATAGAGAGTGCAGTGGTACGTCAGGTACTCAGTGTGGGTCCTAGAAAAGGCAAATGATCATTAGCAGGCGTCAACTGAGGTAGCTACTGAATTTAGTTCGACTACACACGTTGGGCACGTAGCACCTCTCGTGATGGTTTTAAATGGGAGATTTTAACTATTGTTCATCCTTGATTTTAGTGAAGCATTGTATTTCTTCACATTTGTTTTGTGTTTGGTTTGACTCATATGATTCTAGCCAGTTCCTCTGTGTGATTTGATTTTTGGTGTGTTTGAGAATGATTGTTGGTGATACATCTTTATGGAAGTATGGCAGCCATTGTGGCAGTGCCTTTATAGCAGGTTTTGTAGCAGTGCTTGTGTGGCAGTGCTTGTTTAATTGTCTAGCAGTATTTTGTGGCAGTCTGTGTGACAATGATTTTGTGTGTAATGCCATGTGATGCTTTGTGTGTGGGTTGCTAGACTTTATCATGATTGTGCCCTGAAATGGTAAAACACTTATTGTGTAGTAATGCATGATTCATTGCTACTATGATAGGCTTCCTGTATGGTTTGGCATATGGAAAGAGTGATATGACCTCGTGATATGATGATTGTGAAGAGACATTATGTTGGCATATGAGCTGAGGTGATAATGTTATTTTCAACCCTATGAGTGCTAGTGTTGTATTATCAATGCATGGGAACATATATTGTTGTGAGGATAGGAGTTTGAACTGTGATATAGTCAGTGTGAGGTACTATAACTGTAGAGTTGAGACTCACGACTTGTGTTACCACCAAGTGGGCAGTGAAGTGAGTAGTGGGTGAGATACTAGATGTTGTACCAGTATTGATTGATGAATCAAGGTATGTCTTGCGTAGTAGTGGAGGCTAATCTAGAAAGCTACGAGGAATTACTAGAAGTACGAGCGCAGTATTTTGTTTACAGATTGTTGGACGGGTTGAAAGATTAGATCAAGTGTTGGAGATCATGTTGAAGGCAGGCGTTTGTCATTTCAAACCTAAAGATAAGACTAAGGTTTGTTAGACCTGTTATGGTGGTGGTGAGAGGTGGAGATTCGATGTTTAGTTTTATCGTGTCTCCTAGAATTTCATGCACTGGACATATTGATGTGCCTAGACTAACGAAAAAGAAGTCTATGATGGATCCAGAGCAGGGGATTGAGGTTTTGTTGAAGTAAAAGTTGGTACAGCCATCGTTGGTTGTAGGTTTCTATTTTAGACAAGATTACAATACAACATTTAGCTAAGGATTTGACTGGTTTAAAAGTGACAGAGTCAACTAGTGATTTGATTGAGATTGAGATCTAGATTATAGGATCCCAGTAGTGATGATCTCATGGAGGAGGTCATGCGAGAAGCACATTGATCTTGATACACTGTACAATATAGAAATCACCGAAATGTATATAGACCTACGAAGACAGTTTGGTAGAGTGTGATGAAGATGGATGTGGCTGAGTATGTATCCAAGTGCCTTACTTGTCAGCTAGTGAAAGCAGATCATCAGAGACCCGCATGGATGTTGAAACCTTTACCAATTCCTGTAAAGAAATGGTAAGATATTTCCATGGACTTTGTGACTGGCTTGCCTAGGTCCAGGCAAGGTTATGACTCGATTTGGGTGATTGTGGACCGATTGACGAAGTCTGCACACTTTCTTCCTGTGGGGAAAACTGGGGATGCGTTGTGTAAGTTGTACGTGAATGAGATAGTGTGGCTTCATGGTGTGCCTGTTACGATTGTTTCTTTGATCGGGACACTCGTTTCACATCGGAGTTCTAGCACAGATTCCATAAGGCATTTGGCACTTCTCTGGTTATAAGTACTGCTTTTCATCCACAGACTGATGGCAGACTGAGAGAGTGACTCAGGTGATGGAGGATATGCTTAGAGCATGTGTTTTGGACTTCAAGGGAAGTTGGGCGGATCATCTGTCATTGGTAGAGTTGCCTACAACAACAGCTATCACTCCAGCATAGGCATGGCACCATATGAGATACTTTATGGTAGGCCATGTAGGACTCCTATCTGCTGGGTGGATGTTGGAGATAAGGAGCTCTTGGGTCCTGCACTTGTTGAGAGACTACAGAGAAGGTCACGATGATCCGAGATAGGATCTGTACTGCACAAAGTAGATAGAAGAGCTATGCGAATCTGAAGAGAAGACCGATAGAGCTTCAGGTGAGTGAACATGTATTATTAAAGGTCTCACCTATGAAAGGTGTGGTGAGATTTGGCAAGAAAAGGAAATTGGCACCGAGATATGTTGGACCTTTTGAGATTCTGGAAAGGGTCGGAGATTTGGCATATTGACTTGCTTTACCTGTTAGCATGTCTGGCATACACAATGTCTTCTATGTGTCTATGCTCAGGAAGTATATCCGAGATGAGTCTCACGTGATTGATCGTGGTACGATAGAGGTTAGAGGGATGTGACCTTTATGGTGGAACATGTACGTATCTTGGATCGGTCAACAAAACAGCTTCGAAGGAAGGAAGTGGAGTTGGTCAAGGTGTTGTGGAGTCATCATGATGAGGGTGATTCATCGTGGGAGTTAGAGTCTGACAGGAGGAAAGAGAATCCACAGCTTTTTGTCAACGAGAATGCTTGAATTTTGGGACGAAATTCCTTCAAGGAGGGTAGACTGTGAAGACCCGAATTTTCATAAAATAAATTTATGTAATTCAATAATTGTTCTATTATTTGAATTATGATATTTTGGATTAATTCGGTTGTCGTGGTTTGAGAAAATAGGTTTCTAATGATTTTATTTTCAAAAACGAACGTTATTTAAGGGATCGTGAAAATCGACTTTTTATACGTTCATAATTTAGGAAAACTTTCTTCATGAAAGTTGTAAAACTCGTCGATACGAGTTCGTGCATATGTGAAATGTAATATTTGGAGTTCGTATGAATTTATTACGAATATTTAAAAATTGAGTTTTTCCTATAAATAGAGGAATTTTTCAGAAAAAAAAAAACAAAAAATTCCAGATTTCCAATCTTCCCTAGCTCTCTCTCTCCCGGAGTCCGTCACCCATTTCTGGGCTCTTCTTTGTCCGACCATATCTCCCTCCACAGATCTCTGATCGACTTATTTCCAAAAGCAATTTTGCTCGCCTGGAAGTCATTTAAAACTTCCTAAAAGACATCGAAGTCAAAAAAGAACCGTGGGAGGCGTTACAAGGCCGAGAAGCTGCACATGTCAGGCTGAAATCGCCCGAGCTGCTCCTCCCTTCCCCGGCAGATTTCTTCCTCCTCCGGCCACCAATCGACGAGCCGCTTGTCCTTATCTCTTCGCCTTGAAACAAGCTTTCCATACATGTATGTCTTGCATCCTATCATTCACCATAGACAATGAATCGAAGCAAAGAAGATCAGATCATTTTTTGGGCATTTCTTCAAATTCCAGCCAACTCCGGCCAAAGTAGGAGGAGAGACCAACTGGGCTTTGTTCGTCTTGCCATGCTCTACAAACTCACCAAGTTTCACAACTTCATTTAACCCGAGGAAGACGAATTTCAGATTTGATCGATTTTGGGCTATTTCGGCCTATTTCTTTTTTAGGTAAATTTCGGCCCTTAGACTTGAAATTTGACTTTGTGCTAATTATGAAAATTGAAATTGGAGTTGAGATGAAGAACTTTGATATTTGGAGTTTTGGCAAATTTTGACTTTGGTATGGCAGCGGCACCGCCACTGTGGTGATGGTTTCCGGTGACCTTCGGCCACCCTAAGAGCAGTTTCTGCTCATTGTTAGATTGTACATGTCGATACGATCATTTTGATATATAGCATGTGAATTTTAGATATCGTATGAATTAGTTATGAATTTTACGATTTCGATTGATTTCGATCGTTCGATTTATGATCTGTTAAGATTGAACCGTCCGATAGACGTGTAGTTTTGATATAATGATCGTAGGACTGTCCCGATGACTTTATGTGGTCATAGGTGAATATCCGACCGTTGGATCTTCATATAAGTGCGTTTTTGAATTGTACGCTAAGTTAATTATCGTATTTGATTAGGTGATTAATGATTTTACTTTGGTGGACGATTTCGGGGTGAATTTGTTAAATTGAAGACGCTGCGGGAGTATCGAGGTGAGTAAAACTCACGTGGTTCATATTATGAACCGAGCGCTTTAAATTATTTATTTTTGTAATTGTGTGAAAAATATTTGTGGATTAAATATTTGTTTTTAAAATCACATGGGCTTGATCACTATGGTCCATAGGTAAGTAAAATGAATTTTAATTATATAAATGAATTTCACGATTTTCTTGTGTGAACTATAGATGATATTAGTGGTCATCCCTGAGTGGATGATTATGTGTATATATATATATATATATTTACGTGGAATATACATATTGATTGGTGGATTGTCGAGTGGTGATATGATTGAGTTGAATTGATGATTTGAATTATATTTCAAATGTTTAATTTCATATTAATATTGTGTATCTTGGTTGGGTTGATTTCATTATGTGATAATACATGTTGTGCTCATTTATGAGTTTCGGGTCAACGTGGTTACCGGTGTGGGGTAATCGGACTCTCTAATCCTGGGTGGATGATGAGATACGATTAGTTGAGTATGTGCAATTATGGAACGTTCTAAATATGTATATAAGTATACATATTGATGAAATACGATAATGATAAATATGTCAGATGCCATAACCTAGGCCAGGTGACGGGCTACGATTCAGTTAGAGCTCTAGTCTGTCAAATACCGTATTTTTATAAATACGATGTTGGGGTTTTGTGAAGAAAGATGTGAATTAGGGTTTGGGTGTTGAGTTGTTGATTGATTGAGAGTGTTGCTTTCTTGTGGATGTAGAAATTGTTGTGCGTTGACTTGGGTGAAAATATTATGTTAATTAAACAACCGTTCCTTTTTTTACTCATACGAGCTTTCAAAAGCTTACCGGGTTTTGTATTGTTGCAATCCCGGTACACCATTCAAATGGTGTGAATGGTGTAGCGGATATTCCTGCAGGTCAAGATAACCAGGGAGGTGACCGTGCTGTTTAGGTGTTGCAGCATTTATTTTGATTTCTTTTAAGTTGTGAGGTTTGTTATGCTCAATTAGAGTTTTACAATTTATTTTGTGAGTGAGTTATAATTATCCGAGACTAAATTCGGATTTTGAAATTAAATTGTGTAGTGAGGTTGTTAAGAAAAAGAAATTTTCAAGATGATTATTTGAATTGTAGTATTTTTCATGTTTCGGATTTTTAAATTTTATTCAAAAAATTCGGGATGTGACACTATTTCAGTGGAGCTAAGACTACTATGATCAAATTACATATTAATTATTTCTTCAATATATTTAGAGAACAGAAACTAAGAATACACTAGCATTACCTCTTCGTGAACTAGGGACCATTCATAAGTTTCAGAATAAGAACGGTTTGCACACATAGGTTAAATGATCTTGAATTAATTATTGCCTTCGCCTTGGCTTGTGAATTATTCTTCTCCATTTCCTTTGCATGTATCTTTCCTCAAGTTTGTGTAGAACTATTGGCAGGATAATTGTAAGCATTAAATCGTGATATAAGAAACAATTTTAATAGAAAAATTCTAGGGACATGATAAAATAACAGTGTGACCCTATAGACAAAATAATGTAAAAACACCAGTAGAGTACAATGATAACAAATGGCTTCAGATTGATAAAGATACAAAGAAGATTGAGAGTCTCCATCAGCCTAATTATAGGAGCCTTTGTTCAGTGGCTTCAGATTTGTCTCCTCCCTGCAGAAGTTAAATCACATTGAACAATTAGGTTATTGGACAATTCAATATAGATACTACCAGATACAGAACTCTTCACTCCAGGCGGTCACCAAGAACTATGGAGACAGGAAAATGAACCTTAAGAGATAAAAACCATGAAGAAGCAAAAGAAAATAAACCATAAGCACAAGCACTACACACAGAAGGCCTTCAGTCGATGGTGCCTCAGATTGTTTAGGTTGCTGCTGAATAAATATATCTAGATGCAATGATCAGAAATCAGTTATCAAAACCAAACAAAGTAGAAGTGGTACTAAGATAGGGCCAGCTACAAAAAAAAAAAAAAGGAGGCAGCAAAACTATGTATATAGGATGACAAACAAGAATTTTAGAGAATATAAAACCTCTGACTTCTTGGCTGAGATCTTCAATCCGAGGATCTTCTAACGTGACACCTGTAACTCAAACTCACACATATGAGGGGACTTTTCGTTTATGGTAATACAAAAACAGGATAACATGAAGATAGGAGGGAGGAAAATAATATACAAGTATGGTATGCTTGGTACTAAATTCAAGGACTTCTAGCCTAAACCTGAATCTTTTTCATTTGACTCAAGTTCATTCCAATGGTTTGGAGTCCTAATTGATGAGCCAGCTATACAAGATATATGATTACTTACATTGTTGAACCGAGCTTGCTGTAATGTGTAATGTGTTCTCTACGTTTGTTTTTGCATTGTCCATATGCATGGGCATTATTGTGGCAATTAAATTAAGCTGTTGGATTTTATTTATTTTTTAATGCGAATGGGTTCTCTTCTTAGAGATTTTTTATATTTTTTAATTTTTTTTATTGCTTGTTTCAATCCGAGCTATTACAATCCAAGGATTCACATTTGCCCGACATAGACCCAAAAGATGCTATTATCTATTGTATTACTTTACTCAACTCCGTCTTTCATATATTGTCAGTGTCTTTCATATATTGTCAGTGTTCTTCAACTAATCTATATAGCATCTAAAAAATTTCTGGAGAACAATACCAACTAATCATGAGTACTAACAACATAGTAAACTGAACTAGTGATATAAAATGGTAATCAATCCATACCTCAAGAACTGGTTTCAAATCTGTGATTCCTTCGTTTCCCATTACAACATTTAACACAATCAGTACAACATACTTGACAAGCACAAACATAAGCATACCAATAACAAATAGATATGCAGAAAGAAAGTACAAAAAAATTACAATGCTTACATCAGCTGTGCTCTCAAATGCAATATCAGCATATGCATCAAACGATATACTGCTGACCTATATGGTAATCTACATTTGATAAAAGATTAATAGAAGTTATTCCCAATCATATCATTTAAGCTAAAAAACAATTAGATTGATTAATTTCAGCGACACAAACTTCAACTAACAATAATGGATAAGAATTACCTTCAATCCTTTGTCACCAAATAGGCGAAAAAGAAAAGTAGCATCAACAAAATTATCAGATTATCATATCTAGATAAATCTTGATGCAATCTTTGGCCTCGACTCTAGCATCTACTCCCAAATCCATGGAATCGAACAAAAGAAATCAACAATTTGGCTTCGAAACAAAAGAAACAGCAATGAAGTGGGTTTAGAATTAGCATTTCAAACTAGAATTAGAAACAACCAACCCAAAATACCAATTCATACCAAAAACCCAAGTCACCAACCAAACCAAAATCATCAGAAAGAAAAGCAACTCCTCACATAAGGAAACGAGGGCAAAATGGGAAACTGACGAGATGTTCATTTGGCGGAAGAGAAGGCCAAGAACTGCGAGAGCCCAGAAGAGGACGATGAGGACATCGGAGACAAGAGCAAAGGTCGTGGAGAGCTTGGGGATCGCTGAACTCGATTCAGACGCGAACCCTCCCAAAGTCGATACTGGCTCCATGGCCATCATTCCTCCGCTGAACAAACCGAAAAATTAGGAAGGATGGCTATGGAGACAGTTTTGACTTTAGGAGAGTTCGGGTATGGTGAGAGAGATCCAAATCAACCGCTTTAAGGTTTGGGAGAGAAGTCTGAGATTTAGGGTTTGTGAGAGAGGACTGATTTGGGTTTCGTTTCGTTTTGTCGAGAGAGTGTCGACAGTGCTGAGAGGCCTAGAGGGTCAGAGTAAACCTAAGGCTCTGTTTCTTTTGGACATGGCAATTTAACCTAGCAAAAAATTCTCAAAGTTACTCCCACAGTAGAAAAACCTAACCAACTGTCATATGAGTGAACTACATGAAATCAAAATGCTAAAATATGGAGGGAAACATGCCGCTTATTACATTTTGGCTCAAAATATTGTCGCCTATGTTCTTACTTCATATAACAGACTAGCTTAAATCTGTTGTCCAATTTCTACAATTTGCACTAGGTGTACCTAGTGGAAGACATTCAAGCAAGCTTCCTCAAAATTTGGCGCCCAGTTTTCAATCACACAACGGAAATCTCAAGCACCGTTGTACCTAGTAGTTCAAATTTCAGATTTCTAGAGACAACCAAGACTCTAGAGTGGAGGGAAATTTGCCACTAAATTTTTTAAGACTTAGACAATGAACAATACTAAATTCTGTTGTGCAATGTAGTTCTGATAAAAAAGTTATCACTTTGTTGACATTCACACAACAAAATATCACTAATATCATTGTACAATAGAGTTTACTTAAACACACAACAAATGATTTCTGTTCCATTGTGTGGTTAACATTTTGTAGTAATGTTTGTACCGTTAAGTTTATGCACTCTTCACAACTAAGCTCATCATCGTGTTTCACGATGAGTTACCAAACGGTTGAGTGTTAGATAACACCTAAAGTACGTTGTTTCCTCATATTTCCTTAAGTGAATTCGATTGGGATTTCATTCTTGTAACATATTGGTTTATTTCTCTATATTACTAGGCGCACCTTAGTGGAATACAATGTCTAGGTAAGAGGCTAGGGATTTATCATGGGTGTTGTGACAAGTACTAATTGAGCCTCGCTCTACCAAAGCCACACCTACTCTTACCTGGTCGTAATTCGAAAAGAGTTACTGAATGGTTGAGCATTGAACCTTGCACTTAGTTTGGAATTACGCCAAATGAAATTTGGAACTACACCAAATTCATTACACTTAATTTGGAACTACACCAAATTCGAAATCCTTTTCCCTTTTATTTTACCCACTTATAAGTCTTGTTTAATTCTATTCTTCTAGAAACACAATTAAATTTTTGTTTGATTAAATTCTTATTTTACTAGTTTGTACTTTTTTTTTCTTTTATTGGTTACTAATTCTTTGGGACGGCATAGGTACATATTTGAGCCATGGATGGACAATACCAAGGATGGGAAGATCCGAGGGGATATGAGAAACAAAGTTTTTATGGTGGGGTTATCAAGATTGGAATACCCATGCCGAGGGATCTAAGTTTTCTTATAATGAAGGTTGTGCCTTGTTGTTAGATCCATAATTACCTAGTAATTATTCACCTAATCTTATACTTTTGCTTAACCTTTTTGTTTATTTATATATATTTATTATGTTTTCCTTATCATGATAGGAAATGATGGAGAAGCTTGGAAATGCACTAAAAAGTCAATTTTAGGACATTTTCCTACTTCGGCTAGGAGAAACCGAGCTAGGCAAGGAAGGAGGAGCGGCAAACTAACCAAATGAACTCCAAATGAGTTGAAAGATCTATTTTGGAGTGTAAGACCTTCAAAAGATCGGTCCAAGTTTCAGATTAAAAGACGAAAACTGCAAAACCGGACCTGTACTGATTCCGGCAGTAGTTCCGGCCAAACCTTGGTGAACAAAGCTCTGAAATTTTACTAGAATAATCTATACCCATGGAGGAACATTTGGTATGAAGAAGTCAAAGGCAAATTCCAAAGTCTCGATAGAGATTCAATTGAAGGAAGATAGGAGAAGAAAATGTGTAAACAGACAAACAAAGGGTCAACGGTGGTCAACGCCAGATTCCGGACATTTCCGGCCGAGTTGGCTGGCCGAAAACATTTGTGGAGGATAAGGAAGAGCTGACTAGGATTGGAGACTTTAGGTGGGAAGATTCTAAGTCTAGGTTATTTTAAATTTCAAAAGTTGAAAGAGAACAAACGGTCCCATTCTTACACCTTACACATTTGTCTCCCATTTATTACCTTGTTCCCTTACATAATGACCATTCTACCCTTAATTTTTCTCCTCCACCAAAATATTTTTGAGCTTTCTAGGTCATTTCTATGTGGAGTCAAAAATTAGATCCACATTTTGTGATTACACAATTGTCAATCACATCTAGCCCTTCATTCCTTTTGATCTCCACCCTTGATTTGGATTGCCTTGGCCTTTAAATATCCCCTCCTCTCTTCCAAAACCGTGCATCCCCTTGGCTCCTTCATTTTGGACCATCAAAATCTCTCTTTTCTTTAGTTTTAGGTTAGTTTTTCATACCTTGTACATAGTTCTTTGAGTTTTTGTGAGAAATAGGTGTGTAAGCACTTGGATTTCACCAAAACCGAAGTTATTACACACTCTAAATCAATCACTTCACACATCCAAGCCTTTGTTCTTCTTTGTTCTTGAGTTTTGTGGATGTGTATGTTGTAAAACCGAAAATCCCATACCTTGAATCAATTCTCTCATCATTTGACATCTTTGAGAGCTAAGTGGAAGGTTGGGTAGTTCTTCTGTTTTTCTCTCCTCCTCTCTTTAACTTGATGTTCATGGCTTGTATTTGTAATAACATGTGTTGTGAGTAGTTGGATTTGAGGCTAGGGCTAGCCCTAGCCAACTTTATGTGCAAATAATGTGATGCCATGTTTTTGATGAATATGCATGTTTTGAATCCTTTAGCTACTTATTTACTTTAATGCTTTCTTACATATATTTTTGGATTTGTCACCAAGAAGTATGTTCTAGGAATTCATGAAATCGGAAACTTAAGCTTGACAATCTTTTGTACCCGAGAAGCATGTGTAGCTAATAGGGTGGTGGTCTAGCTTATTCTTACGGGAAGAACTAGATTGCTTGAGTTTCTTACCTAGAAATTAAAGCATGATGTTGTGGGTTTAGGTTCCGGAAGAATTTAGGCTCACGGCACTATAGGCCATTTAGGATCCGGCATATTTGATGGTATAAAGGTCGTGTAATTTTGCTTTGCTTCAAAAAAGATTATTAAATTGCATGATTAGTTGGTTTCTTGGTAGCTTCACCAATGCACTGAGGGCAAGTTTGTTAAAGCATGTTATTACATCAAATATGGGTTACATTTTGTGCATGAAGAAGGTTAGGTGTGATGCCTAAGTTTCTATTTTTCTCATTGATTTAGTCTCTACATTTTTATTTGTTTATTTTATTTTTGTGCAGCTTAATTTACTTCATAATAATTAAAATCAACCAAGCCGCTCACTACCACAATTGTTAATACCATTCTCATGATCTTTAGCTTCCAAAGGGCTAAGGTTATGAACTTGTAAAAAGGTAGACTTTGCATGTGTTTTCTAGGTTTATTTTCGTGGTGATCTAGTTAAGGTGGAGTTACTCAATCTCTTGGGTACGATATTCTTACTTTTTCCCTTTACTAAAACTTGAGAGTAGAGCACATCATGCAACAAATTTGCACACATTTTCATACTCAATGATGTTCCCAACATTTGTGTAACTCTCCATGCCATTCACCTTTGGAGTGCACCTTGAGGTTTGAGTACCCGGATTTTATGCAAGACTGAGTACAAGATGGGCATGCATCAAGAGACTATGACACCTCCTCCTTCACCTCAAGTAGAATCTCCTAAGTCTAGTATGGAGGTGATGCTTTCCAAGTGTTAGCAAATCAAGAAGTAATAATCCAAGGTCTCAAGAGTGAAGTGAACGTAGCTCATGGCTTGCATAAGCTTGAAGCTCAAGTAGAGCAATTAGCAAGTCAACTTAGAGAGCAATTTGCGAAGGAAGATGCAACATTTGAAGCCATGTACCTGATGCCTCCATTAAAGAGGTTGAAACTCCTAAAGAGGATGACAGTCCTTCTATACCTTGCCAAAATGAAGAGAGTCCTTCCATGCCTTCTCAAGAAGAAAAAGTTGAAGAATCAAGGATTTTCCTTCCTGCACCATCTAAAGAGCACCTTCAAGAGCTTCCCAAGGAGCATGATAGAAAATTGAGCACTCATATTCAAAATTACAGTATTGAGATCAAGCTACTTTTACCTCTGAATCTACCACCATTTAGAGCTCAATGTTTCTGTGATGAAGTGAAGGATTGGAAAGGAAGTGGTCTACTTGTTCACAACCCTCCACCTCACTATCATGTATCTCTACCACCTACCCCTTCTCTTAGCATCAAATCCACATCAATATTAAAGAAGGAGTTGAGAAGGATACTTGGAATATCCATTATAAAGAAGAGAAAGACTAGAAGAAAGCCACCCCTTGGAGCAAGCATCGAAGAATACATGGATTACTTTTGTTCTTGTCTTTACGACACTTCAAGAAGTCATTTGGCTCCTAATAGTAAGGTGGGTTTTCCTCAAGAAATATCCTCCCTAGTAAGTTGAGGGTGTAATGACATGGATTTTCGTATTAATTTCTCGTATTTTTCTTGAAATTAATAAATGTCCCAGTTAGTACAAATTATGGGTTCAATGCCTTGTTTTATGATTAATCAAGAAATAGAAATTATTTTAAAAAATTATTCGTTCGGAACTCCTTGATTCAAGAGTTGACTTTTTTTTATATTAGGATTTTGTGAAAACTTCCTTCACAGAAATCGTAGAGCATGTCGATACGAGTTCATGGATATGCAGAACGTGAAAATCGGATTTGTATGAAGAAGTTATGGCCTTCAGAACAAGTTTCCATTTTTAGATAAATAGAAAAATTTGGATAAAAATAAGAAAAATACCTAGTTTCTATTTTGGGAAACTTGGGCTCTATTTTCTCTCTCCACGCGGTGACCAGACCTGATTTCTTCTTCCAAAACGTTTTCCGTCGTCTGACCACCGCTCCCATTCGACTCGCCTCTTTTCCCTCTTCAAATTTGTGGCGGTTTGGTGGCTCGATTTGAGTTGTAAAAGGCGCAGCAAGGCGGAGAAGATTGGTGGAGGCACTGTGTCGGGGTCATGTAGGAACTCCTGATTCCGGACACCTCCATCGATGATTCTTGAGGACTTTTGAAGCCCAGGAGACGTAGATGCTTCCTTCCAAGCAGCTTGCAATGATTTGAAGTGTGGAGGTCGAATTGAGGATTTGAAATTCTAAGGTTTCAATCGGGCCCTTTTCTTTCGAGGTAAATTCTGGCGAAATGGCTTACAATCTGACTTCAGTGTAGTTTTGAAGTTGATGTACATGTTGTGGGGAAGATTTTGGCATAGGTATCATGACCCAATTTGGAGGTTGCCAGCAACGCGTGGAACCCACACTCAGCTACTGCTGGTGGTACGTGGCGGCGCGTCCAGCCAGGTTTTTGGGTTCTGTCTTCATGGTTGTTATCTACTCATCGATAAAGCATGTTGATATATCATGGCGTCATGTTGTGATTATTTAAAGCATGCTAGATTTACGTAGTTTCAATTTTCTCTCCGTGAGGATCCGATCATTGGATAGTCGTATAAATTTGAGAAATTAATCCTACAAGTGTTCCGAAGACCTTGGGTGGTCTCGAAGGAAGTTTTGTCTCGATTCACAAAATCTTTGGTTTTGGGTTCAAATGCTAGGTTTGAACCGTAATTACTTTTCTTTTTAAATCGTGTGCTAAGTTGAGACCTTATTTTTCTTAGATGATTGATGGAGTGCGTTCTATACCTTATCTCGGCTGTAAGAGAAGACGTAGCAGGATTTAGAGGTGAGTAAATCTCACGTGCTTCATTTATGAACCGAGTTACATTATTGTTCGGTTTAATTGCTAAATTGTAAAATTATTTTCAAATAAAGATTTATTTTAAATTATATGAACTTGATCGGCTCCTATTCATGGGTAAGTAAAATGAGATTTTAATTATAAAAATGATTTTTCTCAAGTTTTGCGATTGTGGACTGTAGTTGATATCAGTGGCATTCCTGATGGATGACTATATATATATATATATATATATTTACGTGAATTATATCTTGATAGCGTGGCATTATGATATGCATAATAAATTGTGATTTTATTTAGGTTATTGTTTTGGAGTATTTACTCGTTTCGGAGATGCAATATATCATGTAATTGTTGATTATATTGTGTTGAAAGAGTACTTGAGTTTTGAAGGTAATATTTTGAGTCTTGTGTGACTCTTTAAATGTTTTCGGTCTACAAATCTAGTGTTACAGTAGTGACAGAGGAAAATATATCGAATATCATAACCTTTGGCGGGGTGACGAGTTAAGATTCAGTTAGAGATCTAGTATGTCTGCCATTGTATGTCATGAGGGTAACACGTGGTTATTTGTGACTCATGAATACACGTTTTTAAAAGAGATTTTCAAGTGGTTTCTTTCTTTTATTGTCCGAGGAGGGACATGATTTTCATATTATGGGTGAGTTAAAATAATATGATTTTATCACTTTAGTGATGCATGTTACCCTTAAGAGGTAAGGATGTCAAGTTTTGAAAACGAGTCATTTTATGAGATCGTTTATGTGGAGTTGAAGGTGATTTCGCGGCTTTAGCGTGAGTTATTTGATTTCTTTATTTATTTTCCTCTTTCATTTCTATTTTTTTGATTTTAATGTAATCTCATGAATTAAACTATATACAGGGATTACTATGATTTCTTTTGTTTGATTTTGATGTAATCTCCAGAACTAAACTATAAGTAGAGATTAATGTGGTTTTGGATTGTATGCTTTTGGGGATCTCCTGAACTAATTTTCTATGCAGGGATTACTAGTTTTATTTAGTTTAATTTGTGAGTGCAGTTATGGTTGAAACTCGTAGTGAGTTGATAAATGCTTTCTGTCTAGAGGAAAGAAAAATGACTTATTGGATTTGCAGTTGAGATATGTTTGGTTTGTGACGTTGGTGACTTGTGTTTTCCTTACAAAGAAAAGGGTTTTTGATTTTGAAAATAATCATTGTGTTGATTTGTTTTGTTGAGTCGAAAATGTGAGTTTGTGGTTGTTTGAGTTTACTCACACGAGCTTGCAAAAGCTTACCGGGTTTGTTGTTTCAATCCGGTGCATTATTCCATGGTGTAAAGTTATTTTGCAGGTCAGAGTAACCGTCGTCGAAGCTTAGGATTGTTGCTATCGTAGCTGGTATGTGGAAGTGTACTTTTAGTTTTAGTTTTCCTCTGTGAAGTGAGTGTGTTTACTTATTGAATTGTTGTTCAGTTTAATTTGTAAACTCTTTTGTAATGCAATATATAACTCTAAAGCACGATTCGATATTGATATTGTGAGCTCGGTTTGTTTTGTTGCTTAGATTAAATTGAAAAAGTTTCTATGTTTTTTGGGGATTTGTTTGAGTTATTGCATTTCGGATTCGAATTTCTTTGTTCGCAATATTGGGGCGTGATAGAGGGTGCATATTGGACCGTGTTAATAACTTTAAACTTAAACCTGAATTGGCGGACTCCAAATTGAAGAAACAATAAACCAAGATGAAGAATTTGGGAGCTCACTGGAGCTTTGACAAAGCATGCATGTTATGCATTATGGAGGGAATACAAAGAGTTTGCATTTTCTAAACTCCCCGTTTTATCTTTTCCTAGCATGAATTATGTGTTTTTGTGTTGTTGTGCTTGTGGCAAGTTGAGTAATTGATAGCCTTCTCACCCTTGGTCAATGGATATGATACAAAAGATTTAGCTTTTATGGAAATGATTATCCAAAGTTCAAGTGTGAGGTAACCACCCCTTTCTCTCTTGTCTTTAGTTTAATTCTTTTGAATGCTAGTCTCGGCCATATGAGCATGTCCCCAAAACATTGATAGGATCTTAATAGCTTCATTATACATTAAGGACTATATGATGTTTTAAGTGTAAGATGCTTGTTAGGCCAATGGTTATTTAGTGAATTAGTTTGGGTTGACTATAATGTGGCAGTTAATAAGCATATTGTGTTATGCCTTAAATTTGTTTCACCATTGGTCATTGCACATTGAGGACAATGTGTGATTTAAGTATGAGGTGGTAAGGTTAAGTAATTTCAATCGTTATCTTTTTTCTTTATTTTTATTTTTATTTTTATTTTTCTTTTACTTTTTGTTGTACTATATTTCAGAAAATTAAAAAAAAAAACAAAATTTGAAAATACAAAAATATGTTGCCTTGCTTGCGTGGTCCTAATATGAAACAACGCCCGATGATGAGACCAAACTTATGCCTAATTAGATTGATTGATTTTGAGCATGTTTAGTGCTCACGTGTTTTAAAGTCATATTGCCTATGACATTTTAAATGCATTCATATGGAAAAAGACCAAATTTGTTAAAGCAATCTATGCCTATTATATGTGAGAATTTTGAGCCGAAAAATGTGCATGCATACTACAAATGCACTGGTTCTTTCATTAAGTGATTAATTCATTATGCATGTGATCTAGAACTTGCTTCAAATATTTTGAAACTTTATGTCAAAAGCATAAGTTGTTATTGGGGAAGACCAAGGCATTAGGAATCCACCATGGCCAAATAGCCTTTGTCCTTAAAAATTTATATTGATAGAAATTAAAATTGCATTAGCCTTTGAGACGGGAAAAATGCCGTCGTAAAAGTGTTGTTTATAAATAACACACAACAGATAATTAACAGTTGATAGGAGCATTTTAATGCGATGTTTTAAGTGTTATTTTCTCATATTTACTTAGTTATTCCTTTAGGAAAGTTTCTATTTTCTATTTTTAGGAAGTTTCCTATTTTATTTGTAGAAAGTTTCTATTTTTCATTTTTAGAAAGTTTTTCCATTTTAGTTTAGGAAAGTTGTCATTTATTGTTTTAGGAAAGTTTCTATTTTTGGTAACAGTTTCTATTTTCAGGACTTGGGAATAAATGAGCTGAAATGAGCTCATAAATGGAAGGAAGAGCTAGCCAACGTTGGATTGAGACCAGATGAGATACAAAGGGCTGCATAAATGAGAAGAAATGAAGAAAAGAAGTTTTCCTGTTTCAACCAGGAAATCCTGTCTAAGAAAGGAAATAACTCCTAGGCCGTCCAAGAAGTGTGATCAAAATGATGAAGTGTCATGGCGTGAGAGAAGCTTCTTGAAGACCTTAGAAGATGACATGGCAAGGAGGTGACGCATAAAGGCCCAAGAACTCTCAAGTATACTTTGAATTTTTGGCAAAATGGACAAAAGCCCATGAAATTAGGGTTTTGGGATGCAAAGGAGTATATGTTGAGTTGTTTGCCGTGAACTACCAAAAGAGAAACAAGGAGATGGCGTGAAAATAAAGAGGAGAATAAAAGATTACGCCAAGAGATTTTCTAGGGAGAGTTTTAAGAAAGGAAATATTCTTGGAGGAGTTAATTGTGTTGATTGCCGTGAAATACCAAGAGGAAAAGAAGGAGCCAACTTGAAAATCAAGAAAAATAAAGGAGATTGATGCCACACAAGGAAGGATATGCCATGGAGATTTTCTAAGGAGAGTTTTAAGGAAAGAAGAAGTGTGGACACCAAGAAAAGGCTCAAAATGCGTCTAGATTCATCCCTAAATTCCCTAAAGGAATTTTGGCCGAAATTAAAGAGAAAAATCAGAATATATTCATGGAAATTTAGCACTATTCACTAGGGGATTATTTTGGAGAGTTTTGATTGGTTGGATAACACAATATGGCTTACATGGCAATTTTTGGTTGGTTGGAGTTATGTGGCATTTTCTGATAATTCCTTGGAAAATAATAGAAGAATCAAGAAGCTTGGAAAGCCCTAGCCGTTCCCCTATATATACTCCCTCATTCTTGACTTGAGGACACAAGTCCCCATTTAGAAAATACTCTCTCATAACGTCAAATCTCCCTCTCTCCATCCTCTAGTTCACTTCAACGTTTCAAGCAAGGAAGAAGAAGGAGCCGTGAGCATCATCATCCATCCTCCACCTTGAAGACTTGCTTTCAAGATTCAAGAATCCAAACGTCAAGCCTCCATCCTCATCTCCATCTCACGGTGTAATTCGTCCTCTTTCTTTGTAATCCTTGTTTGATTTTCGTTGGAATTGTTTCTAGTTGACAACAATGTTAGACCAAAGTTTAATTCCTAATTTCTATGATTGAATAAAGTTTTCGATTCTTATAATTGTGATTCTAAGTTGCTTTTGTGAGATTGTTCAATTAAATTTGCTTGATTGATATCTTTTATATGTTTATTCTAATTGGTTCGAAACTTTTAGGGTTTATGTATAATTGATGCTAGATTTAAGTTTATGATTCACCTAATAGTTTTGTGAACTTGAATCAAAAGTAATAAAGGCTTTGGGCAAATGTCGAATTTAATTGAAAAGGATTGCAAATAGATGAACTTTTTCATACTAGGTTGTGCACTTAAGTTGATAGCCTTTCTCTATGTGTATTGCGTTAAACATGTTATGATTAGCTAGCTTTCTAGACTTTGATTTCATGTTTGATAGGATTAATCTAGGTGCTTTCATTTAGATTAATTAATTAAGGAAAGTAAAATATGGGAAATCATTTGCTTCGAATGTTTCACATGATCAACTTCTTTCTCATGACTTAGATGAACAATTGTAGGGTTGAATCGAATTTGATTATGGAATTGGTTTTGATCTTTGTTTCTTTTGTTCTATTCTTATATTTGTGTTTTTATATTTTCTTTCTTTATATTTTAATTTCTGAAATCCTAAAACCTAAAACCCCATTTTTCGTTGCTTATGTATATATCTCTTGTATATTTTTGTAAATATTATAATTTATATTTTTATTAATTCTTTAATTGTTTTAAAATGACAGGTGTACCCTCAATCTCAGGATTAAAACGATCCCTATTTACCGCATACTAACGATGATATCTTATAGGGTTAAATTATATGCTTACTTTTAGCATATAAACAGCATAACAAACATCACATAATTAATAACAGAACAGATATCTTACACAAAAATGTATGCATGCATGCCCTGCACATCAAAAGTATAATCTAGACTTACTTGATGCAATGGTAGATAACTCATTTCTTTAATTCACAGAGAACAACCTTTGTCTTCTCTATAAATGCAGAGCAATGACCAGACCACACAATTTAATAATACATTGTAAACTCATACTTTGTTCATCAATTCAGAAACATGATATGTTTTCTCTCTTTTCATTTTGATTCACCAACTTAACTCTTGTTTCCCTTGCAAGAGAACTAACAAAAGCTTCAACTTATAAATTTATGCGTTCTTAACATGTGCATTCCCAACACACACACACATACATATATATAGGATTTTTCTCAGGAACGGACCTTCCTATTTTTACCACTTTTCGATCACATTTTCACATCTTAACCATTCAGTTTTTAGGTCCTAATGTATAGATCACTTCTGCAAATTTTTAGCCAATTTCATGATCGTTAAGATATCCAAAACTGCAATTTGCACGAACGAATCGAATCTATCCAACTTGAACATTTCGTGTTTATAATGGTAAATTACAGTTTTGGATGCCTAACGATCATCAATTTGGCTGAAATTTTGCAGAAGTGATCTATACATTAGGACCTAAAAACTGAACGGTTAATATGTGAAAATGTGATTGAAAAGTGGTAAAAATATTAAAATTCGTTCCTTAGCTAAGGAACAGACCTCCGTTCTTGAGATGGACTACATATACATATATACATATATACATATATATATACACACACACATACATACATAGATACACACACACACACACTCATTCATGTAACGTACTTTAAATCTAAGGAAATTCCTAGATGAATGAATAAAGCTATCTTGCACCAAACTACATGAAGGAACATCCAATTGATTGAAATAGCAAAGATGACATAACCATTGTATATAGATATCAGCCAAGGCATTGGTTTTGAAATATTTTAGAATAGGTCACCATTATCGTTGACATCTAACTCGACCTCTAAGGACATTACAAGACATTTATAGTTCCCAAAGTTAAGAGTTACAAAGCAAGAAATAAATAAATAAGCAGAAATGCCAATACAATGTCAAAAGAATAATCAAACACTATGGCTGAGAAAAAATTAGCAAGAGGGAACCAATTAACTCAAGTTTCCCTCACGTATATCGATCCACATACCAATGTATTTGTATGCTCATATATATGTAATATCATCTAATCAGTCAATTGCCCAAACATAAATTTCATCATTGAATTCATAAGCCAAAATTCAATTCAATTATTTAATTGAATGAAGAGAACCAGGACTATAAAACCTGAAAATAATATTGATGATTATACTTGAATGAGGAGTATGTTAATCAACGGCCCAAGGATACCACCTAAAAACACTTGAAACCAAAGCCAAAGAAAAAAAATTAAACTATAAAAGAAAAATAGATCATCAAATAACAGAGCTATAACAAAAATCAATCACAAATTTAAAGGAAGTGTGAGTGAAACCTAAGATAAATAGAAGAGAAAATTCAAACAATGGATTGATATTTATGCTGGCTTTTGTGGGCGTTATGGAGAAGGAATGAAGGATGAGAGGATCAGATAAGCATTTAGGAGGAGGTGCAGTGGTGAAAGATGGTTAGCAATGGACCGAATCGAGAAAATGTGTAATGCCGCGATTTACACCTCACCAAATCAACCATGTTACAGTGATGTACATATTTAGGGTCAATAGCTAGGTAAACTTAGCTAGTGTCCTAGAGATAAGCAAGTTTATCTTTCTCTGTGTTGTAGAGATAAGCAAGTTTATCTTTCTCTGTGTTGTAGAAAATAATAGCTCGTATAGTTGTAAGAGTATCATAAAAATCACATAAAGTATCAAACTTCCACTCTTCCCTTTCAACTACAACAACGTATTGCTCGATCCCCTGCCATCAGAAATACATATTAAACATTAGATTACAGAATCAGCTTCAACAAGTAAGGAAAGAAACCATTGCTACAAAAGATTATTAGTGTAAAAAAGAAGCAACATGAATATAGTCATACTCCTAAGAAGGATTTGAAATACATAACATACTACAACATATGCAAGTGGATAAAGCACACTAAAAGAATTGAATTTTAAAATGAGAGATTGACAAATTCCAACTAATATTTCAAGTCTAAAGGCCTTCTATCCATAAAGGACTACCTTACTAGCTTTATTTGGGGAGCACTCTTAGCCACAATATAAAATGCTAGAACTAAACATTATGTATCCATGAGACCAACAATTCACTATGTAAAGAGAACAATACAGTGTTATAAAGTGAGTGGCTTCAATAATGAAGTTGTGAAGTAATATATGGATACATAATAAATGATTTCTAAAGAAAAGAAAAGCTTAACTGAATTGTCTTCCATTTCTGAATTTTTTTTTTAATGATACCAATTTCATACAATCTCCTGTGCCTTGTACAACATGCTAACACATTTTCAATACAATTTGCATTACAAAATTGAACTACCTCTTTTAAGTGTACTTGTACAACATGCTCTTTAGTGTACAAAATTAACTTCAACACTCGAAGAAAATGAAAGCAAGTAATATTAATTGGAGAGATACTAACATTGTTCACAATGGGTTCTCCAAGAACCCAAGGTAGATCTTCACCAAGAAGAAACTCAGCTTAACTTCTTATTTGACTTTTATAATTTCATCAACGACCTTAACAACCTATCAAGAAGACAAAATTCATTAAACTTTATACAATTTTTTCAATACAAACTACATTACAAAATTCAATTACCTCTGTATGCTGTAAGATCAATCCTTCAAGTTAGCAAATGAGGTGAAAGGGCAAATTGGGGATAAAGATGTTGCTACTTTAGCTTCAAGGAAGCGGCTTACTTCAAACATAACAAGTTCGGCGCAAGCCAACCATTGAAATTGAAGCATTTAAGATTTAGGTTAGGTTGAACATGAATAGAAAAGAATTGATAGGACATCGAGGTAATAAATTGAAATCGTAAACAAGAATTGAGAGAATTCAGTGGGTCGGATCGACAACAAAGAGAAAGAGAGAATGAGAGTTGACGGAAATAGGGCTTTTTCGATTCAAAAACAGATTTGTTAAAAGAAATTCATAGTATAGTAGCTTTCTCATGCGATGGCTTGTATGTTGCAGTGGCAAACTTTCCATACCTTGTGACAACTAACCTTTGCCAAAGTAAAGTTCTAGTCTTTGGCTATTCTTATGCGACAACATATTTACTCGATCGTAAGACTTGCGATGGCGCTGAAGTCAAAGGTCAGTCTTTAATGACAACAAAAGCATGTTTTAGATAACAATTTCATACAAGACAATTGTTTATCAATCCATATTTTAGACGTGTGTGTGTGTGGGGGGGGGGGGGGGGGCAAATAATTATCAAGTAATTTATCATGTACGCATGCATTCAACATCTTGATATTGATAATCAAAAATGAATTATAAGTTCAAATTTTTATGCAGCCATACTATTTTGGCATTTTCCTTGCATAATAGTTATCATAAGCAAGATTTGCACACAAAAAAACATGATCGAATCCCTCTAAATCTATTTCATAAATTGATTTTGAGTGATCGATTTAGTTTTCGGATTTAGGGTTTAACGAGTCATAACAATTTCAAGATATTGCTACTGCAGCTTTGATGAAGCGGCTTTCCATTTAGGTTGAATCCTTAAAGCACATATATGCCAAAATGAAACTACATACTCCCTGAAGGCACAAAGGTGCCTAAACAAATCACTCCCTTCTGGGATAATGGTGCCCCATGAAGAAATGCATCATGAATGCATAGTGAAGTTGCATGCATAATGAATTTGTATGCATGATGGAAAATTGTTATGTTTATTCAATAGTAATGTTCTCCTTTGCAGTCTTGTGAAGATACCAACTAGTATTGTTGTTCCACTCAAAAGAGTGTTTCAAGAAGCGGCCATGAAGCTGAGTTTATCTGAACCTGTTTTCATGACAACCATTGATGGCTCCTCTCACACTCCCAGATACAAGTGTGAAATTGACAGCAAAGTTGTAAAGCATCCCATCTTCAAAGGACCATGGAAAGCTACCAAGAAATAAGTTGAAAATGAAGCAGCCTTTTGTTTCTTTGCAATATCCATAGTTAGAGAAAGAAATCTACGTAGTAGATTTCAACTTTGATGAATTGATGACACTCAAGGAAAATTGATGACGCTTACTACAGAAAGAGATTCATTGCGAGAACATATTGACCACCTTGATGGACTAATCATAGAAATGCAATTTGATATAGTTGAGCTACAAATGGAGCAAGAAGAATGAATTCGCAACAACCAGAATGTAGAAGAAAGTGTGGATCAAAGAATGAGTATCGATCCAACGAAGAAAATTATCATGACGACCGATGACTGAGGCTAGAAGATGAAGAGTCACTTTAATGATTAGAGTAATTCTAAATTAAGGGAAGATGTTGGAAGTTATGAAAAAATTAGAATTATGAGAGTTTTATGATTTGAATAATTGTGACATAATATGACCGTTATAGTGGGTAAGAGTTACAGAATTTGAGTTGTTAAGTACTTCTATCTATTGTAATTGCCATAGTTATGACATTGTCTAGTGTAGGCCTAGGATAGTTGAGTTGAGTAAGGTGTGTAGAAGAGTTTCTTATAAAAGTTTTATCAGAATAATTTACTTACCAGGTATTTTGAGGGTTTGCTCCATATCTCTCTCTAGGAGCTATACACATGCCTCTGGGTTGTACTTCTCCTGTATTATGTGTCATCCATGCATCAATATTTACGCTTCCACTAATATCCAACATTTTGCATAATGGGTGGGAAATAAAGTTTGCATTTGTTTGTCTTGTCCTGATACAATTGTTTTTTGTTTAAGCATAATCATGATATCAAAAACAAAACCTAGAAAATGAAACGTAACAAATTTTGATCACAATATTTTGTGATCATGCTATGATACCAATTGTAAAAATAAAATATATTTCACAGCTTGAGTGACAATATATTTATACACAAAGGCAACATGTTATTTAAGTTTCAATCTAGTAAATAACATAATAAGATGAATATAGATTATACCCAGTACAACCGTTGAAGATTATGAAAAAGGTCTTTTGTAAAAGCTCTAAGGTCTAAGTATTTCTATATGGAGCAAGCTGCTTTACACTTGTCTGTGTATAGAGAGCAGCAACCTTGTGTAGTACCCTGGAAATTTAATTTGTGGTTATTAGATGGTTTCGTGGCTCGTGGACGGAGCGGAAGTGTTTCAGACGAATTATTATTAGAAGAATATGGTTTTAAGGGGGGTGCAAAGGTTGACTTTTTATATATTGGGATTCTCTGAAAACTTCATTCACAAAAGTCGTAGAGCGTATCGATACGAGTTCGTGGACATATGGAACGCAAGAATCAGAGTTCGTATGAGAAAGTTATGAGCGATTGAAAATTGGAAAAATTCTATAAATATGAGAAAATCCTGAAAATTTGCAAAGAAGGACATAAATTTCCAAAACCCAGAAATCGAACCCATTCTCTCTCCCGAGCCAGCGTGCAGCCCAGCTATTTCGTCGGCGTAGTTGTTCCTCCTCCAGCCACCATAGGACGTGAAACCAAGCAGGCTTTCTTCACTTCAACCTCCTCTACACGTCTGTGGTAACCATCAAGCGTGGGATGAGCTGTGGTGGGTGCTGCAAGGCTGAGAAGAAGCCTCGTTGGGGATGAAATAGCCGTGATAAGAGTCGACGATTCCAGCCACCATAACCGGTGGTTCTTGAGGGCTTTTGGAGCCCTGAGGACGTAGATGCGTCTCCCAAAGTAGCTTGGAATGATTTCACTTGTGGAGGACAAATCGAAGCTTTAAGTTCTACAGTTTCAACCAATCCGATTTGTTCTAAGGTGCTTCTCAAGGTGATTTGGATAAGTTGTTGGTGTGAGTATTAGCTCGGTTATGTATAGAATACGCATCGGGAATTTGGAGGTGAGTAAATCTCACTATATTCGTTATGAGCATAATTACCATATTTTCTTGGAGTTATTAGGTTAACTATGGCTATAGTTGGTATTAGTGGCATTCCTGAGTGGATGACCATGTATATATATATATATATGTGTGTGTTTTAGTGCAATTGTTGTGATATGGGCAGCATGAGACGTATTGGGTTCAGTATCGTCGTTGGAAATAGTGGAATTGAGTATTAAGTTGTGATAATAGAATTTCATTTGTTGAGATACCACGGGTCGAGTATGACCATCTTAATTGGTGATTTAAGACATGGTAGATTGTGTAGGAATATCTGTGTAATGAATCGTTGAAATCAATGTGATGATTATTGTAATGATTGACATGTAAAGCTCATGTAGGAATATCTGTGTAATGACCGGCGAAATCTGTGTGATGATCGGTGAAATCTGTGTGATGATCAGCTAGACAATGGCTATCTGTGTGATGATCAGTAGGATAATGGCTATCTGTGTGATGACCGGTGGAATCTATGCGATAATCAGTGTGATGACTGCTCGGTTGCAGAGCTGAATTATTATTAAGTTAACAACAATCAAGAGCACTGCTGTTATGGTCGGAACTACCTATAGATGATAGAGTGTGGGGTTATGATGAGTACTATGACTTGGATTGTTTGACTCGAATTGTTTGACTTAATGTGACCTCCTGAACTAAACTTTATGTAAGGGTTACTATGAATTGTTTTGCTTGTTTTGAATTGTGATTACCTTGCTTTCTTCTTGATTTTATTGATTATGGTTTGATTGCTCTTAAAAGCGATAGGGGTGATGATTGGGCTCTGTAGTGAGGATAGAAAGGTGATTCATTGTTTTCACCTTTGATATCATGTTGATGACAAAAGCTTCTAGTGGAGAGGAAATGAGAGTGATTTTGGAATTCACTATAGTGAGTTAGAATGGCATCAAGCATTGCTTGAGGAATTCTTGTTTGACTGAATCTGTAGTGAGGATAGGAAGGTGATTCATTGTTTTCACCTTTAATATCATGTTGATGACAAAAGCTTCTAATGGAGAGGAAATGAGTGTGAGTTTGGAATTCACCGTAATGCGTTAGAATGGCATCAAGCATTGCTTGAGGAAGTCTTGTTTGACTGAATTTGTGTAATTGGACGTTAGGTTGAGAATCTGAGCATGAGGCTTTAGTCACAAGTTGACTTATGTAAGCATGATATGGAAGGTTATGAAATTGGTGGTTGTTGGCGTGAGTTATGTACATATCGTGTTTAGGTTGAGGTGACGTAAGAATGTATTTCTGCTTTGTGGTTTTTGAGATTGCTTATACAAGCTTTCGTAAGCTTACAGGGTTTGTTATGTAGCAACACGGTGCACTATTCTATGATGTAAGGGTTAATCCTGCAGGTCAGGGTAATTGTGGCTGAAAACGAGGTGGTGTGCTAGCAGCTTTACAGTAGTAAGCCAATTTTATGACTTTACCGTTATTAAGACTTCCACTTGTAGTGAGCTCTGAGGAGCATTTACTTATTACTTTGTTGTGGCAATTTAATTTGTAAACTCGTGTAATATATTGACTTTGAGTGTTCAGGGCATCAGTATGTATCTAGGGAAAATGTTTGTAGGTATTTTGTACTGATGGCTAAATGTTCACACATGTATAATTGGGGATTATATATATATATATATATATTTATTTGTGATAAAAATCGGGGTGTGACACCTTTTTATAAACTGTCACTGAAGTTTCTGTTAGAATGTGACTGAACCTATTTTAAGTTTTAACAAATAACTTGAGTAATTTATCTCATACTTGTGAATTAAGTTAAAAATGATATATATAATTGAGTCTCTTAACAACATACATACATCAAGTTTTGATCATGTTGCTTGATTCTTAAGTAATTGTGTTGCTTAAGAATTCTCAATTACATGACTTCGAGTCTTAATGTAATTTATTACAAGATCATCCTAGACTATTGCAGTCTTACCAATGAAACTGTGTTGCTTAGGAATTCTTAATTAAATAACTTTATAATGTGTAACTTTAGTAGCTTTTTGGTTATTACCAATGTTGCTGAGTATTGACAACTGGAGTAGCTTTTTTAATAAATTTTATCGACTCAACCTTTCTGGCATTCTTCCTCCAATCTCTTACAATTCTCATTCTTGCATTTTTTTTTGTGCATGTTTTAACAACATTCTTTTAGACTGTGTCATATCCATCTTCAAAAGATTTTTTGTTGACTTTGACACCATGGTTGGAATTTCGGGCATAGGTTGAGATTAGCGCTTGATTGATGATGAATGAAAGATGATGACCAGCTTGTGTTGCATGCATGTTTAGCCTTTAATTGAGTAGCTTTTGAGCTCTATTGGCAATACATTTTTCACTTGTGGTGTCATTTTTCTCTATGGAAAACAAGTAACACATATGCTTAGTTTCATAATATAGAGAGATGAAAAGAAGATTCTATATCATTGGTAGTTCCAAAAATCACATCGAGTGACAGTTACATATAGCAAGTAAAAATGTCAACCAACATAATTTTACTCATATTCATTTAGTGATAAAAGTTTCAGTGATTTTGGGTTCGTCCCATTCACGACACAATGTATCTCTTAATTATAATCTCTTTGGTATATATAACTTGTGTGCCCACTTATAAATGTTACTATTGAGCGAATGTGTGTATGCTTATTTTTTCAAACTCATGGATATTTTAAGGATTTTTTGCACTAACAGTGTCTGGAGACTTGGGTGACTAACAATATGATACTTGAACTTACAAAGTTATCAAAGTAATACATAGACTCAATTTTTCGTATTAACGTGATACCTACTTCAATTTTCCGTCAAGGCGCTGTTAATACTAACCAAGTGTGATGCACGTGAGTATCAAAATAAGGAAAAAAAAGACTTTTTCACTCCTCCACCAGCCCTTCTTCCCAGTTGAATCAAACCCTCCAACCCAATCACCAATTTCCTCTCCTCCTCAACACCACTTGATAATAATAAACTATTCTTTCCCTCCATCAAACCCACACCACCTCCTCCCTCCCCAACAGCCCTCACCTCCTTCCCTGAAAAACAAAAAAGTGTATAAGCTAATAGAGTATGGTCCTGTGCCGAAACTAGAAAAACTAGAACAATATGTCATGCCCCTAATTTTAGAATAATAATTCAAAAATCCGACACATGAATTACTACAACTCAGCAATATCAACCTGAATTTTTTTCTTAAATAAACACACCATATGATTCTCAATTTCAAATCCCGAAATAAGTTTCGAATCAAATAATACAACACACTCTCTCCAAATAAAATGTAAGCTCAGAGGAGCATATCACATCTCACAAAAGAAAATCAAATTAACATAAGTGCAGCTACTCTAAGCTGCTCGATCACCTTCCTGATTTTCTTGACCTGTAGGCTCACTCACTACACCGTTTGAATAGTGTACCGGGATTGCAACAACACAAAACCCGGTATGCTTTCTGAAAGCTCGTGTGAGTAAATAAGAAGGAACGGTTGGTTTATTAAATCGTATTTCTTTTCACAATATCAACACCCAATAACTTCAACATCCATAAATAATCACAATCTCAAAAATCAATCACCAAATCATCAACAATAAATACGGAATCTAAACTCACATATTTCTTCTCAAAACCCCGAAGTCGTATTTATACAATACGGTGACTAACTCAATATAGAGAACCAACACAATGAGCATATCAAAAATCAAAGGATATACAAGTTACACTGTGACGACTCAAATCAATTGAATCTCAATCAAATAGATGAATCACTCATCTCTCCTCTTAACAAGATGCATTTGTCCCCACAATACATAATAATATTTCTCAACTTTCTACAAGTCTCACCCATCACTACCCTCCACAATTAACCAAATAAAACATAAATCATGCATAAAAATTAATGCAGGAAATAACCAATTGCATGCAATCAAAAATCATAGTAATCCCTGCATATAATTTAGTTCAAGAGATTACATTAAAATCAAACAATAAAATGAAAAAGAGAAATAAAAAGGGAAATCAAAAGGAAGAAATAAACAAGGAGAATAAATGGAGATATTAAACAACATAAACAGCAACAAAAAAGAATAGAATTTAAACAAAAGAAGTCACCAGAAAGATTAGTTACAATTTATCAACTCACTCTATTAAACTCATCCAAAACTCAACACCTTTACCAAAAGGACTCTTACAAGTCACATCGTCACCAAATCATAGGAAATGTTAACTTAACTGTACTTACATGAGCATTTACCTAGCATAATAAGCTATAATGAGCCACGCTCATACTACTGCCAGCAATACCAGCTCCTGCCATAAGAGTCACCTATGGGAACACAGCCAAGCAGGCTACCGCCTAGGCCCGGCTTACCCCTAGATCACCACTGACGCACCGCGCCAACACAGCATCAGAAACTCTAGAAGTTGGGAACTGAAGCATATCAGTCCCACATCGAAAACATGGGGAAGATAAGCTCTCTCCTCACCTATAAAAGGTTCTCTCCTCTCTCCTCATTAATCACGCATCTTTTACTTGCCTACCGTTATCATGTTAACTCAAATACAATAACTACCTTAGGCATCAGAGAAGAGAGGACCGCCTGACGCGGTCTCCCTATGACGCCCCTTTTGTATTTCACTTGACAGGTAGCAGAAGCACTGAGAATATCAAGTAGCGGTCCGCCCACCGGACCTGTGTTGATCATAGTTTAGCTATCGCTGAACATTAAACATTAACATTGGCGCCGTCTGTGGGAATCTTTTGAACAAAAGGTCACAAGACCACCACCATGGCTAACTGTAGCAGGGGAAACGCCGAGGAGCAAGCAGACCAATCAGCCAACCCCCAACCCGCCAACCCCGAGCTAGCATTGACCCAGCAGTCAATGTTAACCAAGCACTATTCAACACTCAAACCAACCCTAGCATGGATCCCCAGGGCTCATCCCAGGTCCAGCAGACCCTAAACTGCACCGGAGGCCCAGCTGGGCAGTAGTTGCCCAACGGTCCAAGACTTGCCGCTATGTACGAGCTGACATTGACGGACCTCCACAAAGCAAACAGGGAGCGGAAACAAGAGCGCCGGGAGAAGGCGGAAGCCCAAAAACAAGTGGCCACGCTAATGTCGAGGTTCGACGAATTGAAAAAGGCGCTGGAGGCAAACGCCAATACAGCACAGAGGGAACAGTAACAGAGCACTAGACGCAGTTGACCCAACACCGGCGGAATTGTACCTATACCAATCATACAGATGCAAGTACCGCTGAACCCACCAGAATTAATGGGCCCACCTCCTCCGCCCCGCCTAATGATGGAGCAGGAAGCGGAATCACAACCAAACACCAACCGCTCGGCAGCCAGAGCTATTACTGAAGGCAACCCAACTGCCGCCAGGCATGGGTCAATCCGGTGGAATCTCTAAGCGCAGCCAGCTGGCTATGCCACCGCCCTAATACTGGGATGGATGCAGTAGTTGGAGCAGAGGCTAGCCCTGGCGGAGGCAGGCGCCCCAGCGCCAATATCAAATTCGCTTTTCACATCCAGACTAAGGCCATTCACCTCTAGGATCCTGCAGGCCGTCAGACCAGCACACGCAAAGACACTAAAGATGTCACATTACAGTGGCACGTCTGACCCATTCGTCCACATGGACACCTTCAAAAAGGTCACCAATAACAAGAGATTTGATGACGCCACCCTCTACCACTTGTTCAGCGAAACATTGGATAGTGAGGCAATGAGTTGTGTTTTGAATGTCCGCCAAGATCCATCGACTCATTTCAAGGACTGTCAAATGCTTTCCTTGCTCGGTTCATCCTGTTGGCCGCCAGACATCACAACACAACTCAGTTGTTCAACCTCAAGCAGGGGACAGAGGAAACATTAAAGGCGTTTGTCACCAGATGACGAGCAGCAACGTCTCAATGCCACGATCTTGAAAAGACAATATCACTAGAAACCTTCAAGCAGGGACTCCTCAAGGGACCATTCCTCTATCACCTTACAATCATCTAAATGCCGCTTATGACCATGTCATTAGCGAGGCTATCATCCATGCATAGGCAGAATTCATCACGTACTGAGAGAGACCACCACCACCACCCCCAACACCTGTAAAGCCAGCCCATCCCTCCTCTAGCCATCGGGAAACCGCTAGCAAGACCACCGCTATTCCACCAATTGACAAGAAGAGAGAGTGGTAACAAGGCAACTACCAGAGCAAGAGGCAGAGGGACCAACATTACAATAGGGGCAACCGCTCATCTCAAGGGGATAACCGTAATAAATAGACGGAGTCTTCCCAGCGGCATGTAGTGTTTACAGTCCTCACTGCATCATATGAGGATATAATCAACCAGTGCAAAGATTAGATTCGGCCACCACCCTCAAGAAAATACCCAAAGGTGGGAAAGCCCAGAAACACTAGCAAATGGTGTAAATACCACTAGGACAACGGACACAATACCAACAACTGCCACGCTCTCAAAACAGCCATCAAAACTTTATACCGAGATGATAAGATGGAGCAATTCAAAGTGGGCCAACCGCCACCCATGGTCTCCAACATTGAACCAATGGGCCGCATCAACACTATCGACGGTGGTGCCCCAATCACCAATATGTCTCATAGGGCAAAGAAGCACTATGCACGTGCTAACCATCCCAACGACAATTGCAACATCTGCTATGAGAGGTCCGCTAAACTTCCAAAGGCTGGTTGGGAACCCATTACCCCACGATGATCCATTCTTAATCGACGCCATACTCGGCAAATGGTCTAGTAAGAAGAGTCCTTGTTGACAGCGGTTCCGCTATAAATGTCATCTTCAACGGTTGTTACAACAAACTCCTACGGAATAGGAAATTACTATAGGATCATGAGCCATTACTTAGTTTCTCCGGTGACGTCACACAACCATTGGATTCTGACTACATGCAACTAGTTATTGGCACTAGCCCACATACAGCAGAAATCCACACGGAGTTCATCATTATAGACTGCTTCAGCTCATATAATGCCATTATTGGTCGACCGCCGTTCAACAAGCTCAAGTGCATCATAGCCGGATACATGCTTCTCATGGAGTTCCCTACACCCAACGGGACAGGTTATGTCAAGGGAAGTCAACAACTGGCACGGGAATGTTATTCCACAACCGTGGCACTCTCGGCGCGTCGCTATGAGATCTTAACGATGGGAAACCATGCACCAGCACCAAATATCTTTGAGGACCCTAGGGAGGACGAGAAGAAATATGTCAAAAAAGAGCCTATCAACCCAGAAACTTCCTTAAGGGTCATCAGCATCTCAAGTGATAGCGGATGAGCTCACCCAATTTCTACGTGACAATGCAGTCGTCTTTGCATGGTCCTACGCTGACATGCCATGCATCTCCCCTGAGATCATAACGCACAAATTGAGCATCAAACCATCCTCCTACCCTGTCAAGCAGCGGTGAAGGGCCTTTGATGAGGAAAGATATCGTGCAATAAGAGAAGAGGTTGCCAAGCTCTAGAACATTGGATTCATCCGCCAAGTCAATTACCTTTAGTGGATATCCAACTTGGTCATGGTCAAAAAACCTAGCGGAAAGTGGAGGATGTGTGTCGACTTCAAGGGCCTCAATAAGACCTGCCCCAAGGACAGCTTCCCGCTACCTCACATAGATGCAACCGCTGGATACTAGTTGCTCAGCATGATGGACGCATTCTCCGGCTACAACCAGATTAAGATGCACCCCAGCGACTAGGAGTGCACCTCTTTCACCACCGATAAGGGCCTATACTGCTATAATGTTATGCCTTTCGGTTTGAAGAACGCCAGGACAACTTACCAGCGGTTCATGAATGCCATGGTCGCTGAACATCTGGGAAGAATCATCAAGGTCTACGTGGACAACATGTTGGTAAAAAGCATCAAGGCTAGCAGACACGTGGCAAACCTCAGAATCATATTCACCATTCTCTTGGCTTATGGCATGCGCCTCAACCCAAAAAAATGTTTCTTTGGCATCACCGCCAGCAAAATTCTTGGTTACATAGTCAGTGAACGGGGCATAGAAGCCAATCCTGACAAGGTGCAGGCCATCCTCAACATGAAGGCTCTAGAGTGGAAGAAGCACGTTCAAAGCCTCCAGGGCAAACTAACCACCCTTTCTCATTTTATCTCCAAACTTACTGACAGATGTCTCTCATTCTTCAAAATTATGAAGACAACCTACAAGAAGGTCATCGATTGGAACCCAAACAGTGAGGTAGCGTTCCAAAGCTTGAAAGAATACTTGGCAGCGGTCCCACTCCTTTCTATTCCTATACAAGGGGAGACATTGTATATATACCTAGCGGTATCACAGGCAGCTGTAAGTTGTGCCATTGTCCAGCGGGACTGTCATGAGGAGCTCCCCGTATTCTACGTCGACAGAGCCATGAACGGGGCAGAAACAAGATATCCCCCACTGGAGCAACTCGCTCTCGCACTCATAGTCTCCGCCAGACGACACCGCTAATACTTTCAGGCCCACACAATCCATGTCCTAACAAATCAACCGCTAAGATAGGTAATACAGAACCCTGAACACTCAGGTCGCCTCAGCAAGTGGGCCATCGAGCTTAGCTAGTTTGACATTGACTACAAGCCTAGGACTGCCATGAAAGGCTAGGCGGTGGCGGACTTCATTACTGAGCTCACGGAGCGTCCAGTTGAAACTGGCACAGAGGCTGAGCCAGGTGCAGAAATAATAACCGCTGACGACCCAGCCCCCCAGCACTCAGACTGGAACCTACACGTTGATGGCTCTGCTTGCGCAAAGGCCAGCGTTGCCGGTGTCATCTTGACGGGGTCGGGGGGACTGAACGTGGAATACGCATTGAAGTTTAATTTCAAAACCTCTAACAACATTGCGGAGTACGAAGCACACATTGCTAACTTACTCCTTGCCATCGATTCGGGGGCTGACAGCATCAACATATTCAACAACTCTCAGCTAGTTGTTAACCAAGTCAACGATAGTTTCCAAACCAAAGATCAACAACTAGCGGCATACTTGGGATATGTCAAGATGCTTCTCAAAAAATTCAAATTCCACACCATTACATAGATCCCCAGGGAAAAGAATGCCAAAGCTGATTCACTGGCAAGACTGGTAACCGCTCAACCACACCAAAGTCCGCGCAGACACAAGGGTGGAGAGTCTTGACAAGCCAAGGATCATAAAAACCCTAGCGGAGATTTTTAACATTGAAGTCAACCCCAGTTGGATGGACAAAATCATCGAGTATAAACGCAATGGGACACTGCCAGCGGATAAAGTCGAAGCACGACAACTCCTGCGGAGAGCAACCCGCCACAACATCCATAATGGCAAACTTTACCGCCAGGGTTTCACTCATCCCAACATACGGTGTCTAACCCCAGAGGAAGGAAAGGTCGTACTTGCAATGATACACCGCGGGGAATGTGGAAACCACTCCGGCGCCAGATCCCTGGCTATTCGCATAATGCTACAGGGCTACTTTTGGCCTACAATCAGCGACGATGCTAGAAAGATATCGAAGTCCTGCCATAAATGTCAACAATATACTAACCTCCCACATGCCCTGGCGGAACCCCTTTCAATCATCCTTGGCCCATGGATTCACTCAACTTGGCGCCTGGATTTAATAGGAAAGTTCCCAACCGCAAAAGGACAGTTCAAGTACATCATCGTCGCCATCGACTACAATAGCAAGCGGATAAAGGCAGAACCTCTGGTAGCAATAACTACAGCCAAGGTAATTCACTTCCTCTTGAAGAACATCATCATAGACAACGGCACGTAGTTCAACAACAAGGACTCATATCCTTCACCGCTAACTTGGCCACCCCAATGAGTTTTGCATCTGTCGCTCACCCCCAAACCAATGGCCAGGTCGAAGCAGCAAACAAGATAATCAAAAAGCTGCTAAAAAAGAAACTCGACGACGCCAAAGGTTTGTGGGCGGAGAAGCTGCCTGAAGTCCTATGGGCCATCAGGACTACCCCAACTTTCGCCACTGGTGAAACACCATTTTGCATGATGTTCTGAACAGAAGCTGTCCTACCTATCAAGGTCATTCAAACCACCGCTAAAGTCGAAGGCTACTGCCCTAAGACCAACGGCGAAGGTGTCAGCATGGACAAGGACCTCCTAGAGGAGAAACGACAAAAGGCCCATTTGTACAATTTGCAAAACAAACAGCGGGTATCGCGTTTCTACAATGTCAGGGTCAAGGCCCGGAACCTCCAACTGGGGGACTGGGTAATGAAGGAGGTCATCCCACCGCCAACGGCACTCCGCCCAACTTGGGAAGGTCCATATAAAATTATGGAAGTAGTTAGCCCCGGCACCTTCCACTTAATGGACAAGGATGGCGTCACACCGACTCACCCTTGGAATATCGAACACCTTCGATAATACTACAAATAGTAATGTCGCTACCCAAGAGCATCTTGACTTAGCTAAATTTTTGTTCAATATTTATCTAAAGGAAGCTACCCAACTGGTACAACCCCACTTTTGTAAACGCTGATCTGTCAGCTACCAATGAAATGAGGAATTATTCAAACCATTGTTGCCAAGCCCATGCACAAGAATTAACTGGTAACGCCAACAACATTCGGCGAACCACGTCCGCTACCTCGTGCACTTGGAACAATTTTAATTCCTTTAATGTTCCAATTGATTAACAAAAACACAGGTCAAGGCTCCAACAGTATGGCGGCATGCAACTAACACAAATCAACGACGAGTACCACAAAAAAAATCTCGAAATCAAGTAACTAGTTGAATATATTGGGGATCGGCATTCCCCGCCCAAAGATGTTTCCAAAATTACAAAACACCCTTAGTGGCACCAAAAAAAAAAAAAAAAGATGTCTCAGCGGCACTATAAAGTAATGGCCAGTCTTCATGGGTTCTAGGGAGTTGCAGCACAATCCTCGCCTGCAGGCAGCGGTTCTTGCTCTGACATGTGGCTTGTCTGATCGGACCCACAAGCGGTCAGACTGGGAGTCACGATAGTACCATCCGGTCAAGTATGTGTAGCCAGAAAGCCGGCACGCTAAACCTCAGACTGCGTAGGAAGTGGAGTCCGCTGAGAGTCGTCAATGAGATGTTCACCGCTCTCCCCACTTCCTGAACACCCTCAGCCTGAGTGGGAGTCACACCACTCGCAGGAGGCGCTGTCTGTCTTGACGGCCTGGCGGGCTGGGACGCCTTCACCCAGTCGATAGCACCCTTCTGGTTCAGCAGCTCCAAGTTAGCGGAAGTGCTAGACTTTGCCGCCTCCGCCATTGTATGTTTATACTCGGAGGACTGCTTGAACGCCTCCACCAGGCAACCTCACCCTCCAACCTCTTCACCTCGGCGGACTTGGTGGCAGAGTCTCGCTGAAGGATCTCAATCTTCTTGACCTTAGCCGCCAGTTGATCCTTCAGCAGAGCTATGTCCTGCTCCAGCTTGGAGACGTTGTCATTCCGGTCGAGGTCACGCTCAATGGCGATAGACAGCTTGCCATGGGCATCCGAAAGATCACACTAGGCCTTGGTCAGGCACCGCTCAGCCTCCGCTAGTTTCTCTTTGGCCTCCGCCAACTCCCCATAGAGACCGCCAATCTCCTCCCTCAGCTGTCTCTCAGTACGAGGCTGACTCGACGCCGTCAGAAACAACTGATGCAACCCAATAGACAAGTGCCCAAAGGCAGAGCTGAAGGGAAATTGATCAAGGGCGGTGCAGCGAACAATCTGCTCCAGGCAGCCGAACCCCAGCCACTCACACTGGTGATATAAAAACTCCCGCTCATGGTCCGTTAGAAATTCGGCATAAGCGGCAAACAAATCCAGGTCACTCATCCGAGCCTCCCTGCCAGCGGAGACTGTAGTCTCTGGCGGAGCCTGCTTCGACTTTTTCTGTTGACGGGCCCCTATGGTCTCCGCCTCTTTCTCCTCGTCATTCTGACGCCGTTGGCATGCCCCGAATTTCAGAATAAAAATTCATTTTTGAAACATGAATTACTACAACTCAAAATAATCATCCTAAAATTTTTTTTTAACAACCTCACCACACAATTTAATTTCAAATCCCGAATTTAGTCTCGGTTAATTATTACAACTCATTCATAAATTAAATTGTAAAGCTCTAAATCAGCATAACAAACATCACAACTTAAATGAAAACAAATAAATGTTGCAACTCCTAAACAGCACGGTCACCTTCCTGGTTATCCTGACCTACAGGAATATCTACTACACCATTTGAATAGTGTACCGGGATTGCAACAACACAAAACCCGGTAAGCTTTTGAAGCTCGTATGAGTAAAAAGAAAGAACAGTTGTTTAATTAATTCGTAATCATTTTCACCCAAGTCAACGCTCAACACTTTCAACATCCACAAGGAACCAACAATCTCATAATCAATTATCAAATCAAAAAATCAACACAAAACCCTAACTCACATCTTTCTTCTCAAAACCCCAAAATCATATTTATAAAAATACGGTGTTGACATACTAGACCTCTAACTGAATCGCAGCCCGTCACCTGGCCCAGGTTATGGCATCCGACATATTAATTTTTATCATATTTCATCAATATATATACGTATATACATATTTAGAACGTTCCGAAATTCAAGCATGCTGGTCAACAAAAAGCTGAGGATACCTCTTCCTCATGTTAGACTCCAATTCCAATGACGCATCACCCTCATCATGATGACTCCACAACACCTTCACAAGATCAACCTCCTTCATACGAAGCTTCTTTGTAGACCTATCCAAGATATGAATAGGTTCAACTACGAATGTCACATCTGTGTTTACTTCAATCGTCCCATGATCAATCACATGAGACTCATCTCGGACATACTTCCTGATCATAGACACATGGAAGACCTTCAAGAACACATGATCACCTGTCTCAAACTCGAAAGGTCTCCTCTTTAAGTCAGCATAACTCTTCTGTCTACTCTGAGCGGTTTTGATTATGTCCCGAATGGTAGTGACCTTCTCAGTAGTCTCCTGAACATGCGCAGGACCTAAGAGTCCCTTCTCTCCTACTTCTGCCCAACAGATAGAAGTCTTACATGGCCTACCATAAAGAGCCTCATATGGGGCCATGCCGATGCTGGAGTGATAGCTGTTGTTGTAGGCAAACTCTACTAATGGCAGATGATCCGCCCAACTTCCCTTAAAGTCCAGAACACAAGCTCTAAGCATATCCTCCATCACCTGATTCACTCTCTCAGTTTACCCTTCTGTCTGTGGATGAAATGCAATGCTCATTGCAAGAGATGTGCGAAATGCCTTATGGAACCTACGCCAGAATTCTGAAGTGAAACGAGCATCACGATCAGAGACAATCGTAACAGGCACACCATGAAGCCTCACTATTTCATTCACATACAACTTACACAACGCATCCCCTGAGTACGTTTTTGCCACTGGAAGAAAGTGTGCTGACTTAGTCAACCGGTCAACAATTACCCAAATTGAGTCATAACTTTGCCTGGACCTAGGCAATCCAGTCACAAAGTCCATAGAGATATCTTCCCATTTCCAAACAGGAATCGACAAGGGATTTAACATTCCTGCGGGTCTTTGATGCTCTACCTTCACTTGCTGATATGTAAGACACTTCGACACATGTTCTGCCACATCCCTCTTCATTCCATATCACCACAACTGCCTTCGTAGATCCATATACATTTTAGTACCCCCTGGATGTATAGTGTGTCGAGACCTATGTGCTTCCCGCATGACCTCCTCCCTGAGGTTATCAACACTCGGGACATACAATCTCCCTCGAAATCTCAACCCTCCATCTGCCCCAATCATCCACTCAGAAGGGCCCTCCAAATCAGGATCAGCAGTCATCTCAGCAATCCTCGCCTGAGGAAACTCATCAAGTGTCTGACCCTGAATGATCCTGGATATCAAGGTGGGCTGTAAGGTGATACTATCGAGAAAGATTCCATGTCCTGCTCCTGCGGGCATCAGGTCAAACTCTAATGTAGCTTCTAACATGCGCTACTCTCGCACTATAATCAATGCCATGATTACTCGAGGTTTCCTACTCAAAGCATCCGCCACTACATTCGCCTTTCCGAGATGATACTCCAAGGCGAAATCATAGTCTTTGATGAGCTCCATCCATCTTCTCTACCTCATGTTCAATTCTTTCTGGGAGAATAGATACTTCAAACTCTTATGATCAGAAAAAAGTTCAAATTTCTCACCATAAAGATAGTGTCTCCAAATCTTCAAGGCAAACACCACTACTGCTAGCTCTAGATCATGAGTGGGGTAATTCCGCTCATGTACCTTCAACTGTCGAGAACTATAAGCAACAACGCTACCATTTTGCATCAACACACACCCCAAACCCTGATGAGATGCATCGTTGTAAATGACTAACCCACTACCACTAGTAGGAATAGTCAACACCGGAGCTGTAGTCAATCTAGTCTTCAGCTCATTGAAAGCCTTCTCACCCTCATCCGACCACACAAACTGAGTGTCCTTCCTTGTCAATTTGGTCAAAGCTGAAGCAATACTAGAAAACCCTTCAATGAAACGCCTGTAATACCCTGCCAATCCAAGGAAGCTACAGATTTCTGTAACCGTAGTAGGGTGACTCCAACTCATCACTGCTTCAACCTTTGAAGGATCCACAGATACTCCATCCTTCGAGACTACATGACCAAGGAACTTGACTTCACTCTGCCAGAAGTCGCACTTCTCAAACTTGGCAAATAATTTCTTCTCTCACAACGTCTGTAGCACAATCCGCAAATGCTTCTCATGCTTATCCGACGACCTTGAATAAATCAAGATGTCGTCAATGAACACTACCACAAACTGATCCAAGTAAGGACTGAACGTGTGGTTCATCAAGTCCATGAATGCTGCAGGTGCATTAGTGAGACCAAAAGGCATGACAAGGAACTCAAAATGTCCATACCTGGTCCTGAATGCCGTCTTTGGAATATCATCATCCTTCACCCTTAACGGGTGATATTCAGATCTCAAATCAATTTTTGAGAACACAGTAGCCTCCCTAAGCTGATCGAACAAGTCATCAATCCTAGGTAAAGGGTACCTGTTCTTGATGGTCACCTTGTTTAGTTGTCAATAATTCACACATAATTGAAGTGAATTATCCTTCTTCTTCGCAAACAACACTGGTGCGCCCCAAGGATATACACTAGCCAGAATGAACCCTTGTGCAATTAATCCTTCAAACTGAACCTTCAATTCCTGAAGTTCAGCTGGAGCCATCCGATAGGGTGCTTTCGATACAGGGGTAGTACCTGGTATAACATCAGTGGAGAAGTCCATTACCCTTTTCGGAGGTAACCCAGGGATCTCTTGAAATACGTCAGCATACTTTGAAACTACAGGAATCCCTGTAATCCTTGAAGTACTACTCCCTGATTCAATATGGGTCAAAATCCCCGCCCTCATGGCAATGTCAGATTTCAGACAACGGTAATGGAACACTGGTTGTCCAGGGACATAGAAGGACACAATCATCTTAAAGCAATCAATCACAGCATAGTTCGGGCTCAACCAATCCATACCCAAAATCACATCATATGTGTGATCCGGAATCACAATCAAAGATGCAAAGAACTCTCTGCCACCAATCCCAATAGGGCAATCATCACAAAACATGCTAAGCTCAAGAGACAAACCTAGAGCTGATGTAACACATAATGACCTAGTAAGAGGCATGGCAATCAAACCCAACACATCCACAACCGAACTAGATATGAAGGAGTGCGAGGCTCATGTATCAAACAGTACTCTAGCAAGATAGTGATAAATAAATAGAGTACCTTCCACCCCCGTGCTTGCCTGACCAATGGCAAAGACTCCTTCTCTCTACGAATTAGGTTTTGCTACTCAATGATCTATGCCTTAGCCAATTTTTCTCTCTTCGTCTTTAGCTCTAAGATGGCAACATCACGCTCAATCGAAGGGCTCAACCCTCGTTAAAACTTCTTAGCCAAGTCTTCATCATCCATCTGCTTCACATACTTGTACAGCCTGGAGAACTCTGCATCGTACTCGATCATGGTCATCTTCCCATGTACAAGTGTGAGGAATTCTCGTTCCAACCTTTCTTTCACAGCTGCTGGAAAGTACTTCTCTCTGAACAGCCTCTCGAAGCCATCCCATGTCAAGGTAAATACATCAATACTCCTCTGTGTGATGGTCCACCACACTCTAGCCTCATCCTTCAACATGAAAGCAGCTAGCTTCCTCTTATCATTCTCACTGCAGTCAAACAGATCAAAGTAGGTCTACAAATCCTCAATCCATCGATCTGCAACCATATGAACAATGCCCCCTACAAACTTAGTTGCTACCAAGCCGATAATTTCCTTCACTAGCACTAACAAGTGAGTAAGATCATCAACCATGCCCACGGGTAGAATATGATGATCCTCATAAGGTGCCTCTACCTTCACCTCATATGCATCATCAACCGGAGGGGCCCTACCCCTACCTCGGCCTCTACCCCTACCACGAGGTCTGCCTCTACTTCGACCTCTAGCTTCGTTCTCCTCAATCTCTATTACCTAATAAGCAGGGCATACTTGGTTAATACACGCATCACACTTAAACATGGCATAAGCCAAATGCAAGTCCATATTAACCAAGTAACTAAGCATACAAGACAACGCCTAAAGTTCTTATGTCATGCTAAAGTTCCTCGCCAACCTAATGCTCTCACATACTCAATGACATTGTCAATACCGAAGATCACATGATGGGGATCCGCTGCAGACAGGGCCATCACTTGAAAAGTATTGACATATCACCAAATATGTACCTTACGCTTTGATACCAAACTGTCAGACCCCGAATTTTAGAATAAAAATTCATTTCGAAACATGAATTACTACAACTCAAAATAATCATCCTGAAATAGTTTTTTTTTTAACAACTTCACCACATAATTTAATTTCAAATCCTGAATTTAGTCTCGGTTAATTATTACAACTCACTCACAAATTAAATTGTAAAGCTTTAAATCAGCATAACAAACATCACAACTTAAATGAAAACAAATAAATGTTGCAACTCCTAAACAGCACGGTCACCTTCCTGGTTATCCTGACCTACATGAATATCTACTACACCATTTGAATAGTGTACCGGGATTGCAACAACACAAAATCCGGTAAGCTTTTGAAGCTCGTATGAGTAAAAGGAAAGAACGGTTGTTTAATTAATTCATAATCATTTTCACCCTAGTCAACGCTCAACACTTTCCACATCCACAAGGAACCAACAATCTCATAATCAATCATCAAATCAACAAATCAACACAAAACCCTAACTCACATCTTTCTTCTCAAAACCTCAAAATTGTATTTATAAAAATACGATGTTGACAGACTAGAACTTTAACTGAATCGTAGCCCGTCACCTGACCCAGGTTATGGCATCCGACATATTTATCTTTATCATATTTCATCAATATATATATATATATATATGTATATACATATTTAGAACGTCCGATACTCGTACTTAATCTAGCCTCATTACCCGACAAGGGTTGTGGCATCCAACTCACTCAACCAATCGTATCCCATTGTCCAGCTAGAATTAGAGCGTCCGAGTCCCCCATACCAGTCACTACATTGACCCTAAATCCATAAATGAGCACAACAATATATTTTCACATAATGAAATCAACTCATCCAAGATACACAATATTATCATGAAATTTAAGCATTTAAAATATAATCCAAATCATCATTCCAACTCAATCACATCATCACTCATCAACTCAATATATATACGTAATCATCCACTCAGGGATGACCATTAATACCATCTATAGTTCACATAAAAAAATAGTGAAATTCATTTGTAAAATTAAAATTCATTTTACCTACCTATGGACCGTAGTTGATCAAGTCCATGAGATTTTAAAAACAAATATTTAATCTATAAATATTTTTTCACACAATTACAACAAAATAAATAATTTAAAGCACTCGGTTCGAAATATGAACCACATGAGTTGTACTCACCTCGAAACTCCCGCTGCGTCTTCAATTTAAACCCAATTCACACTGAAAAAAGCTCACCCAAGTACAACCCGTCAAGTACCTAATCAAGTACGGTCTTTACTTAGTAACGAAACACGAAATAAACTTAAATGATGATCCAACGGTTGGATTCTAAAATAATGATGATCCAACGGTTGGATTCTAAAATAAAGACGATCCAACTGTCGGATCGAATTTAAACAAACAGCTAATGGTTAGATCCTCACAGATCGCCCTTGGAAACATCCTATCAAAATTATACGAAAATCCGACGAACGGATCTTCATGAATCGCCTCCCGAATCACTGTTTTACTATTGTACGAAGATCCAACGGTCGGATCTTCGCTCATGACCTCACAAAGTCATCGGGACAGTCATACGATCATCATATTAAAATTTGAAGTAAAATCGAAAACCTGATCTCTATAAATCGTAAATCGAAGTTAAAATGTAAAAACCATAAATAGTAACGTCAAAACGTAAATCCACGATTTATCAACTTTTTCTAAAATAACCTTGTGATATATCAAAACACTCATATGGATGCATAGATCATCATCCAGATAATATAAACACAAAATATGGTTCAACGCGCCGCAACACACGACGGTCAGACGGCGGTCAATCACCTCAGAAAAGTTGTCAACTACAAACTTTTTCAAAATGAAATTATGAACAACTTTAATACCTGACTTTTTTCGAGATAGGGTATAGATCGTCCTAGATCGAGCTTTGAAGTTGGATTAATCTCGATCGCTCGATCAGATTGCAGATCTAATCAGAGCTGTCAATTTTCAATCCTTGATCTACAACTCTACACTCAAAATCGTGATATCAGCCACATATGGGGATGATCAAGAGGATGAGGAGATCACTAAAATGCCAATGATAGGTCAAGGAGACGCCGGAAAATAGAATTTCTGGCCGGATCCATTTTCTTGAATGTGGAGGCTCCGATCTCCACCTTCCGGTGGTTTATGTCAAGAACGAGCAGCAAGGGGAGGACGGCGAGGGCGGGGCGAAGGGTTCTGGGCTGGTGGCTCGGCCGGAGAACTCAGCCGGAAAACTCGGGTCAGGTAGAGCGGGTCCGGGTCGGGTCAGAAGGAAAATTTGCATAGTGAAGGTACCAGCCGAGAGAGAAGAGGGAGGAGAGAGATTTCCATTTTAAGAAATCTGGAAAAATGAAGGGAAATATGAAAAAAAAAACATATTTATACCTAAAAAGGAGAATTTTCAAAAATTCATAATAAATTCATACGAACCCTAAATACGCGAGATCGTATCGACAAGCTCTACAACTTTAATGAATGAAGTTTTTCCAAATTTCAAACGTATAAAAAGTCAATATTCACGACTCCCTAAATAACGTTCGTTTCGAAAATAAAATTCGTTCCCAACCCCTTTCCTCACACAACGACATACGATACAAGCCCAAAATCCATAATTCATATTATTGAACAAATATTGAATTACATGAAATTCATTTAAATTAAATTTCGGGTCTTCACAGCCGCTTCCTCTGCAACACTTGCGTAGCACCAGCGGCGACAGGGCTTGAGGCCACTTGCGGCTCCAACCCCGCAATCGTAACCGGTGCTTTCGTGGCCACCGCTTTCTCCTTTTGGGACCCACGCCGGGTGGCGGCCACTCTCTCCCTCATCTGCACAGTGGATGCAGGAGCCGCCCTCCCTCCAACAACTCCACGACCAACCGCAGCCCTCGCCTGAACAGCTGGCAAACCGTCGGCACCAAGATGGGAGTGATGAGGCATCAACAACACCACAAGCACCTCGGACTGGCTCAGCACTAGTGTCTCCGGGTCGACCGCAGTCTTCTGGGCAGCCATCCCTTGAGCGTACATGCTCTCCAAGAAATTGTTCATCTCTGCAGTGTCCATTGCCTTGGCAAAGGCGTCTTGGCTCCTTCTATTTCCCGGCGGAGATTCTACACAAAAAATAACAAGTTAGCCCGCCGCAAACTGGACTAGAACATAAATCACCGAAAGTTACCTACCAAGGGCGCGAGTCAACTCTTGGGCGACCAACAATTCCCAACCAGAGAGAAGCTTAAGGTCAAGCAGGTTGCGGTTCTACCAACACCCTCTAATCCTCGTCACGAGGCACTCCTACTCCCGAGTCAGGTTGTAACCCAAGCCCGCTACAAAAAAAAGTGAGACGCGATTAGAATTATAAGATTCGACAAGCAAGGCCAAAATCTGGAGTAGCGGAGGTCGATGACAACCTCTGATGGACTGAAACTCTGACTTAATTCGAATGGTAAGCGGCCCCACCTGGTATTCCCACCCGTCGGTGGCAACGCAGAAGGTCCCCCACCAGTACGACATGGAATCCTTCATGTTCTCGATTAACTTGGGTGCCCCTTGCCGCCGACTCAAATTCACTTGACCGTTACAACCTCGGTACCTCACGTACACCAACTCAAAGAAATGTAGCACCTCCGCCATGGTTGGACCCTAGTAACCGGACAAGCGCCATAGCGAGTTCAGTGCCATCAGCAACCGCCATATATTGGGACAAATCTGCCCAAAGGTGAGGCCAAACTCGCATACCAAAATCTGGAGATTAGGGAGTAGCGGAAGAGTCACACCTTAGTGGAAGATGGTCTCACAAACAACAGCGTACCTCGCCAGCAAAATGGATGCCTTCTCATTAGCAGTTGGCGAGCGTAACTTCACCACTCCAGGTAAGCGGAACACCCGCTTCAGGCAGCTGACGGCGGCCTCGGTCATCGCCCCTCCTGCTTCATCAACCGCGGTTCCGTCAGACAGGAACCAGGTGGACTCCATTTCCTCTCCGCCGATGTCTTCCCCATAGGCAGAACCACTAGCTGCGCTATTGCTCGCTAGCCTCTCCTCCCTGGTCCTAGAACTCTCCGGTAGCCCACCTCGAGCCATGGCCACGTCCCAGGGTATGGTTTGTAAGGGTCAGTGAGGTTCCTGTAGGGGCAGACGAGCGCAACGAATCAATAAATATCCTATCCGCCTCGCTAAATGACACGTCAGGCCCGGAATCCTCACTGCTCGAGATCTTTATGACTCTAGCCATCACAAACCCTAAAACCCAAACCAATGAGTTCATATAAGATCTAAGCTACCTATACGAAAATATTCATCCAGGAACATCAAGAACAGTTACCCAGATTTGACCAAAACATGAACAACAACCCAAACTAACCCATATTCGACCATCTAGCAAATCCCTAAACCTCATCTCTGTCAAAAACAGCAGAAGAGACCCCCCCAAAACGCCTGTTGCACCCTCAAAACACACCAGCGAGACACAAAAACCACTCAAATTGAAAACCCAGAAAGTAGCAAAGCAACAAAAAAAAAAACTGAAAAGGTTCAGAATCACTAACCTACTGGTGTGGGAAATCAGGAGCGTTCGAACTTTACGCCTTCACTTCTGGGGATCCCTTTCACCAAAACACCGATCTCTCGCTCGAGTGGTAGAGGTCACTTCACGAATGCCAGAGGACAGAGCTTGAGGACGACGAGAAAGTTTGAAGTAGAGATAATGGCGACAACCTCTGGTTTCCCCCCTTTTAATGTCAACATCAATCAAATCTAGGCCGTCCGCCAAAAACCGACGTTACTCTCCAGCCGCACACGTGTCCCACGATTGCATTTAGTTTCCGGAATAACCGAGACGTTTCCTCGGAGACTGAGTCGATAATTACTCGTATTAATGATGAAGAGACAAGCGTGCTGAGGATTTACAATCCCAAAAGCTAGACCGACGCATGACGGCCACATGGCAGAAGCTATCAAAGGGGGCGAGTATGTCAATCATCCAGGTTTAATGCCCCGACGCCAGAGGTAACTTTTCTCTTTTTATCTCGCAAGCGAGTCTTCGCTATGCGCAACACCGCTAGCGGAACTTCTCTCCTTACCTTGCAAGCGAGTCTCCACAACGCGCAACACCGCTAGCGGAACTTCTCCCTCTTATCTTGCAAGCGAGTCTCCGCTACGCATAACACCGCTAGCGGAACTTCTCCCTCTAATCTAGGAGGCGACAGTCGCCGCTAAGCAAAACATTGCTAGTGGAATTTCTCCCTCCCTTTGCAAGCGAGATAATCGCCACTAAGCACAATACCGCTAGCAAATGTCTCGCAAACATCAGTCCCCGCGACGCTACCGCCCCCTTACCCTCGGCGGAGGGATTCCCGCCACCTCCGATTCCTCAGGCTACGCCTCATACGGACAACGACCGCCACGCTGCATTGCATTAAAACCATGGTCCTCCGGGACAAGTACAGGGGCACGTCAACAGTCTTCGACGGCCCTGATCAGGCACGTTGACTCTCGCCACTTGGGTATCAAAGTTTGGGCTCGCTACCCAACACCCTCTGTTCAATATAGATCCCCTCAACAAACAATACACAGACCAAACGGAGGTCTAGCTTAGCTGGGGAGTGGGGGACTCCCTAGGGGGCCTAGCAGGGGCCCACCCGAAAGGGTATAAAGCGTTTGCTCAATAAGTCCATGGTTGACAACACACTGCCGCTAATTATGCTTTTCAAGTCTAGCGGGAGTAACGCTTCAAACCGCTAGGCAACTCCACAACCAAGATTGCCCTCCTTGAGCGGGGACTTGGGGCACTTGTAATTACATGAGCATTTACCTAGCATAATAAACTATAATGAGCGATGCTCATACTACCGCCAGCAATACCAGCTCCTGCCATAAGAGTCACCTATGGGAACACAACCAAGCAGGCTACCGCCTAGGCCCCGGCTTACCCTCAGATCACCACTGATGTACCGCCACACACCGTGCCAACACAGCATCAGAAACTCTAGAAGCTGGGAACTGAAGCATATCAGTCCCACATCAAAAACATGGAGAAGATCAGTTCTCTCTCCGCACCTATAAAAGGTTCTCTCCTCTTTCCTCATTAATCACACATCTATTACTTGTCTATTGTTACCATGTCAACGCAAATACATTGACATCGGAGAAGAGAAGATCGCCCGACGCAGTCTCCCTCTGATGCCCCCTTTGTATTTCACTTGACAGGTAGCGGAAGCACTGAGAATATCAAGTAGCTGTCCGCCACCGGACCTGTGTTGATCATAGTTTAGCTACCACTGAATATTGAACATTAACACTAACAATCAATATGAAAATCCGGTCTAACCTGGATACATTGGCAGACAGACTAGAGCTCTAACTGATCGCAATCACTAACCCAGCCAAAGACGTAATTACGATATTTTGCCTGAGGTCACAACCTGCAACCCCGGATCCTTAGGCCAACTTGACCCTTAGATCAAAACATTTGAAACGAGTCACACTGGACCCAAAATGTTACTCAAATCATAAAAAGGAGAAATCACAACCTGTGACTCCCAAATCTTTAAACACCTTTTTCAAAACAATGGAAATACCATTTCTCACAACATATTGTTTGCCGAAAAGTGACGCCCCAAAATGATAATGAACTCACTCATACACATTGCATATCACCACAAAATCACTAGTACATATTCTCAGATAATAATTGCTCGAAATAATATTCTAATAGATTAAACATTATTTCATCACTCAATACCACACTGTCCAGATATATATATATATATATATATATATATATAGAACACGTAAATATGGTAAGTCACATTTTAATCCATAATAAAACTAAATCATCACAATTCCACAATCTTCAATGTCATACCAATTCGCATATAATTACGTAAATATATATATATATATATACGTAATCACTCAATCAGGAATGATTACTAATACCATCTATAGTTCACATAAGAAAATCGTGAAATTCATTTTGTATACTTAAAATTCATTTTACTTACCTATGGACCGTAGTTGATCAAGTCCATGTGATCTTAAAAACAAATATTTATTCCATAAATATTTCTCACACAATTACAACAAAATAAATTAATTTAAAAGTATTCAGTTCGTAATATGAACCACGTGAGTTTTACTCACCTCGATATTCCCGCTACGTCTTCAAATTAACACAATTCACCCTGAAACCGCTCACCCAAGTAAAAACCATCAATCACCTAACCAAATGTGAATTGAATTTATCTAATAATTCCAAAACATACTTACACGACAATCCAACGGTCGGATTCTAACTGATACGAAAATCTGACGGACGAATTCTCACGAATTGCCTCCCTAATCACTGTTTTGCAATTATACGAAGATCCAACGGTCGTAGCTCCAGCCATATGATCAACATATCAAAACTACAAGTCCATCGGACGGTCCTAACTTCACAGATCACAAATCTAATGATCGAAATAGATCTAAATGTCAAAATTCATAACTAAATCATACGACATCCAAAAAAATACCAAAATTATAGTATTGGAATGTAGAATCTTAAAATGTAAGAAACTATATTTTTGACCCCCGGAGGTGGCCGGAAAAGAAAGTTGCAGGCGGCGGCAGAGCCACCGTCAACCACGAGCAATGGCAGTGAAACTTGGCTGAAATCTTTGTCTCAACATTCTGAACATTTTTCATAACTAGCTCAAGATCAGAAAATAATGAGAAGAGGTCGGAAATTACTAAAATAGTCACGGTGGCCAGAAAAATTCCAGAATCCGGCGAGCTTGAGTTCGATTTAAAAACTTCCACCAATGGCTTCGATCCCTTCTGGAGATTTGTTCAACACCTCAAGGCGAGCTCCCCAATTCAAGAATCACCCAAAACGAAGCTCCCCAGTTCAAGGACACTTCTACGAGCTTCAGGAGGTTGAGGCAAGCTCGTGGATGGAATTTGGAGAGGATTTGTTATGTCCCGAACCTAGAATTATTGATTTACTAATTAATTGGACGGTAAATGTCAGTTACTTTTAATTTTTACTCCGTTATATTATTTTAGTGGTACTAAAAGTTGACTTTTTGTTCGGGTCAGAACTTGAGAAAATGTTCTTCATGAAAGTCGTAAAGGATGTTCAACCGAGAGCGTGCATATGTGGTTCGTAAAAATTGGAGCTCGTATGCGAAAGTTATAAGCGAAAAACTAAAGTGTGGACCCTCGAAAAGTAGAAGCAGCGTTATATTGGGAGAGACCAACTGCAGTGACGGAGATTCGTAGCTTCTTGGGCCTAGCAGGTTATTACCGGCGATTCGTGCAGGATTTTTCAAAGATTGCAGCTCCTCTCACTCTGTTGACTAGGAAGGGTATGAAGTTTGTCTGATCGGAGGAGTGTGAGCAAAGTTTTCAAGAACTTAAGGGACGTCTAACTAGTGCCCCGGTGTTAGCGTTGCCTGATGATAGCGGAGAATATGTGGTGTATAGTGATGCTTCAAGGCAAGGCTTGGGTTATGTCTTAATGCAACATGGGAACGTGATTGCTTATGCTTCCAGACAACTAAAGTCACATGAATTGAATTATCCGACGCATGACCTCGAGCTTGCCGCTGTGGTACTTGCACTTAAATTATGGAGACATTATTTGTACGGAGCTCGATGTCAAATTTTCACGGATCACAAGAGTCTACAGTATTTGCTTACGCAAAGAGACATAAACTTGAGACAAAGAAGATGGTTGGAATTAATCAAGGATTATGATTGTACGATCGAGTATCATCCAGGAAGGGCCAATGTAGTAGTTGATGCTCTTAGTAGGAAATCATATCCTACCATGTCACCCTCTCCTTCCTTGTCGTATTTGAGAGCAGTGCGGGTTCCACTTCTTTACGAATTACGAGCTACTGGAGTTAACTTGGAAGTGACCAGGGGATCCGTAGCCTTAATAGCCAGTTTCCAGGTGAGACCAATTCTTATTGATAGAGTACGAGAAGCATAACATCATGATGAATGTCTAGAACGATTGAGAGAGGCAGTGGAAAATGGTACTAGAGTAGACTTCACTATCAGAAGGGATGGAGCTTTGATGTCCGGGAATAGAATTTGTGTACCAGATCAAGATGATCTTAAACAAGAAATATTAGAGGAGGCCCATAGTTCTGCTTATGCCGTATATCCTGGCGGGACTAAAATGTACCGGACTTTGAAGGAATACTATTGGTGGCCTAACATGAAGAGGGAAATTGCAGCTTACGTTAGTAGGTGTCTAATATGTCAACAAGTGAAAGCAGAAAGACAAAAGCCCTCGGGTTTGCTACAACCGTTACCAATACCAGAATGGAAGTAGGAGCATCTCACTATTGACCTTGTGTTCTGATTACCACGTACCGGTAATGGTCATGACAGCATTTGGGTCATTGTAAACTGACTTACCAAATCCGCGCATTTCCTACCCGTTAAGAAGACTTATAAGATAGATAAATATGCGGAGTTGTACATGAATGAGATAGTAAAACTTCACGGCACTCCTGTCTCTATTGCTTCTGATCGGGACCCCCGTTTCACTTCAAAGTTTGGCGTAAGTTAATGGAGGCTTTGGGCACTCAATCTCAGTTTAGCACTGCATTCCACCCGCAAACAGATGGGCAAACAGAGAGAACTATTCAAACTCTAGAAGACATGTTGAGAGCTTGTGTTTTGCAGTTTAAGGGAAATTGGGACAACCACCTAGCCTTGATAGAATTTGCGTATAATAACAGTTATCATTCTAGCATTGGCATGGCTCCCTATGAAGCCCTTTATGACAAACAGTGTCGCACTCCTTTGTGTTGGAATGAAGTAGGAGAAAGGAAGCTTATTGGTCCAAAGATGGTGCAGATAACAACTGAAAAGGTTGAAGTGATTAAAGAAAAGCTTAAAGCGGCCCAGAGTAGACAAAAGAGTTATGCAGATAATCGAAGGAAAGATTTGGAGTTTTAGGTGGGTGACTGGGTGTTTCTGAAGCTATCGCCTTGGAAGGGTATTGTAAGGTTTGGAAAACGTGGAAAACTCAGCCCCAGATACATCGGACCGTATTAAATCGCAGAGCAGATTGGTATGGTTGCGTATAGACTGGTATTACCTTCAAGACTATCCAAAGTGCATGATGTCTTCCATGTCTCCATGCTCCGCAAGTATGTTGCTGATCCTTCTCATGTCCTTCAAGAGCAGCCTGTAAGATTGCGGGAAGATGTAACGCATGAGGAAAGACCAATTCAAATTCTTGATAGGAGGGAGCAGGTACTCAGAAACAAAACGATACCCTTAGTTAAGGTACTTTGGAGTAATCATATGGTAGAGGAAGCTACTTGGGAACCGGAGGATCAAATGAGACGACAGTATCCCCACCTTTTTCTAGCAGGTATGTCAATTTCGAGGACGAAATTCTTTAAGGGCGGTAGATTGTTATGTCCCGAACCTAGAATTATCGATTTACTAATTAATTGGACGGTAAATGTCAGTTACTTTTAATTTTTACTCCGTTATATTATTTTAGTGGCCCTAAAAGTTGACTTTTTGTTTGGGTCAGAACTTGAGAAAATGTTCTTCATGAAAGTCGTAGAGGACGTTAAACCGAGAGCGTGCATATGTGGTTCGTAAAAATCGGAGTTCGTATGCGAAAGTTATAAGCGAAAAACTAAATAGCCGAGTTATTGTGGTAAGTTTCCAAATTTGGAAACTTACCCAGCTCTTTCGCTCTCTTCTTTCCCGATTCTTCCTCCTCCGAATTCTTCCATCTCTGGCCACCCCACGGCGAAACCCGGACACCCCTAGGCTCGCCTCTCCCTCCTTGTCATGCCTACAGTGGTATTTTGCGGTGTCTCAACCGGAGGAGCTCGGAATTGAGCCACGAAGTTTACTGTAGCAGATTGGGTTTTTCGGCGATTTCCGGCGATTCCGGCCATCTCCGGCCATCTCCGGCCACCAAACCGGTGTCGAAGGTTCGGTTTTCTTCACTGATCATTTCCCCTATGGCCTTGTGTCTCGATTTGCTGTGTAGAAGTCGAATTGTTGAATTGAAATTCTAGGGTTCTTAAGAAATTTCTGGGTTTTTGTACACCGATCGGATTCGACTATTTTTAAGCATAATTTGGATGTGTTGTAGTTGAATAAAATGATCAGTGGGTGAAATTGATGTTGTACATGAAATTTGGTGGCCATAGGAGGAGGTTGTTCCCGGCGCGTGACCGCCACTTGCCGCCACTGTGGGCGGCGCGTGAGGTGGAGTAGGGCAGGTTTACGATGGCTGTTATTTAGCTAATTAATCACTGGTACAATGTAGTTTCCATATTTGTAACTTCGAGTTGAATTTGTGAAGTATAGATATGGTTTTCGTTATGGTTGTTCAAGGGTGGAGTTCGTGAATTGAATTATGGAGAATCCATTTATCGGGTTTCCTTAATCGTAAGCCCTTAAGTTAAGGAAATGAAGCTAGAGGAGAAAATTGGGAGATTTTAGGTATTTAAGAACAAATTGGGGTATGGTTCTGTTTATGGTGAATTTAATTTTCCGTCATGTAATTATCGGTTTATGAACATTATATTCTTCGTTTGACTAGTGAGGCTAGTCGAACTTTCTTTAAACCAGCGGGGCTGGCTTGGTTACACGAGTTGTATGAAATTATTTTTGCAAGGATTGTTTTTCCCTATTGCATGCATGGGAATGTTTTAAACAAATAAACGCGGGAGAGTAAGAAATGTTTTCTTCTTTTAATTATTTATTTTTGTCCACTCACACTAACGTTTTATTTGCTTACTTTCCCCTGGACCTTTCGGTTTCTTTTGCCCAGTTTGTAGTGCTGCTGTTCGGCGTTGAGATCTAGGCCTAACACCATTCCTGCCACCTATCTTCCGTAGGTTATTTATTAACCTACATCTCGTATTATATTTTATCGTATCCTTAGATTGCTCTGATGACCTTGGGGGGCTTGGTTTTATTGTGTATTTATTGAAGTTTGTCAGAGTTGAAGATTCAAAATCTCCGAATTGTATTACATAAATTCTTCCATCTTTACACTTGTGGGTTGTTGTGAGAAGTAGGATGACTTCGGTTTTGTTGGGATTTGAACTTAGAAGTGTTTTACTTTTATCGTTACAACAGGTTGGGTTGTCCACTTTTAGGAGAAATTCTGTCGAATTTTTCTGAAAAGTGGGCCCCGCAGGCCCATCTTGGAAATGAGGGGGAATTTTCGGGATGGGTTCTGACTGGATTGGTGGCCGGTAGCTTGAGATATCTCGATTGCAACTAAATCGGGCCAAAACCGGATGGAGCTCATCGCTATTGCTGCCGGCCATGCAGCGGCGCAGGGCTATCCCTGGTAGCTGCGCAAGGTCGAGACAAAGCTACTGGAGGTGGTCCGACGCTGTTGGTGGCCGGTGGAGGGAGAGAGAGCTCGGTGAGCAGAACCGAGACCTCCATCGACTTAGTAAAAACCATGGTGGTACCTCCAGACCTGGACCCCATCCTCCTCATCCATCTTCTCCTACAAAAACTCTAACCTCCCAAACGACACCGTTTTCTAGCCCATCTTCCCCGACTCCATGCTAAAACACCAGTAAGCTCTATCAAATTACAAAAATTCAATGCAATTCCAAAAGGTTTAAAATTTTCCAAACCAAGAACTGAAATCATATCAGGTACACAATCTCCACCATAAACCACAAAATACAATTGAAGCTGAAAAACCAACAGAACCCACAATCCAAGTCACCCAGTTCAAAATCACAACCCTCAATTCTAAAATTCACAATGCACTACTCAAAAATCAAAAATTTACAACAACCATGTTCGCCAAATTCAACTCCAATTGACAATTCAGCATGCAACTCTAGCCATTAATGAATTCTATATCAAAATCAAACCAAAAGAATTAAAGAAAACCACCTCAGTTTGATTGAAGTGGAATGAATGGTCTCCGTTACTTGGAGGCCTACCCATGATAGCTCTCTGCTCCTTATGGGAATAGAATGAGAGAGACAAAGAAGAAGAAGAAGAAGAAGAAGAAGAAGAAGAAGAAGAAGAGGAACATAGTGGTCTTTGGTTTTGGAGAAGTAACGTTTTTGTTAGGAAAGGGACGCGAGTGAGAGGCAGAAACAGACAATTTACATCCTGTAATACCCGCAATTTTCATTTTAAATTCGAGTAATTGTATTGAACGATTATTATGCGATTTCACGAATATTGTTCGATAATATTTCACTTTTTGAATTATCGAAGGTTCGAAACGATTATTTTTAACGAAAAGCTCGAAATGCTTGGTTTGAGAAATCGACTTTTTCTACGTGCAAAATATGGAGAAACTTCCTTCATGAAAGTTGTAGAGCTCATCGATACGAGTCCGTACACGGGCGGAACACAAAGATCTGATTTTTTCTGAATTAGTTATAGAATTTAGAAGATTTTCCAAAACTTGTATATATAGAAAAAACCCTAGAAATTTTTGGAAACCCTATTTTTTTCACCGGCCTCCCTTTTCCTTTTTTGGAAACCCTGTTCATTCTCTCTCAGTCTCTCTCTCGTTTTCTCTCTCGGCCGAAAGCAGCAAAAACAGAGCACGGAGAAACCGTGCTCCCATCCTCTCCTCTGGCCACCTCACGAGCTGCAACCACCTCCAGGAGTTTCGCCTCGACCTTGCGTAGCTTCCAGAGACAGCCTTGCGCCGTGACACTGCCTGCAGTGGCGGCGGCACGGCCCGAACCGAAAAGGTTCGTTTTCGGTTCGATCTCGATATCTCGAGCTACATATCACCATTTCATTTGATTCTTGGCTCATTGAGCTCGCCTCAACATCCTCTACAAGCACCAAGAAGGACCGGAACTGGGTCGAACGTTTTCACGTTCGTCGGAGCTCGACCCCATGCGGATAGAAAAACCAACTTTCGATCCAAATATCTCGAGCTATACACGATCGTTTCTTGTGATTCTTGGCTTGTTGAGTTCGCAAGGAAGTTCTGAACAAGTTTCCAGAAGGAATCAAGGCGTGAGGTTGCAGTTTTCACGTCGGTTTTCAAGCTCGCCGGTTTCTGGAAAATTTCCGGCCGCCGACAGTAATTGGTACTTTTCGATCCCTTCCCGTCATTTTTTGGTCTTGTGCTAGTTATGAAAGTTTCTCAGAATGATGAAACAAAGGGGGCAAGCTTAGCCCCGACACCATTAGTGGTGGTCGGCGGCGGCTCTGTCCCTAACTCCGGTGGCCCTTTCCCGCCACCTCCGGAGGTCTAAAATTTGGTTTCTGTCCATTTTATGATTCTATGTTTCAATACGATCATTTCGGCGTATTATATGTATTTTTCGGATATCGTATGAATTAGTTATGAATTTTGAGATTTCGATCGATTTCGATCGTTAGATTTATGATCTGTGAAATTAGGACCGTCAGATGAACTTATAATTTTGATATGATGATCATATGACTGTCCCAGAGGCTTTTTGTGGTCATGGGCGAAGATCCGACCGTTGGATCTTCGTATATGTGCAAAACGGTAATTAGGGGAGCGATTCGTGAGAATCTGCTCGTCGGATTTTATTGTAAATTCGAATCCGGCAGTTAAATGGTAGTTCAATTATGTTTTGAAATTATTGGCTAAATTCGAATCACATTTGATTAGGTGATTGACGGATTGTATTTGAGTGGGCTATTTCGGCGTTAATTATATTTGTATTGAAGACGCAGCGGGAGTATCGAGGTGAGTAAAACTCACGTGGTTCATATTACGAACCGAGCGTTTTAAATTTAATTATTTTTGGTAATTGTGTGAAAAATATTTGCGGATTAAATATTTGTTTTAAAATTTCATGGACTTGAATCACCACGGTCCATAGGTAAGTAAAATAAATTTTTAATTATACAAATGAATTTTACGATTTTCTTGTGTGAACTATAGATGGTATTAGTGGTCATTTCTGAGTGGATGATTACGTATATATATATTTACGTGGAAAATATATATTGATGAGTGGATTGTTGAGTGATGATATGATTGAGTTGAGTTGATGAATTGATTATATTTCAATTGTGTAATTTCATAATAATATGGTGTATCTTGTTGGGTTGATTTCAGTATGTGATATTATATGTTGTGCTCATTTATGGGTTTAGGGTCGACGTAGTGACCGGTGTAGGGTAATCGGACGCTCTAATCCTGGGTGGATGAAGGGATACGATTGGTTGAGTATGTGAAATAATCGGACGTTCTAAATATGTATATAAATATACATATTGATGAAATACGATAATGATAAATATGTCGGATGCCATAACCTAGGCCAGGTGACGGGCTACGATTCAGTTAGAGCTCTAGTCTGTCATGTACCATATTTTTATAAATACGATGTTGAGGTTTTGTGAAGAAAGATGTGAGTTGGGGTTGTCTTGATTTATTGATTTGGTATTTGATTGAGATTGTTAGTACTTCGTGGTTGTGGAAACGGTTGAGTGTTGACTTGAGTAGAATTGATTATGATTAAATTTAACAACAGTCTTTCCTTTTACTCATACGAGCTTTCATAAGCTTACCGGGTTTTGTGTTGTTGCAATCCCGGTACACTATTCAAATGGTGTAGCGGATATTCCTGCAGGTCAGGATAACCAGGGAGGTGACCGAGCTACTTAGGTGTTACAGCAGTTTTTGTTATTTCATTTAGTAGTGAGGTGTGTACACTCATTTAGAGCTTTACAGTTCATTTTGGATTTGAGTTGTAATAATTAACCGACACTAAATTCGGTTTTGTTTTTATTTCGGGTGGTGAAGTTGTTAAGAAAAAAAATTTTCAAGATGATTATTTTGAGTTGTGGTAAATTTCATGTTTCAGATTTTGAATGTTTATTTTAAAATTCGGGGCGTGACACATCCAGCCAACATTTCCTCCATCCTTTTCCGCCAACCTTCTTTCTCCTCCCCCCACCGCCACATCATCACCATCGTCGTCTCGATCTCCATCTCCGTTGTACATATCATTGCCTCCGCCACTGCATTTTTATGGGGTGGCAAGATGTGCACGGATTTGCAGTTACAGCGGAGGATGGTGATGATGAACCTAGATACTGTGTGGTAGTAGCGCTACTGGTGGTACTGATGGAAGTGGTGACATCAGACGCCGTCGTTCTAATTATCGGGACTAATACTTGGGTGTCCACCGAAAATGGAAGGCCTAGCTATTTTGGGCTTTGGAAGAACAATGATGTTTAGGGTTTTGTATTTGATCTGTTTCAAGGAAGAGGATGATGAATAAGAGAGAAAGTTTATTGAATTGACGGCAAATCAATATTTTTGGCTTCATTTAACGAATCATGTGCGTCGCATGGGGTCAAATTGATGGAGACGTGACGGAGAATGACTGTAGGTACCACGTTGATATGAAAAATTGAGTCTGGGTATTACTTTGATAACTTTATAAGTTCGAGTATCATATTGTCAGTCACCCAAGTCTCCAGACACTGTTGGTGCAAAAAATCCATATTTTAATGAGTTGAGGTCCAAGCAAATCATAGTTTACAAGTTTAAATGAGTGAATGACATATTGGAAGGCTTATATTTTGGAATAGGAACGATGTTGAGAATCTAGATTTAAAATTCTAGATTGTCTCCATATTCTTTGTAAAAGCAAACCACATGTCTTAATTTGATGAGTTTTGCATTTTGTCTATATCATTAACAATGTCAAAAAAAAAAAATCAATCAATAGTCCACTTAGAATGAAGACGTACTCGATCAAGATATTAATTAATTTAGGAACTATTAGGGGGGTGTATTCAATTAGGAGTCTATTGGATTGTTTTGGATTTTAAAAATCCATGGGTATTCAATTAAAATTTAAAAAAGTCATTTAAAATCATAAGGTATTCAATCAAGATTTTAAAACATCTTTCTAAATCTTGTGGTATTCAAAAACCAATGACTTGTAAGGATTTTATTAGATGCTAGATTGTGAAGGATTCTAGGGTGCTTGGTATAAATACCAAACTCAATCAGAAATTCACTCCCAAGAGGTGACATTTTGACGTCTTTCTTTTTCTCTCTCATTCTGAAGACAAAAATACCTCAAATGATAGAAGATGAACTGACGACAAACTACATCCACGTTGCTTATAGCGTCTTCTTTTTATGTCCCCAATTGATTGAGACTGGGAATCGAACCAAATTCACTATCATTCAATTAGTTCCCGATTCGGTGAGCGCCTGATTGGAGGAAGAAAACCCTAAAACCCCAAATTAAGGTAAATAACCAATTCGTGAATCTCAGCACGAGTTTGGGTTGGTCCTTTCTTATTCTAGTTTGAAATGTTGTTGAGAAACTAGGGTTTGAAACCATAATCATTGATATACGTCCAAATTTTGGGTTTTTGTGTGATGAATTTTGAAACTGGATATGCTTCTGAGGAATTTGGGTGTCATTTGACCGCCAATGATGGATGAAATGAGAGTTTGTTATTCCTTGAAATATTTCAATGGCTATCTCTTGAGAAAGAGTATCTAAGAAATTTAGTACTATTGTAGTGGGGAATGGTGATGTTTGCGTTTGGTTATCTAATTGTGCTGTTGAATAGGATACCTGTGGATCCACTTGAATGGAGGATTTTGCGAGACAATGTTATTAGCATTTTCTCATGTATTAAGGATTATAAAACTTTGCTCAAATCAGAACATATTTTGAACTTGAATTGCTAATTCTAATTTTTAGTTGTATTAGTATGTTGTTGTGGGAGCATATTTTAACTATATTTAACTACAATTTGTTTGTTTGACTTTTTTTCCTTGTACTTCTCCTGTACAAGAAAGCAATAATAGCATTTTCCAACCTCAATATTGGAAGAATCGGAAATTTAAAACCATTTTCTTTTCCTGTTTATGTCAGAAAGCTAATGCCAGGATCACTAAGGTGTGAGTTTCTATGGGAATCCTGATCTAACATATGTTTCCTTTTCTCTTTATTTTTGTCATTCATTTAAAACACCAAAGTGATAGGATACGTATATAAGAAGTGCATAGGAAGAACAAATTAGTGAAAAGGCACAAGAGAATGGAAAGCCCAATGCCAAGATCACTAGAACTACACTAGACTAACAAACTGTAAGCTTCGTGAGATTTCACAAGAGAATAGAAAGATATACTAGTGCCCCTCACAATTTCTTGATATGATTTGGTAGATATCATCTTTTTATTGGGTGCTCAAAGATGTTCTTTATCCTTGCTTTCTAAGTAAGTTTATCATTGTAAATGTAGTTCTTACCGGCTGCTAACCACATAATTTATCATTCAAATCTTCTCCAGCTAGTGGTTTGTCAAAGCCAAGATGACAATTGAAGTTTTTTTCTCAAATTCAGTAGCACGTGTCCAGTTCTTCTCTTGTTTTTATTGTGTAAGAAAGTCTTGTAATCATTGAAGAGAGGCTTGTTACTTGCATCATTCCTGAAGCTAAGCTTTTGTCTTAACCTGCGTTGTTTATATTTGCTATAAACTAAGATGACAAGTGAAATTCTTTTCTCAAATTCAATAGCACGTGTCTAGTTCTTGTCTTGTTTTTATTGTGTATGAAAGTCTTTTATTCATTGAAGAGAGGCTTGTTACTTGTATCTTTCCAGCAGCTAAACTTTTGTCTTAACCTGCTTTGTTTATCTTTGCTATAAACATCACATATGTATCTCACTCAAAATCTTTTTTTCTCTTGAAACAGGATTATGCTTATTTTTTATTTATATGTTTGCGGAGAGCAGTGAGTCAATTAGTTCATGTTGGTCTCGTTTTATGGGGAGAAACAATGGCCTTACAGCGAAAGATAATGAAGAGCAAGAGGATTCTATGAAGGCACTGTTTTCATAATCAGCGTGTATAATCTTTGTATATTTTTGTGCAGCTGTAATTCTAGCGACTCTCGTTACCTTTTGAAATATACATGACTTCATGCTTGACCCATCGGAAAATCAACCTAACTGGAAGGTACAAAAAAAAGATACGTATAACCTAAGTAAGAGATATACGATTACAGATTAATGTTATTTGATTCCTATAATCGAGATATGTACCTAAGTAAGAGATACAAATTTATGGATTAGATTTCTTCTATTGTAGGTATACCATAAAAAAGAGATATGTACCTAAGTAAGAGATATGTGTTTACGGATTAATATTCTTCGCTTACTGTGATTGAGATATGTACCTAAGCAAGAGATATAAATTTACAAATTAGTTTTCTTCTATTGTAGGTGTAAATATTAATCGAGATAAATATGGTGAGAAAAACCATCTATTTATGTGGTATACTGAAATGCTGAATTTTTTAGCTCTTAATACATCTACCACAAAAATTGCATAATGTTTACCTTAGAACAAGGTTACAATAGTAGTTTGTCAATCTACAATACATATATATACATGTGTGTGTGTGTGTGTGTTTTCATTTCTAGGTTAAAGGTAAGTTAAGAACGAAATGTAAAAAGAAAAAATGAAGAAGAAGAAGAAGAAGATCGATGAAAATGAACAAGAGCTACCACCTACAGATAGAAGGAAAAAAAAAATCAAACACCAAAATGATCACAATCGTATAGGGCCGACAAGAAAATACCTTGACCATAGAAGACTTAATGTTAAAGAAGGAGAACCACGTTCATAAAAAACATGACATTACATACCATAGCCATAGAAGCTTTGGTGTTGAAGAAGAAAAGCATTATCAAAAAATTGTTTTACAAAGATTCCTAACTTATAGAAAACTTCTTTTAAATTAGAATAATTTTAGAAATGATTTACACTAAATATAGTATTCAATGTCATATCAATTCCATAATTTTATGCTAGATCAATAAGAATAATTTTAATAAAGATATATATCAAATATGATATTAAATTACTAATCAGATTGTTAATTTTAATCCTATTAATTCTTGCTTTATGTGCAAAGACATTCAATAAGGGCATATTAGTCATATAAAAAAAAACTGATGAGGGTTGAGTCAGCAAGATGGAAAAGAAAATAAATCTGAGGTGACGCTGAGTCATTGGACCGCAATTAACAGAAAAATTGATGCGGACTACACTCAATATAAGGTCTAGATTTTAGACTTTAATCAAATTAGCTCGATACATTATTAAGATACTCGATCCTCCATGTTGAATTAGAAGCAGGATGATTTCACTTGAGTGAAAGAACCAGTACATTAATGTTCCCAAATTAAAATTCTCATATTACTGAGTGAAATGCAGAAAACCAGTTTGCTCTTTACAGATATTTTTGTTCCTTTAGCCGGAAGGTTGAAGAACTTTCATTCAAAAGCGTGGAAAGAAAAACAGAAAAGTATTAATGCTGGATCTTAATGCCAGAGCCCACAATGTACCTATTAGCCAAGCCCGAAAGAGATAGCTGACCACCACATGAGGATATAATACATATATACCCACATATAGGTGTAGAATAAATAGATATAGACAAAAGTAGATTAAAGAAAACTAGGGTTTTTAGCTGTAAGTTTTGTTTTGTTTTGTTTTGCGGAAGCATAAGTACTGTATGCACTAAAGCCCCAGATGGATGAGGCAAGGGAAGACAAAAAAGATGATTACAATAGAGGGAATCCGGATAGCTAGTACAGATTTTGATATTAATCCCAATAGTTTTTTGTTAATTCTGATCTTGTGTGTTTCATGTTCATGCAATAGACAACCACTCATTTTGTCCGCAGAGCCTGGCATGAGTTTTCTCTCGTACGTCCTTTAAAATAATTAACCCAGAAACCACAGCCAACCAAAACTTCTTCAGATACTTATAGCTATTGAGAGCTTTATTGTCGCAACAGAGAGATAACTAAAGAGAAATTACCATTGGGAAGAGAGCTCATTTCCCCACAATTCCATGTGTATCAAGTACCCTACGCGTGTCCAAAGATATATTTAAACTCTTCAGTATTGTATTAATTAGACGTAACAACTATCTAATAAGATACCACCCCCTACCATAAGATACCAAATTCCAATTATATAGATTTAAGAGTTCCCTGTGCGCTAATATTCCCACTCCTTAACACTACCATAATGGTGGTGTGATTTACACTTTCTGAGAGATCATAGAAAAACTTTCTTTTTCCTTTTTGGTCATTTGGAAGAACATTAAACACATTATTGTTTTAATCATCAAATCACACACGTATATATTACCATTTTATATATTAGCAAATTGGAAGTTTTTCTGTATGTTCAAAATATGATAAGAATAATAATATATAACATGGAGAGAGGATGATGAGAGGTGGGTGGGGGACAAAGAAAATAGAAGGACCATAATAAATAAGCGACGAAATTAGATAGATCAATAAATACAAATGAGATGAGATGAAATGACAGGCCGTAGCCAAAACTCAAAAGGGTTGAAAAGATTGACCTGCGTCTCCGTTTATTCCATTTCGTTCCATTCCATAGTCGATTTCCTCTTTGTGACTCTCACTGATCAGAACTCAGAAGCAAGCGATTGAAAAAATAAAAGTAATATCGATCCCAGATCATTGATTCTGATCAGCTTCTACTCCAACTTTGTATTTGTATGTCCTCATCAATCAAAACCTCCAATGACACTCCATTTCATATGATGAAATGATGATCGAATCAACCAAAGAGGCTAGCCTACAAAAGAAAATCACGGACAACAAAGCACACAGAAACACAGAGAGAAAGGAGCTAGAAAAGACTGAAGGACCAAAAGACTATAAAATTCAATATTAATTAATTGCCATAGAATAATATTTCATGAATCTTCTCTCGACAATATTATAAGTGATGGATGCATGATCGAGCCTAGAAGTCATGGGAGTGGTGGTACATTGTTGATGGATCACAGCCACCTTGTCTACCATGAGAATGATGATGATGTTGATGATCTTCACTATCCATTCTCGAAGAGCCCATTTGATTTTGAGCCGTGGATGACCCAGTTGCCCCAAGATTCAAATACACCAATCTCGAATCCAAGTTAAGGCTAATATTGCTGCCGCCACTGCCGCTGCTATGATGATCGTGATGATCACTCATCGGCGGATAGATGGCCGTGTTCGAAGAATTAGAAGCAGAATTGTTTGCATTGTTATTGCCTTCTTCGCGCGAAAGAACAAGAGCAGCCGATTGAACAAGTTCAAGGCAGAGCCTGAGCTTGTTTGGTTCGATGTGCGTCAGTCCGGGAACAGCTCCTTTGAAGAGAAAATCCGATGTTAGGGTTCGAAGCACATCGAGGGGAGTGACTCCGTCGACGGTGCGGACATTGGGGTCAGCATGGTGATCGAGAAGCACGGCCACCATGTCCGGAGACACCATTTCAGAGGCAATGTGGAGTGGGGTTTTGCCAGCTGGCCCAGCCGGGTAGTTAACATCGGCTGCTCCGAGTTCAAGCAAAGCTTTCACTACCTCTCGGCTACAACTTTCGACAGCATAGTGTAATGCCAGTGCCTCGTCCAGATTTAGGCCTTCTCCCATCACCATGAGCTTGACCAGCTCTACATCCGATGAGTCCAATGCTCGCCTCATTCGACGAATCTTCTGGTCCTCGAGATCCGCAGCAGCACCCATGTCGTGGTGGTGGTGATGGTGGTGGTGGGGCATCATTGAGCGGCGTGCGATGGAGGATTTGAGGCGGAGCTCTTCGATTTTGGCCACTACGTCGATGGGAAGGTGCTTGGCGAGCACCTCCGGCGGGAGACCAGATTTGGCAACAAGATGAGAGCACGTTGTCCAGAGTTGGTGCATGTCCTGCTTTCTGGAAGCTAATAGCACTTTCATCACATCATCAATCGACGCCTTTTCCACCATGCTAGCCAATTGCTTCTGAGAGCCACACACCAAAAAAAAACAAAAAACAAAAGCAAAGGAAATTAATCTTCCATTAGGCATTAGTGAGAGAGTGAGAGAGAGAAAGAGGGGAGAGACATATGTGCATAGTGAAAAGTGATGATGGGATGTGTTTGCTAAAATTATGGGGTTGGTGGTCCTTTTTCTTGAATTTTGTATTCCTGACGAGATAAACCAAATGGGGGAAGTGAATGTTTGGGAAAGATTTCCTAGTGATTACTGTGGAAAGACAAGACCGGATCGTATCAAGATCTAAATTTAGAAAGACATGGATGCTCATTTCTAAGATAGAAAAAGAAAAAAACCCAATTCAAGAAACTTGGAGCATCTATGTTGTACATGAAATCAAACAAAAAACATGTTGTACAACGATTACATGAACATCACCAACCACTAACTTTACCTAGAAGAAGAAGAAGAAGAAGAAGAATGAACACTATATATAAAGGTAAACGAGGGTTGAGATTAAAAGTTAAAATTGGGAGGCATAAAGGAGGTTCGGGGTTGGAAAGCAAAACCCAACTTCACCCTCCAGAACGAGAGAGAAAAGAAAAATTAAAGAAAAAGTAAATGTTTTAGTTTCGGCAGTGCCCAAACACCAAACCCAGAAAGGGATTGCAGTAAGGATTCCTTGCAGTAAATCCCAAAGCCCACTAAACATAAGACTGCAGTGCACTGGACTGCACTGCATCACACACTCACACAAAAACCAAGAGAGAGAGAGAGAGAGAGGATAGAGGAGAAGCAGAGAGTGAAAAACACAGTGTGTGATGATGGAAATTAAAAGAGAGAAACCAAACCTGAGTAAGCAATGCAAGTTGTTCAACACCAAAAGATCTAGCGGCGGCGAGAGTGTCAAGGGCGAGATCGACGGCTGAGGTGCAATGCGTGTGCCAACAGCCCCTCTCCCCACAATTAGGCCTTGGCTCATGTTTCTGAGGCACTATCGAGACCTGTCCGCTGTACAAAAACTGCAGCAGCAACAAGAACACCTCGTACCCGACCGAGTTCACCGGTATTACCTGCGAATTGCTCATGCCTCTCTGTGACGTCGACGACGACGTACCCAACCTGCACGACCCCGGCGACGACACCGGGTCAAGCCCAGAAGGAGGGTCCGGCCCGCAGAAGAACTTCCGGAAGAAGAGGCTCCGGGCAGCCAGGATGCACCTGTGCGCGTGAACCAGACGACCCTCCACGCTGAAGGTGACGTCACTGAAGGCTTGGCCGTTGATGAGGAGATTGAGATAGTCTAGGGACAGAGATCTAAAAGACTCTTCCAGGCTGCTCATGATTGATGGATCCACGGAGCTTAGCTGGGTTTCTGGCGATTTTGAATACTGAGAAATACTGTTTTAGGGTTGTCTGCGACGAGTTGACGACTCACTTACTCAGAGAAGGAAAGAAACAAAACCAAGACAGAGACTGATCGAGAGACACGAAGCACTAGAATATTAATGGCTTCTCCATGTTCGTTTCTGTAGATTTTTCTTCTGCTTTTGCTGTTGAAAGGATGAACAAGGAAGAAGAAGGCTCTGAGGAGGAACTACTGTTTATTGTTTTTGCGAGAGATTCTTTGTGTAAATGGAGTTTTGGGGTTGTAGTATTGTGTTGGTAGATATTTTGTTGAGAGAGAGAGAGAGAGAGAGAGAGAGAGAGAGAGAGAGCAAATTGGGTGGCTGTTCTGGGCGGCTGAGCTATTTAAAAAAGAAATCTAAACATAAATTAAATAATTGAGTAGTTAAAAAAATGATGAGAAAGGGGAGAAAATGATGGGAGGGTCAGGGCTCCGATTAAACAATTCATTTGGTGATTAGAAAAATCAACTAAAGTTGTTTTATATTCGTCATTAGGCGCGTGTTTTACCATCAAATAACCCTAAGCTACTGTTGTTAACAGTAATTACCCTAATTTAGAAATAAGTTGCCAGGAAAAAGAGATGATAAGTGGGAGTGGGAAAATATGGTATCCTATTTTTCCTGTTTTGTGTTGACTGCTGTTAGACCAGTGACTAATGTGGTCCGATTGTCCGAACTACCTTTTTCTTTTTTTTGGCGTAATAGTCCGAACTACTTTACACTCTTATCTCTATTTTATTTTTTCCCAATCGTAGGGCAAATTTTAGACTACAAATATACTAATCTTTTTCTTTAAAAATGATATACTTATGTATATATCAAACAGGGTAATGTTCTTGCAAAATTTCACATGATATAGACATACAGTTGCTTTTTCTTTGTATCAACTATATTATGGGGAAAAAAAACTATATCATGTTGTTTTCACAAAATACTTCGAGTATCTAAATTAAGTGTGACAGAAATACTAAATTACGTAGTTTATTTTTCAAAAGTAAAAGTTTCTAACTTCTATATTTTTTTATTTAGAAAGAAAAATAGTGGGCAGGGTAGACTCTATTTTTTAGGTGAATAAGTTAGCTTTGAAAGGTCATTTTAGTTCTTTTCACTACGTTTCCATGTGTCCAAGACACACACACATATATTAGGAAGGATCAAGAGAGGACATCCTTACTTTAAGTATTTAAGGATTTTTATAATTTATACTAGTATATGATATAATTCAATAATTTCAACCGTTGATCCTTTAGATTCCTATGCAAGAATTGTGTCTACAAAAAATCAATCAAATCCATAATTATTTGGTCACTCAAAATTGTGTAAATAAATGTAATCCGTTAGACAAAATTAAAAAGAACATTGTGCTAATCAAATTATTAAACATTTTTCCTATTTTTTGTAGGATTCATATGTGTGTAGGTAACTAAAGAATGAGTGGTTGTGATTATTAAAAAACATCTTAAAAATAAAAACATCCTCACTTTAAGAGTTTAATGACGTCCTCTCTTGATTCTCCTTATATATATATATATATATATATATATATATAGAGAGAGAGAGAGAGAGAGAGAGAGAGAGAGAGAGAGAGCTCTTGTAAAAAAGCGCTCTCATGAAAAAAGAAAAGGCGGCTTGAAATTTACAAGGCAGGTCATGATTTTTTTCACTTTTGGGCTGTTTTCAAAATTATGTAAAAATATATTGTCAATGAAAATCTTATCTTACCGAATCTTGTATATCACAAAATCCACAAAAAGAACTTTTCAATAGATCAGACTAAGCTTGGGCTCTATTCAGATTATGAATATTTTCCGTAAAGCAAATTCTGTTGCTAATAGATTAGTTCATCTTACTAGTTCGAACTCTCTTAATAATGTGTGGTTAGATGAGTCTCCTGTTATTATTCAGGATGTACTCTATAAGGACTCATGTACTAATGCTCGAGGTCCAGATTTTATGTCACCCTCGATGCATAATGTTGATTCTAATATATTAAGTCAAGTATAAGGCTGAGCCTCCCAGCTTGGCTTGGTTCAAAACCACTAAAAAAAAAAAAATTCTAGGTTTAGGAGGGCTTTTCGGCAAAGAATTAGCATATACAAACTCGTGAAACAAAAAATTCTTATGAAAAATATACCTACACTCTCCCACAAATCTGAACTTCTATGTAATCGTATATACTAAGAATATTATGATCAAAATTCCTATTTCTTATTAAATAACATCACAACAATGTTTGACTGATTCTAAATCCATACTATCCCAATTACAATTGAGCCAGTGTCTCGCAAGGCGCAACAAAAGAGAGGGAGAGGGAAGAGAGAGATATTGGAGACTATTTTACTTCCCTATTCATATTTAGATTCCCAAATTGGTAAAAGATATATAATGTATGTTCATTTACATATATATGAAAAATTTGGTGAAAGAGGATTACAGATTACTCCCACAAACGGAAATTAAAATAAGGAAACTTAATGATTTGTGTCTGTTGGTTTTGTGTCTATTGATAGATACCCATCAAACACCAACTTTTGACAAATGCCATGATGATTAGCAAGACAATATTTCAATTCAAATCCTGAAATGTCTCTTTGGGGAAAGACAATTTCTTGAATGCCTCTTTATTGGTATTTTATGACCCACATACATATATATGTCCATGCACACTCTAGCTCTAATTTTGTTTTTCTTATTACAGGAATACAAACTCTTAGAATCATTATTTAATAATTTATCAAATAACATAATTTCATACAATTTCTCATGCATGTTGCATATATCAAAGTGAAAAAAATAAGAAATGAATTCCTAGAGAATTCGCTGTTACAAATCTTATGAGATCAAGAAAACAAAACTCTAACCACAAAATTGTACACTTTCACAAGCTACAAAGAACAATAATTTTTTGAATCCTAATATATATTTATAATCAACATCAAGAAAAACTGCAACGTCTTTCCGTATTGTGTATAAAGTCTCATGTGCAACACAGCTTAACAGCAGATTAACAATAAGAACACACTAGTAATAAAGTAGTTAGTCTCCATGAAACATGTCATAACGATGGCACAATAATAAGACTACGAACAAGACTTACAGTCAGATCCGGTTTCCACCCAAATCTAAATACAAAACCTAGCTAAAACTCTTAATCAATAGAGTGGGGACCTATTCAAACTAATAATCACGAAAACAGGAGGATTAATTTCAGTTCACCTACTTCAATTTTAGGCCAATCTTCATGTTAGTCCATCTTCTTTTAATTTCATCAAGATTACTCTTGCACTCTCAATTTTAATCAGCTGTGTCCAATTTTCGAAACTCCATCCAAATATTTTGTCAAGTGAGGACGTGGTAGTTTCGGCGAGCCCACAAGAATGGCTATAATGGACAATTTGCATTTCATCTGACCCATGCCTCACTATTTCTTCCTCCTCTGTCTTTGTTGACCACATTGACCCCAAACCCCAAATTCCTCAGATGACTAAAACGAAGCCGGTTTTGTCTCCTTCCCATTGCAAGAAGAGCAAGTTGATTGGATGTCGTTGTCTCGGCAGTGGAGGTTGAGGGACTTGCTGCGACGGAGCAACAACGAAAGTGTGAATCTGCCCATTAGAGATTCTCGAGAAGTTTCGAAATGGTTAGGCTGCGATTCCTGAGAGCTCTCTGCAATTCCCCTCTCTCCTTCCCCTCCCCCCTCCAATTCTCACCCACGCCAGATTAATTTCAATCTTCTCGAAGTTGTACGTGTCGGGTCTGAGATTGGGTCATGGATGGGGGAGCACGGTTCTTCTTTGGCTACCCCGTCTCTTGTACTCTTTGAAATTTCGCACATCTTGAGATTCGTGCTCCAATGATGCAAAGGCAGGCAATCTTCACTGTTGTGACTACCAGCGTCTTGTTTCGATCATCCTCGGCCTAACCTAGGTCCATATCTTCGACTTCTATGTACCCTACTCTCGATGTGGGTAATTGTGCGTTAGCACATCGAGACCATCATCACTTGATCAGAATTTAAGTCCAACCACCGAAACCATAATTGCTTGACTAGAATTGGCCCACTCACCGTCGACAACTCCAACCATCTTCAGGAAGTGACCCGGAAACTGGCCCAATTGGCCAAAACGATTCATGTGGAAATTTCAGTATAGAAGCTAGCAGCTTAGCTGATCTAGATGCTTCTATGCTCAAACTCAGACCCAACGATCATCATGATCTTTTCGATGAGTCGTACGGCTTGTGAGTCGTCGAGGCTGACTGATGTGTCTCCCATTGGTAAAGTTGAGAGCTTTAGTTCGAAATCACCAGATTGAGCAGAGTCCAGATCATAAATGAGGTAAAATTTGATACCCAAATCAAATTTGAGGCTTTTGTGAAGAAATTAGAAGAACCCATATGAGGAATTGGGTAGAATTGACTAACCAAATCAGAGTTTGAGGTTTTTTGCTGAGGTAAACCAGATGAGATTTTGTGCTACCCAAGGACTGTTCATGTTTTCTTGTGGAAATTGTATTTTCTGGGTTTGGGATCAGAGGAGAAAGAGAGAGAAAGATAGAAAAAGGAAGATGTAAACAAAGTGGGAGAGAAATCAAGAGGGAAATGTTAACCAGTGGTACTACATGAATTTAGCCATTTTGTCTCTTACCACATCATCATTTGACGGAATATTTGGATGGAGTTTCAAAAATTGGACACGGCTTATTAAAATTAGATGTACAGGGGTAATTGATGAAATTAAAAGAAGAAAGACTAACATGAAGATTGGCCTAAAGTTAGAGTAAGTAAACTGAAATTAATCCAAATACCAATGTCGCCATGACTCACATTTCATATCTAATAATCCAACATTAGCATCCCAACAAGTTCGTTAGAGACAACTGGCAAAACCATAAAAAATGAACAAAAAAATAGGAATAGGAAAATTTTGAAATAGACAAAGTGAGAAAAATTTAGGGTTTGTTCAAGTAAATCACTAATTTGTGTTTGGCCCAAACTCTAGGTTACTTGACCTAGTGGTAATAAGGTTTAATTAGAAGAATCTAGAGATCATCTTTCCTTGTATAATTCAGACTCTATGCCTTATAATCCTCTATATAAAGAGGCCCCTATTATCAATGAGAATACACAGCGATTTTCTCTCAATTTCTGATTCCCTAAAACATGTTATCAGCACGAAACTCTAACCCTGAAACCCTAATTTCGAAGCCCTCATATTCCAACATCCACTGCACCATATATTGAAGCCCTAGCCTTAAGAAACCCAGAACCAGCGGCGGAACCATCGGAACTGGCCGGAAAATCCTAAACCGACTATCGAAAAAACTAAACCGACCCCTGCCTCTTGTGAGTGCCCTGAGCCTACCCGCTGTAGACGTTGCTGAGAAGCCCTACAGACTTGCCGAGAAGCACTGCACGCACCTGCCGACATCTGCCTAGCCCCTGCCGAGACCTGTGCCTGCCCCTACTGACCCCCGCACACTCATGCCGAGCATTTGTCGACGCCTGCCTACAGATCCCTTGCAAGCCCTCAACAGCTGCCGACAGCCTATCGACAACACCTTCCTAACCTGCGCAGCAGCCCTGCAACTGCCCTGGAGTAGCTCTGCACAAGCCCTGCAAGCACCTGCTATCTCCGCCTATAGCCACCTCCAGCTTTGCTCCGGCCACCGGTGACAACCGCCCAACCACCACTTTTCCGGTGACCTCTGGCAACATTTTTGCTGCCAACCTAAACAACTTTTCCGATCAAGATTTCCAGCAATTTTCAAGGGAAACTTTTCTAAAAGTTCCCCTTTTTGAAGTTTCTATTACTTTTCTCTTCTTTTTCTCGGGGACTTCCAACCTCCATTCTTCTACCCCTCTTTTCTTCTTCATAGGGGAGACCGAAAGCCGAACTGTGGGGGTTCGTGCTCACTTCAAGCTTGGAGCTTGTAAAGTCCTCCAAACTTAGAGTTTGTTGAGAAAAAAAAAATGATCGACCACATACATCATTGTTTCGATCTAATCCAAAACCCTTCTTGGAATCGGATTTTCTTGGAAGTGACTACGCTAAGAAATCCCTAATTTCTTGGAAGCGACTACGCTCAGAAATTTTCATTGCTTTCGTGGTACCCTTTGTCGCTCCGAAACTAACCCTAATCTTCTGTTGTTTTTCTGGATAAGTAACCTAAATAAGTTAAACTTTAGGTGGGTTCGAGATATGCGCCAACATCTTAAGGCTGATGGACTTCTGGAAACCATCCACGAGCCTAGTCAGAATGTACTCTCCATTGAGCAAGCTACTGCTTTTGAAGCAAATCAAGCTAAAGCCATAATTCTCATGACAAGGCACATGAATGATGTGCTCCAAAGTGAATACCTCAATGAGGAATACCCCAAAAAACTATGGGTGGAGCTTGAGCAGTGATTTGGCAACGTTTGTGACTCCATGCTTCCTGATTTAGAAGTGAGATGGCATAGCCTCTGCTTTTGTGATTTCAAGTCTGTGCTTGATTATAACTCAGAAGCTCTTCGTATCAAGTCTTTGATAGAGTTTTGTGGCAAAACCATGACTGATACGATATTGATCGAGAACACTCTCTCTACCTTCCCTATCTTTGCCCTGATGATTTCAAAGAATTATCGGATTGATGTAAATGCAGGCGTATCACAAGGTTTCATGAGCTCATTGGTGCCATGAAGGTAGTTGAGAAGCACGACAATATCTTTGTGAAGAACTATAATGCTAGACCCGTGGGAACCAAGTCTATTACGGAGTCTCACTATAGTCGCACCCACAAGGGAGGACACAAGGAGCGAAACCCTAAGAGTAGGGATAATTCTAGAAGTTCTGGTCGATATTCTCACCCTAAAGAGGAAGGAAATTGCCAAGAGAGGCGTACACGGAACCGTGGAGTTCAACATGTGAAGAGAGAGAGAGGCGGAGCCTCCGGCCATAGTGGTGATGCCACTAAGAGAAATGGTCGTCCAAATCGCACACCAAAGGCTCCTCGAACAAGGAAGCCTGACCATAAAGATGTTTGTCTTCGATGTGGATCAACTGGACATTGGACAAAGGCGTGTAATGCATCCCAGAAAGTTGCAAATGCATACAAGATGTATCGTGAAGCAAGGGAGGCAAATTACATGGAACAAGAATATCAAGATGGCGATCTCGATCTAAGGGTGGAAGACTACAAGGATCAAGACCCTGGTGATTTTGATTAAATCTTTTTATTTTCCAAGAGATGTAGGCAATTGCTATATTATTTTTCTAGTCAATGCCAATGGTATTAGTCTTTCTGTGAAGTAGGGGTACTCAATGTAGGTGTGATGTCTAGGAAGGTTTTGAGATAAGTGGTACTTAAGCGAGATTTGCTCCACCGACATCTCTCTACTCACCTGGTCACATTTACATTGGAATTACCGAAATGAGTTAGACGACTACCATTGTTTTGCATTAGCTAGTTTATTGGAATAGATTTCTTTGGTCAAAGAAACAATGATGTAATTCCGTTGGCTTATTAATAAAAATTGAGTTCTTTTCTTTATGACTCCTTTTTAATTACGAGTTTTTCTTTTAGGAATGGATTCTGGAGAACTACAATGTCATGCAGATAGTGCGACTACGCACACCATTCTACGCATAGGCAATTATTCGTAGAGATGTTGCCTACATATTCCTCTGTGACTACGATGGCTGGGCCATCAGGTTTAGTTCAAGGACATGGAATGGCCCAATTCCTATTGCCAAATAGCACCTTGATTAAAGTCGCAGAACTTTCTACGCTCCTAAGGAAAATCGAACCTTATTGAGCTTTAAAGATATAAGAGCCAACGGATTCCATGCTGAAATGCATACTGAGAACGGAAAAGAATTCGTTTACATTACCTCTAATGATTGCGGACGAAAGCGCATCTTAGAGAAGCTTATGTGTCAATCTAGTGGACTTTATGTCACTACAATTCGACCAATTGAATTCAATAATGTCATAAGAGAAGATCTCTTGGATTCTGACATATACTAGTTTTGGCATGACCGACTAGGACACCCTGGTCGTGATATGATGCTCCGTATACTAAAGACTTCACATAGACATCCATTCTTCAGAGTGAGAAGAAGCAAGAATCGAAAATTGATTCCAGGACTTAGTAAGACAGCAGCCACCGCAGCTGTCTTGGGACACCATAGGGCCACCCAAGTCCCTCTTGCCAACGCCATAAATGGCGCCAACCATGGCCATGACGCCATGGATACTCCTCCCCATGGTCATGACACCATGGATGTTTCTCCTCATGGCCAAGATGCCACAGATGCCACTTTCCATGGTTCCAACACCATGATGGCTGATGTAGTCACACATTTTGCTTCTAATGGCACTAAAGACTCTCAGGCCCCACTAAAATCCTCATTGGTTGCTTTTAAGGCCCCTTGCTCATTCTGCAAAGCCTGTTCCTTCAGGAAATTAGGACCGAGACCATCCTATGCAAAGGATCCCAAAATACTCATTCTGTTCTTACAGAGAATCCAAGGGGATATCTATGGACCGATTCAACCATCATGCAGACCTTTTAAATATTTTATGGTATTGGTTGATGTGTTGACACGCTGGCCACATGTCGCGTTGTTGTCCACTCAAAATGTTGTTTATGCTAAACTCCTTGCCCAGATTATCCGTCTACGGGCTCACTACCCTGACCATCCAATTAAGTCAATTCGACATGATATTACTGGGGAGTTTACATCGAAAACATTCGATAATTATTACATGTCACTGGGGATTGATGTTGAGCATCCAGTCCCCATGTTCATACCCAAAATGGTCTCGAAAAAGCCGCTATCAAACAATTACAGATGATAGCCCGACATTGGTTATATGCACCAATCTCCCTGTTTCTGCTTGGGGATATGCAATACTGCATATATCGATGCTAATTTGTCTATGACCCACTGCAACCCAATCTTACTCTGCGTTATAGCTAGTCACTGGGTACAAGTCTGATATATCACACTTACATATTTTTGGGTGTGCTATTTGTATGGCTATTACGCCGTCACAGCGTACTAAGATGGGTCCGTAATGACGAACGGGCATTTATGTTGGCTATGAATCTCTAACTATCGTCCGCTATCTTGAACCCTTGACAGGCGATCTCTTTACCGCTAGATTTCCCGATTACCAATTTGATGAGACAGTCTTCCCATCGTTAGGGGGAGATAAGAAGACAGATGTTCAACAGGAACGACATGAATTGTCGTGGTCTGTCCCCACTATGTCTCATCTCGATCCCCGTACCACACAGTCCAAACTTGAAGTGCGAAGAATAATCGAGCTCCATAATGTAGTAGACACTCTACCTGATGTGTTTTCTGATGTTGCCAAAGTGATAAGATCACACATACCTGCTGCAAATGTGCTTACAAGGATTGATGTCCCGATATTGGTCATAACGCCACTCCTGTGACACCAAGAGATGGCGCCATTTCCCAGCATGGCAATGATGTGGCATCTATGGCCGCAGGTCCCGTAAGGAAGCACGGTAGACCAATTGGTTCGAAGGATACTTGCCCTAGAAAGAGAGCGAATGAGGCACAAACAAATCATTTGATCATCGATACTGAAGATCTGTCCTATGAGAATGTTTCGGATTATGGTTATGTCCAAGAGACATCATTAGGGACGCCTCAATGTCAGAACCTATCCCTGAGAACATAGAGATCTCTGTGAATTACACTAGTATACATAGGACGTGAAAACGAAGCTCCATCATCATTGATGATGTATTTTCATATTCAGTAGCGCATGAGATTATTGAGACCGATAACATCGAACCACACTCCGTTGATGAATGTCAACGTATAGTTGATTGGCCACAATGGAAAGATACAATCCAGGCAGAACTTGATTCTCTAGCGAAAAGAAAGGTATTTGCCAAAATTGTACTAATACCGCCCAACACCAAACCAGTTGGTCACGAATGGGTATTCATTAGAAAGCGTAATGAGAAAAACGATATTGTAAGGTATAAAGCTCGCCTTGTGTCGCAAGGCTTCTCACAACGCCCTGGAATCTACTACGAGGAGACCTATTCTCCCGTAATGGACATCATAACGTTCTGCTACCTTGTCAATTTGGTAGTTTCTGAAAATCTGAATATGCAGCTTATGGATGTGGTTACAGCATACCTATATGGGGATCTAGATACAGAAATATACATGAAAGTTCCAGATGGAATTCAATTACCCAAATCAAGTGGCTCTAAACCACTGACCGCGTTTGATATAAGATTGAAACGCTCATCATATAAATTGAAACAATCCAGACGGATGTGGTATAACCTTCTAAGTGACTACTTGATTGGGAAGGGATATGTCAATAATGAACTATGCCCATGTGTGTTCATAAAAAGGACAAGTTCCAGATTTGCAAAAGTATCGGTTTATGTCCATGACATGAATATAATTGGCACCGTTAAAGAGTTAAGAGAAACCGCTGAATACTTGAAATGCGAGTTTGAGATAAAAGATCTTGGGAAAACACGGTTTTGCCTCGGTTTGTAACTTGAGCACCGTGAAGATGGTATCCTGATTCATCAATAAGCTTATACCCAAAATATGCTTAGGCGTTTTAATACTGACAAGATTAAGCCTTCAAGCACCTCAATGGCCGTCCGTAGTCTTGATCCAAAGAAGGATCCATTCCCTCCAAAAGATGACGACGAAGAAGTGTTAGAGGCAGAAGTGCCATATCTAAGTGCAATAGGCGCATTATTGTACTTAGCACAATACAAGAGACCAGACATCTCTTTTGTTGTGAACTTGTTAGCTAGATATAGTTTTGCTCCAACACGACGCCATTGGACTAGTGTTAAAGATATCTTTCGATACCTAAGTGGTACAATCGATATGAGCTTGTTCCATCCTTATAGAGAGATGATGAATTCGGACCCATCAAATGCCAAGGATGCCACACGTAGTGAATTCCATTTCCTCTCCCCATCCTAAAACGATATAAGTGTTTTAGAAGGTTTTGCTGATGCTGGGTACCTTTCTAACCCGCACAAAAGTCATTCCCAAACTGGTTATGTATTCACCATGGGAAACACCGCGATATCTTGGAGGTCTACAAAGCAGACCTTAGTCACTACTTCTTCGAATCATGCAGAGATTATTACTCTTCACGAAGCAGTTCATGAGTGTATATGGTTACGATCCATAGTTATGTATGTGGCTTGAAGTCTACCACAGATGAGCCAACGTGCATTTATGAGGATAATACTGCTTGCATTGAACAAATGAAGTAAGGCTACATCAAAGGAGACAACACCAAGCATATATTGCCCAAATTCTTCTACAATCAGCAACAACAAAAGCTCCTCAAGATCAAAGTGAACCAGGTTCGATATGAGGACAATGTGGCAAACTTGTTTACTAAGTCATTGCCTAAATCCATGTTCGAGAAACATGTGGCAAGAATTGGCTTGCGGAAATTATCTGAACTCCCATAATTGTAGTTATTAGGGGGAGGCGCAGACATCAGGGGGAGATGTCTACATGTTCACCTAGAAACGTGAAGGGTGTGTTGTGCTCTTTTTCCCCTTCGATTGAGGTTATTTTTGTTCCACTGGGTTTTTATTACTCAGCAAGGTTTTTAGCGAGGCAAAGAGAGAAGCACTGCGTTTGGGAAACAAGGATGAGTGTTCAAGTAAATCACTAATTTGTATTTGGCCCAAACTCTAGGTTACTTGACCTAGTGGTAATAGGTTTAATTAGAAGAATCTAGAGATTATCTTTCTTGTATGATTCAGACTCTATGCCTTATAATTCTCTATATAAAAGGGTCTCTATTATCAATGAGAATACACATCGATTTTCTCTCAGTTTCTGATTTCCTAAAACATGGTTAGATTTATTTTACCTCTTTAGACGTTACACATAAAAAGTAAGTTCTTATTCGAATACAAACAAACATAGCTATCAATCAACTAATTCGCCCTTTTCATAAATTCTGACTTGAAGAGTCCACTCGATTTAATATGTAACCTTCATGACATACGTAGGCTATTTTATAAGTGACACAATGCTAACAACTAATTTGAATGGACCTGCCACACAATAATTCATGAACAAATTGACGAATTAATAGATCAGAGTTAGCTATGATTGATAAAATTGCATAGTATAGAGATTAAATTAGATGTTTAGGGGCACAAACGAATTTGAGTGTAAAGTTTAAAAAGGTAAAATGTTTAGCTTAAATTTAGAATAGTAGATTACCTGATGACGCACAAAGGATTTGTCGAACGAGAAGCAGAAAAAAAAAAAAAACAGGTTATACAAAATAAAGTAAAGGATTATTTACTTCTCACTAAGTATGTTTTTAAGTTTTGGACATGAGCATATGCTATGAATATGAATCATGCCTTGGGGAAAACTGCATTATCATTTCTACCATATATGTCGAGCTGTTTTTGTAAGATTGAGCACTCAACACCTTTGGTCTTTGAAAAAAAAAAAAAACGGAGATACAATCAAACCGAATCCTTAATTTAGTAAATGTCTTCCTAAATATTCTTCTTGAGTGTCTTCTTTTTCTTTTTCTTCTTCTAGTAGTATCATCCAAAGCAAAATCTTGCTCTATATATGAATAAAAATGGCTTAAAAGACAATAGCGAGCCCTAGAGCAAAATTGATATTTGAAGAGGGGATTTCTGACATGACTATATATCAGACAGGAGCAGGAGGAGGTAGGGAGCGGACAAGAGATGAAAGTGAGCGCATAGGGAAGCGCGTCGGCTGAGCCTAATTAAGGGAAGAGAAGAGACGAGAAGGGGAGGGGAGCTTCAATTCAAAGATTCACACAACTCGAATATCATATATTGGGACTGCTGCCAGACAAACAGCACCAAGTTTATTAAATTTTTGAGACCAGTTGCAGTATTAGAGACTGCACGTGCGAAAGGAAAGAACCGCTGTTTGTTGTTTATGATTTGAAGAACTGTAATAAACATTTTATTTCTGAGCTGCAGGGAGAAATTGAACAAGAGAAAAAAAGAAAAAAAGAAGGTTTGTTGTTATTTTGCCCTGATTTCCATGGAAATGGAAAATGGGAAAGAAGAGAAAATCAAATCCAATGGATTGACAGCACAACACACTGACTGTCTTATGATACCCAATTCAAACACCTCCGATTTGACGTCCGACTTGTCTTTCCAATCTCCCCCACCACGACTCCTTCTCTCTCTTTTGTTCTGTTTTTATTTTCCTTTGTTTTAGGCTTTTATGGTGTTTTAGAGGAGAAAATTATGAAATCCATAGGAATTTATAAATGATGGAATCTTTAACATCAACAATCTAAAATTTCATTCATTGTAATTTCTGTTATTTGATTGTATCTATTTAAGATTTGAAATGTGTAGTAAATTAAGAACGTTTAAAACAAATAAAAAATAAAATAGAAAAAGCCTTATTTTGGAAATGAAAATTGAATACTGCAAAAGAATTCGTAAATAATACCTATTTTAATGGAAATTGAAGTGGGGAATTTAAATAATGAATTCCTTCTTCTTCTTTTTTCACAGAAAAATTTAAATTTTAAAATCTGATAATGTGAAATAAGAGAATTAACTTGTAGGAATTATGAAATCTTCACTTTCAATTAAATTTTTTTCCCTCATCCAAATACACTCTTACGGTTTTACCTCTCTCTCTCTCTCTCTCTCTCTCTCTCTCTCTCTCTCTCTCTCTCTCTCTCTCTCTCTCTCTCTCTCTCTCTCTCTCTCTCTCCCTGTCCCTTCCCGTAGACGGGACATATATAATTACACATCATTTGTCAACGTAGCTAAAAAGCTCACTTACAGATGCTCGAGTTAGTACTAACTACAACTCATCATGATCAATCTTACAGTAAGAGCAACTCCAACAGATTCTCTATATTTTGATTTTTCTCTACTTTAGGGAAAAATGAGCCTGTTTTGCTCCAACAGATTCCCTATAACTATCTCTATTTTAAGGAAAGTGAGGAGAGAGAAAACCAAATTCCCTATATTTACAGCAAACTTCAAAATTTTAAAGAAGAATATGGAGATTTTATAAATTACTGTAAACTATGGAATCTGTTGGAGTTGGAGAAGAAAAAGAGGCTAAAGGTTTGACTTTTGCTTCCATATAATACAAAAATTATAGAGAAGCTGTTGGAGTTGCTCTAAGTTCACTAAGTTGGTGAGGTATAAATACAGACTTTAGCTATTATTCAATCATACACTATTTCATTAGAGTTTTTCCCCTTGACTTTATGCCCATATATGCTCCTCTTTTTCACAAACTATTTAATTGTAATGCATGCATCAACAACCTCAACTGTTACATGTTCAACTAGTATGTACTTGATAATTAGAGATATACATGTTAATTGTATGGAACTAAACGTATCATAGACAGTTTACAATTTACATAAGTACTATTGAGAAATGACACTTAATCAAGTTCAGATTTGCCCGTGGTTGAGGCATTCCTAATTAGTTCTAAGGTTCAGCGATGAAGCCAAAATTTATCAATAATAAAAATTAAAAAAAAGTGAACTCAAAGTATATAATGAAAGAGTGGTTCTATTCATACCTCCCTAATTGGTATCTAAACCTCCTTACAATTTTTTATCATCAAACTTCCAACTTTATCCCCAATTAAAAAAAAAAAATTCTTCCAACTTCCATCTTCCCTTTTCCCTTCTTCCTTGAACCACAGTAACCTCATCTTCAAACACAAGATATCGATTTGAGTAAAAAGTCTAGCCATTGAAAAAAGAACATTATACAATTTAGAAAAACTCGTGAGAACTATAGTATGTGGGAAAACTTCGCATGCTACTACTTTCACTAAAACTTTGTACGGATCCCTTAATGATATATACAGATATATCATATTTTATCTAGAGTAGAGCTCCGCTTTGAAATTAACGTGTGAAGTTTAAGTTGGGTCACTTTTCGATCGAATATCCATATTTCGATTGTTCAGTTTTTAGGTACTAGTGTATGGATTGTCTATGCAAATTTTCAGCCAAATTGATGAGCGTTAAGACATTGATAACTACCTTAAAGCTAGTACGGTTCAGGTTGATAGATTCAGTCAGTCCATTGGTTTAAGCGAGTTAGATACCTTAATGATCATCAATTTAGCTGAAAATTTACAGAGATGATCCCTACACTAATACCTAAAAACTGAACAGTCGAGATGTGGCCATGCGACCAAAAAGTGACCCAAAACTCAAACTTCACATGTTAATTTCAAAATGTAGCTTCGCTCTAGATAAAATCTGGTGATATATATATATATATATATTTATGGTACTCCTACATTCATTGTACATTAAAAAAAAACCAAATTTACGATTTAATTGAATAAAATTTATTACATTGACAACAAAGTTATTTTATTCATTTTACACTATTTACATATAATTGAACCAAATCACAACATTGATACACAAATTAGGAAATTTTATTCACATATTGTTAAATACTAGATACACATCTCTTACTTAATACACCACCTATTAACTTTTTCATATTAACATTTTACTAGAAACACAATCTCAAACTTCCTAAACTATCATCATTGACAATACATCACTTATTCACTAAATACACATCCTTTTTTCTATACATACACTATCTTAACTCGAAAATAAATTCTCGATAAGAACAAATAGATTAGCCCTAAACTCTAATAGCAGAATCTCTAGTAAAATGTATCCTTAGTCACAAGAGTTTTGTTGCAGCTTAATGTTGGAATTTATTTTCAAAAGAGAAAAAAAAAACAAGTTTTCAGAGATAGAGAGGGATTATTAAGCTTCTGGGACATGGTGGATGGTGTTATGAGTCTGTAGAGCAGAGCTAGTGAATTGTGATTTATATTGGCAAAGCCTAGGGCAAACGAAAAAGTGAACAGATCATAGATGGTGTTAGGTGACAAAGAAAATGAAGAGGAAATAAACAGAATCAGAGGAGAAACAATCATATCTAGCGGTAAAAATCAAAGATTCATGAAGATATATAATACAAGGGATTTTCAAAATTGAAAGTAAGAGTTGGAAAATTTTCAGTTAAAGAAACGAGGCATATCCAAATCTAAGTGGTTGGTATACTGATGAAACTGCAAGACCTGCGTAGTGAATTAGTCTGATTTTTCGATCAGTGTTCTTAGTTTTTTATGACTAGGGTTTTAGCCTTTTAGGTTTGCATCTTCATTCAAGTAGAGGAGAAGATAATTCTAATTAAAGCGGGAACTATGTTTCTCTTTTTTTTGATATAAATGTCTCTGTTGGTAATTTCACATACCCATAAAATGTAATGTGGGGTGTATGAAAAAAAGAATGTGTATTTAGTATCTAGATGTGGGTGCATGAATAAAATTTCTCTAACAAATTTATTCACAAATTTTTAATAAGGTTGTCGGTGGAGTAATTACCTTTAATGGAACTAAATTAATTTACATAAAAAATGATTCAACTTACTACAATGACAATAGATTTATTATCACATCTGTAAATGTGTTTATAACATACATGTGTGTGTATCGTATAATTTCCCCTTATTTTGTGCATGCATGTGCTATATATCTTTACCTTTTCAATTATCGAAGAACGGTATTTGTGATTAGACTTGTAGTCAAAGTACGTATCCTACTAACTAGCCTTCTGGATTAATGGTGATCTATTGAAATAGGTTCCGAACTATTGGATATTGCTTTTTGTTTACTCTCCATATCAAACCCCATGAGAGTCAAGTTTTGATAGAAAGAGCTTCCAAACTGATCCCAGATGAACACGTATGAATGTTCATGCCGCCTATTCTACTCTAGCAAAAATCAAATTTATCAATTCCCATCTAATCATGCATGGCCACCAAGATGATGATTTTGGCATTCTACGCTAACCGTCACCCTATATAATTAGCTACACAAATTATCTAAAGTGAGTCTAGCTATGAATGTGTGGCAGGTGAACGAGGTAGCTAAAGGCTGCCCGCCTGCTTGTTGCATTTCAATATGAGCTAGATTTGATTTTAGAAAATCGATATGTCTTTTTATTTTCTTTCCTGATTTATTGGCTTTACATATAGAATAGCACTTTATTTCATGTAAATCTTTTAATTAAACATCACACATTTTTTTTATTAAAAAGAGCATTTCATTCATAAACTCGTGGACAATAAATTCAAAGGGGCAAAATGGCCTCATTAGAAAGAATACCGCACCTAACGTTAATCAGACGATTCCCCTATTACAAATTTACAATCTCATTTAACCACAGACGGCCAACTTCTTTCCCAAAAGTTATGCTCGTAGCATTCAAGGCTTCTTGAGCCACAAAGTGGGCTACAAAACTACAACTTCTAGAATGCCTATTGAACTTCCTCAAAAGCTTGCTTCAAATATTTAATTTCTTCAAAAACAGATCCTGATCCTTCCATGCTGAGATCAAAGTCAGGATTAGATACCGCTGAGATTACATTGGCTGCATCACTTTCAATTACTAACTTCTTAAAACCCGACATAAAATAGAATTTCATACTATAAAGCACGGCTTGAGCTTCAGTAGCATGCAGCGTCAGGTTTCCACATATGGGATGTAGTAGAGCCCTTCTCAACTTACCTTCGCTATCCCTGACAGGATCCGCCCATAATTTCACCATGAAATCGAAGGTGGTCCTGTGAGGCTCGCTTTAGGAATAACTTTACCGAAAATTCAGCAAAGTCACCCCTAAAAATGGACTGCCCAAAACCTGTATAAATACATTCACACTTCTAATAAACTATCCTTATTTTTCTGGAGCCACCCTGCTCCCCAAAACACAACATGTTCCAATACACAAAAGTAATTCCCCCAAACTTTACAACAATTGTCCCATAGGTTATCAGAGCAATCTAAAGGAGAAAAAGAATTCAAGATACAAGTAGGATCAATAAAAAAACCTACAATATAGAAAACAACAGCAGCAGATGCTATGCCCCAAATCCTACTATGCCGAACCAACTACTCTGCAGACTGGGCATTTGAAACCTAAGGGCCCAGGGGAAAGTAAATAAAACGTTAGCGTGAGTGGACAAAAACAAGTAATTGTAAAGAAGAGAGAGTTTATACTTTCCCATATTTATTCCTTTGTAAAAAAAAACAATGCATGCAACATTTTTAAAATGCATTTCTTTAAGCTTGAAAACTGGTGAGAACATACCAGTCTTGCTAGTTAAAAGAAAACAAACTAGCCCCGCTAGTCAAGTAAGAATAGAGTATGGGGAAGAAGTCATCACCATACGAATAAGGGAGCCTCCTAGCTCGGGTCGGAGTGTCCCACACTCTTGAGCATCTCATGCTTTGCTCAAGTTACCCCCAAACACAGAGTAAGCGGGGAGGAGTACTAATAGACTAGCTAGCAATAAAATATTGCGACCCAAGTATGGTGGGTTAAAATCACGAAAATCGAAAATCAGAAAAGCTTCATGTCTCACAAGAAAAAAAATATATGTCACCAACGTGGCCCCGCACGTCAAAATATTCTCGAATTCATAAACCAAATGTGAGGTTAAAGTAAATCCATGAATCCCAAAGAAAATCCCATTTTCAAAGATCCTTTGGGAAACTCAAAATCGACGAATGAAAACAATATTTAATTCCAAAAATCACCTCGGAAAAATAATTCGTCGAAAATCATTCTAAATCATGAGTTTAAAATTGAGCATAACAATTTCTAATCCGAAAGTCCAATCGAACAAATAATTCAATATCTAAAAAAACATCAGATAATATGCTCAATAATTTAAAACGATAATTTAAATAAATTCTTAATTTAGAAAATTAATTGCATGCAATATTTAAAATCAAACGTTCACTCACAGTATATGGCTAACATAGTATCTAAGCGTAAGGATTCTCGTCGAGTGATGAGTCAGTACCTCGTCCTGTACAAAATTATATTCTGTAAACAACAAATCGACAAATAAATACGATTTTAAAACGAAACCCGAAAACCCCTCGTAACCAATATCTCCATCTCTTGCCAAATTCAACCCAAACTTCACCTCTAATACCAATCCGTCAACTAAAGTATTCCAAAGCGGAAACAAGGGAAATCCGAAGGTCGGATTCCCATAAATCGACATCCGAAACTCTGAAACTCCAAACTTCAAAAATTCACAATCAATGTCAAACTTCTCCAAAATTCACCAAAATCACATATCCAAACTCTACAACAAATATAGGATTTAACTAGCTAAAAAAAATTGAAATTAAAAAGCTGTCCTACATGCCGCCGCTGCCGCTAGCTTTAATGGCCACCAAATTTTGGCAACAGCATCTACTCAACAAACCCAACATTTTTCTCAACTACAACAAGTTCCAATTTTACCTTGAAGGGCTCTAATTTGGCCGGTGAACATAAACTCAAAAATTTCAAAGCCCACCGTTTGGAAACTTCTTCAATTATGTTTCCACACCGCAAATCAAGGCAAGAGGCTTGGGGGGGGGGAAAATGATCTACGGCTCGAGGAATCGATTAGACCTGGAAATTGTCGTCGGGGACCGCCGGAATTCCGAACCGCTACAGTAATTTTCTCGGCCTAAATTCTCTCTTCTCCGACCAAATCACGACAACCCACAGTTATGGGCGTGTAGAGGAGGAAGAGGCAGTTCCAAAAAGTCCGGTGGCACGCCGATTGGTGGCCGGACGGCGACGAATTGAAGAAAATGGTGAAGGAGGCCGATGGGGAGAGAGAAAGAGAAAAAGGATGGGGGAGAGGAGAAAGAAGGAGAAAGAAAAGTTATCCGGCCACAGTAACTTTTCAAATTTATATCCATCTATAATGAACAGTAACTTCCGTTTTTCGCTTATAACTTTCGCACACAAACTGCGATTTTTACATACCACATATGCACGCGCTCAGTTTAACGTCCTCTACAACTTTCATAAAAAACATTTTCTAAAATTTTGTCTCAACAAAAAGTCAACTTTTTTTTTTTTAAAAAATAGAAGGACCGGTGCGGCTGCCCTCAAGCCTTCATTAATGAAACTGCCGAATACAAAGGGGAGGACGTAAAGCCTAAACCCCGAACAATTAGTAACACGAGAACTACCTGAATAACAACAAGAGCTTCCACTAATTCTATGTATTCAAACACCAACTAGCAAGGGTTGACATACCAGATATCTGGGCAACACCATTTGCTTTACAATAGTGACATATCGGAAAGACAAAGCTCATACAAAGCCATAAAGCAATAAAACCAGCTTTCCACTATGCTGTCGGCTAGAACAACCTCTTACAACACTTCGTTTCATCCTGCCACTAGGAGGTTGCGTCCATTTGATAAGGACTCGCCACTTCTCTAGGACAAACAAGGCACTATGAGTGCACACCCACACTAAGGCATTAAGCCCGATTCTCCCTATCAAAAAATAATAGGGACTTATTTTAATTAAAACAAAAACACAAATTAATAAAATACTAGCAAGAGCCCAATCAGCACCCAACATGGGAGCCCATGCCCAATTATTAAGAAAGACAGCAAAGAGGGTTCGCCAGCCCACCGTACCGCCTCTGCTGGACCACCCCAGTGGTCTAACCACCTCCACCAGTGTCCTGCAGCTACCCCCGTACCAATACGAAGAAAGCAAACAAAAAGCTGATGAAAACAGTAGACCAATATATCCAAACCAGAAGACATCGCCACTCCAGAGGTCCGCCGATCCAGATCTCGGAGATCCCAATCGCACCGCAGCCAAGCCACTGCCACTGATCGACCAGGAAGGGAAGGAACTGATTGTCCAACTCATCCCCGCCACCGGTGTAATCTCTTCTAATTCCGACCCAGCAACAGCCATCCGAGTCGAACCCCGATCCGGCAATCTTGACCCTTGAGCGTTCCCTAAACCTGCCCCACACTCACTGAACCAAAGCCTGCCGCCACCACAAACTCCCTACACAACTTCCACAGCTCTCGGCGGACCAGAAGAAAGCACCGAGGATGATCACCCACCATGGAGCAAAGCCCGTCCGACGATAGCGTCAACAGACGCGCCGCCGGATGGAAGGAGGAAAAATTTTCTTGAAAACCCTAGCGGCTACCTAGAGAGAAAACGTAAATAACTAGAAAAGCTCTTAGCAAGTTGTCTTTTACAAAAAAAAAAAAAAAAAAAAAAAAAAGTAAACTTTTAGGGCCACTATAAGTATCGAAACAAATTAAAAAATGAAAGTAATTATCATTTGCTGTCCAAATGACTAGTAAACCGGTAAATTTAGGTTCGGGATGTAACAATCCCGAACGACTGCACTAATAGCAACCTTCTCAATTTTTGGGTTATATACCACACATTTTAACTACAAGGAAAATCTTTCTAAGAATGACTTTATTAGTGAAAAAACATACAAATGGTGTGTGCGATCAACGCTCAAGGAAATTTAGTTTTTGATAATGATCAAATTTATCTAAAATCAACCAATCAAAAGTATTTAGTCATTACTAAATTTTCAAAAGAGTGAACTCTAGAGATTGGAGGTGAGTGTGAAACCATCAACGCTGGATATGTGAATCCATTGACATTCACAATCGTTCTTTGGAGTGGTTTTCATCGTTTTGGGGTTTAGTTGTGCCTAATTGATTTGCAAGACAGAGAACTGGATCTTGTTGGTCGAAGATTGTTCTGGTGGTTTGATTCGGCTATCAAATCTAGTTATGATATGACTTTATATCAATGTTCTAAAAGTCGCTAGGTGGTAGGTGGACGGGGAGGAGGGGTCTAGCTCTTAGTTACTTAGGCAAAGATTAGGTAGGCGATTGGGCAGATATTTTTTTATTTTATGTTTAATATATAACATATAAATAAGTGTCTGATTAAAACAAAAAACTATAGTTTTTATTTTTATTTTTATTTTTTTATAAAGACCACACAGTATCCTCAAAGGTTTCGTAGGCCCAGAGACTAATATGTACACAGGGATTCATGTCAAAACGCTTCCTGCCCCTTGACCACCAAGAATAGATTGAGATTTAAAATTCAATCAGCATTGGCGAAATTTGAAACTGGGTGTGGAGGTTCCACACTTGGACGCTTTTATCAACTTGACCACCTATGGTGGTTATAAAAAAAAAGTATAGATAACAATAAAGATTAATTTCAGTTTACTTACTCTAACTTTAAGTCAATCTTCATGTTGGTCCCTATTCTTCTAAATTCATCACGACTACTCTTGTGCTCTCAATTTTAATCAGCCATGTCCAATTCTCAAAGCTCCATCCAAATCTTCAATCAAGTGATGATGTGATAGGAGACAGAAATGCAAAATTCCTATACCCCTTGTCAAATCTAAATGGGAAAAAAAAAGTAATCTTTTCAATTTCCTTAATTCTTCACCAACATCCTTCCTTTGCGTTCTTAGCAACTCCTTAACCTAGTTGCCACTCGTACCCAGCGAGCAAAGCCGCACTGAATTCCTCCACTGGATTTTCATCAAACACCTCCATCCTCCTAATTTCCGACATCACCTTCAATTCCTCTTTCAATTTCTGAAGCACCACGTTCTCGGATTCGGTGCTTTGCGGAGATCAGGGCCGTATGGAATCATGGAATTAGAGCCATCGACAGAGGGCTACTTGGCCACGTATTTGAAGTTGTTCATGATCTTCTTCCCAAGCTTCCATTTATTTGGGATGGGAGGGATCATACGAGGTTTGCGTCAGACAATACATCCCCATCAAAGTAACATTGAAACAATACATCGCCAAAAACAACGACAATAGAACTAACGACAACCTAAATGACAATGCATTGAAACAATACATCCACAAATTCACCGTCAAAGAAGATTGTATTGTTTCAATGCATTGTCATTTAGGTTGTCGTTGGTTCTACTGTCGTTGTCTTTGAAGAAGATTGAGGGTTTGACTTTGAAGAGGGGTTTGAAGGCAGAGAGAGAAATTCTCAAGGTGCTTTGTTGAGTGTGACTCTTACAACTTCGAGTTTCTTTCCATTAAGAGTTGTATTCCAATATGGGCTTTGCTTGTTTTCTTTGTTCCAATATGAGTTGGATTGGAGAGTAAGAGAGGGAGGAAATGGAGGATGGGATTGGCCTGAAGGAGGAGTTTTTGGAGATGTCGATGGTGGAGATATGGGTTCCTCAATCATGTTTAATTAATTTCTTCTTCATCTCTCTCTCTCTCTCTCTCTCAGAGTCACGTTTTATGTATCCTCTTATTTGCTTCTCAAAAGTTAAAGCTGCTTCCCATCAGTTGATTGCTGGAGAAATGGTGTCTAGCAATTTGATTTTTAAAAGGTCAAACTACGTTTTATGTATCCTCTTATTTGCTTCTCAAAAGTTAAAGCTGCTTCCCATCAGTTGATTGCTGGAGAAATGGTGTCTAGCAATTTGATTTTTAAAAGGTCAAACTTGAGTTGGTTGTTTGACTCTTTTTAGCTTTGAAATCTCATCAGTTAATTGATTATAGGACAAGTCTATTGAGTTCAGAGACTCGAGCTTTGTAAAGCTTGGGAAGGTTCGTCTCAATTGACAACCAGTAAGGTGAGCATCTATAATCTGATCCACAATCCGGTCATGGTTGGTGAAGAATTGAGAAAATTGAAGAAAAAGATTGGACATTTTTTTTTTCATCTAGGTTTGAAAAGGGGATACTATAGGAATTTTACAATTTTATCTCCTGTCACGTCATCACTTGATAGAAGATTTGAATAGAGCTTTGAGAATTGGGCACGGCTGATTAAAATTAAGAGTACAGGGTTAGTCTTGATGAAATTAGAAGAATAGATACTAACATAAAGATTGACCTAAAGTTTGAGTAGGTAAACTGAAATTAATCCTAACAATAATTAATTGAAAACTTCCTAACCGAGAAAAAACTCACGCGGGACGATGGCAAGCAAGAGAAACTTGCCAAGTTTGATATGGGGAAAAAGATAAGTATATAATGAGTACTTTCAAAATTTAGTTTCTTATATAAAAAAAGGGGGAAATTACTGGTCACTCCCTATACTTTTAGGGCGTTAACAGTTCAGTCCTTACTATCCTAATTTTAACAAATTACTCCTCAAATATTCAAATTTCACACAATGTAGTCCAAAATGACTATTTTACCCCTCACTTCATCTTATATATGTATATAAACTTATATATATTTACTCCTCACTTCATCTTTTATATATATATATATAAATTTATATATATTCACTCCTCACTTCATTATATTTATATATATATAAATTTATATATATATAAATATATAAATTTATATATATTTACTCCTCACTTCATCTTATATATTTATATATATATATATATATATATATATATCATTGGATACTTGGCGGAAGATGGAGGAGGCGGAGATGTTTGGTGAGAGAGAGAGAGAGTGAGGTAAATTTATATTTACACACACACACACACATATAAAAGATGGAGAGTGAGAGAGAGAGGAATTAAAAAAAAAAAGGAAAAAAAAGAAGTAAGGGTAAAATAGTCATTTTGGACATATTGTGTGAAAACTAGAGAGAATAAGGATTAAACTGTTTAATTTAAAAGGCGATGGACTGAACTGTTTTTTAGAGAAAAGTACAGGGAGTGACCAGTAATTTCCTCTAAAAAAACTTAATTTTTAAATTTTTTTATCCAAAAATAAAAATAAAAAGTTGAACGTTTTTCTTAAACCTGACATGACTAATCAAGATTGCTGACAACCTATTAGTGCCTCAACAGAGGGATTTTTAGATCTCTGCTTCATATATAGAATATTACTTTGCCAAAAAAATATATATAGAATGTTATCGCCAAAATATATATATATATATATATATATATAACTTTGCTCAGGTGCGGATATCCGCATCTAAGAAAAAGGTAAGGATTTTCAATTTTGACCCATTTTTCGATCATACTTTCACATCTTAACCGTTCAATTTTTAGGTCCTAATGTATAGATCACATCTGTAAAATTTTCAGCCAAATTGGTGATCGTTAAGGCATCCAAAACTGTAATTTACACGAACAAACCGAATCTGCCGAACCAGAACCGTTCGTGTATATTGTTGTAAATTACAGTTTTGGATACCTTAATAATCACCAATTTGGCTGAAATTTTGCATAAGTGATCTATACATTAGGACCTAAAAACAGAACGGTTAAGATGTGAAAATATGATCGAAAAGTTGGTCAAAACCTAAAATCCGTACCTAAGAAAAACTACGGAGGTTCGCAGAGGAAAAGCGCTATATATATATATATATATATATATAGAGAGAGAGAGAGAGAGAGAATACTTTGCAGTTCTCACTTGTTACTTGCCGTTTGAGAAAGACTGGCAAAGGGTTGGACGTCTCTAAACATGTCAATTCTAATATTTTACAATGAATTACAAGATTATGGGACCGGAAGATGTTGAATATATTCACTACATGCATTTGCCATCTCCAAATTAATGCTGAATCATTAGAAAAAAGAAAAAAAGATCTTGAGAAAGATTTGAGCTTCATCCATGTTTCCTGCAATTACCTAATTCTCTTATGTCATTTCGATCATTTCCTGTCGAGGTCACTAATCTATACTACATGCAACTACTCCACTCTCCACAGAGAAGGTGGATTTAACCAAATTATTCATCTTTATGAACTCACATAGAAATTCTTTAACTATTCTGAACAAAACGAAATATCATGTGATTATGATGCATGCTTGCACAATACAAGAAGCACAAACCTCAGCTGGTCTTGATTTATGAAACTAAAATAATTAATAATAATTCTGAACTGCCATAGTAACATTAAAGTTAGAGTTCAACATAGTCAAAAAGAACAAAGGAACAAGAGATGTGTTATTTACTGAACAGAATACATATACAAGATACACCAAGACGTATTAGGAAACTAATTACAACAGAATAATCCTAATAACACACAATATTCACTCCTAATTACATGGCATGACTCACGCCAATACTCCCACTCAAGTTGGTGCATACAGATCACGGTTGCCCAACTTGTCAAGTGAGTCACAGAAGGCTTTACTCGAGAGCGCATTTGTAAGAATATCTGTCAAATGTTCTTCAGTAGGAACGAAGGGAAACATAATGACACTTCTCTTTAATGAAGTGTCGATCTACCTCTACATGCTTCGTGCGATCACGCTGAACATGATTATGAGCAATTTCAATTGCAGCCTTATTATCACAATAAAGCGGCATAGCCTTTTTTTGCCTGAACCCCAAATCCTTTAACAAATTTCTCAACCACAATATCTCACACAATCCTCGGGCCATTCCTCTATACTCTGCTTCTGCACTAGAACGAGCCACCACCTTCTGTTTCTTGCTCTTCCAAGTAACCAAGTTACCATCCACAAAAGTGAAGTAACCCGAAGTAGACTTGCGGTCTGTAATATTACATGCCCAGTCCGCGTCTGTGTACCCGAAAACATCGAAATGACTGTGTTCTGAAAAGAGTAATCCCTTCCCTAGAGCCGACTTTAGATATCGCAAAATACGAAATACAACATCCATACGAGTCTTATTGGGATTATGCATAAACTGACTCACCGCACTAACTGCATAGGCTAAATCTGGTCTAGTGTGGGATAAATAAATCAACCGGCCAACTAACTTTTGGTATCTTGCTTTATTTGTAGGCACTTGATCCAAATACTCTACTAACCGATGATTCTGCTCATAGGAGTATCAATAGGTTGACAGTCAAGCAAGTCGAGAACATACTTCCTTTGACTCAACACAATACAATCATTTCCATGAGCAACTTTAATTCCCAAGAAATATTTCAAATTAACCAAATCTTTCATCTCAAATTCAGAAGATAACTGACCTTGTAACCTTTGATTCTCCTCAAAGTCATCACCTGTCACAACCATGTCATCAACATAAATAATCAAAGCAGTCACTTTTCCACATTGATGTTTAAGGAACAAGGTGTGCTGAATTGCTCTGCCGGTACCCAATTTTCTTCATGAACTTGGTGAACCTACCAAACCAAGCTCTGGGAGACTGCTTCAAACCATAAAGAGATTTTTTTTCAATTTGCACACCACCTGCTCTCCAGTAGAAGTACCATATCCAGGAGGCAAATCCATATAAACCTCTTTATGCAGATCACCATGCAAGAATGCATTCTTAACATCAAACTGTTGTAACGGCCAATCAAGATTTGCAGCTAACGAAAGAAGTACCCGAAATGTGTTAATTTTGGCCACTGAGCAAATGTCTCATCATAATCCACTCCATACTTCTGATTATAGCCTTTAGCCACTAGTCTTGCCTTGTACCTGTCCACCAATCCATCCGAATTATGTTTCACGGTATACACCCACCGACATCCAACTGGTTTCTTCCCAGGTGGTAATGATACTAACTCCCACTTACAATTCTTCTCAAGAGCATCCATTTCGACTGTCATTGCTTGCATCCACTTCTCATCCCTCATTGGATCCTGCACATTACTAGGGAGAGACACAGAAGATAATTGATTCATAAAGGCGACATACGGTTTAAACAGCCTATGGGTCGACACCATAATTAGCAACGAGGTTTTTAGTTTTTGCACTTAGAGTAGGTTCATAGTGTTTCGGGGGCTTACCACAGGTGGAACGACTAGGCAGAGTTTTGGTGGGAACAATATCTGACACAGAAGAAGGAACACTAGTTGACACAGAAGGAGTATTAGATAAAGAAGGATTAGAGCATACCTAGGGTGCTGATTGAGCAGGTGAGACCGCTGAAGGAGAGGGAAAGATAGAAGAACTATTCAAAACGATATTGGCGGCATCGGGAATTTCATCAGAAACAGAATCATCATAAATAGAATCAGAAATTTCCTCTCCGACCGACCGATTGGACTGATCGGTAGCTGACTGCCCAAATTCCCTTATTCAGTCGGTAGGATGTTGTCCTCTTTTTCAAGTTTTGTTCCCAAACACTCCAACCTTGAGAACTCGGATTCTAGTCTCACATCTTGCCCACTAAACAAATCTTCATAATAACAAGACTTCTCCCCCTGACGAGGAGTCACAGGAGGGAAAAAATAACATGCATCTTCACTGAACGTATCCATGGTGACATAAAACTTATGGGATTGAGGATGATAACATTTGTAACCTTTCTGATGAGAACCATACCCCACAAACACACACTTAAGGGCTCTAGCATCCAACTTTGACCTCTGATTCTTATATAGATGAACATAAGCAATACATCCACAGACACGAGCAGGAAGAGTATTAGAAGATGGAATAGAAACGTAGTTATACAGGACCTCAAGTTGGACACGATCTTGAAGAGGGGCAGACAGAAGATGATTGATTAGATGAGAAGCACACAAAACGGCCTCTCCCCAAAGATACTTAGGCATGTTAGCATTAAGTAGAAGAGATCGAGCCATGTCTAGAAGATGACAATTTTTCCGTTCAGACACCCCATTTTGCTCAGATGGCTTTGGACATGAAGTTTGATGTATTATGCCATGGTGTTGGAAATATTCATGAAAAGAACGATTGACAAACTCACCCTCATTATCGGAATGAAAGACCTTAATATGAGCATCATATTGAGTATGAACAAGGTTATGGAATGCTGTAAAAATAGTGAAAACAGAATCTTTGGACTTAAGTAAAACCACCCAAGATAATCGAGTAAAGTCATCAATGAATAACACAAAATAGTGCATTCCAGAAAGGGTAGAATGTTTAGAAGGACCCCACACATCTGAATGAATTAACTCAAAAGGCATAGTACTAGAATGAAAACTTGAAGGATAACTAGACCTATGACTCTTAGCCAAAGCACAAGTTTCACAATATAGGCTAGACTCACTAACTCCCAGAAACAACAAAGGCATGGACTTCTTCATAACTCCAAAAGATGGATGACCCAAACGCCTGTGCCACAACCATAGCTCACTCAATCTGTCAGAATTCAATGTCAGGGCCAAAGGCTTGTGTTGGCTCTACGTACATGCAATCCAAGTGAAACAGTCTCCCCCTCAGGTTTCCCTTGCCCATGATCACCCTGGTGCACAGATTCTAAAAAATAACATACATTGGATAAAAGGTTACAAGGCACTTATTTTGTGACCCCAACTGGGATACAAACAAAAAATGATGAGACAATGACGGTACGTAAAGCATATCATGCAATACAATGGATGGTGTAACCTGAACAGACCCAATACCTAAGACAGGAAAAAACGCACCATTCGCATTAGAGACATGAGATATAGAAGGAGAAGACATAGACATAAAGAAGGACTTATCAGAGGTCATATGGTCAGATGCACCACAATCAATTATCCATGTATCACTACCAGTAAAGTCAGAAACATGTAAAGCAACACCAATTTTACCTCGAGTTAAGGAAATATTACCCTTTGAGGGATCTTGCCCTGCAATGCAGTAGAAGTCAGGTTCTGGCACAAGTTGGACTGTTGCTTTGCCTCTTTGACCACCACCACGTTCTCCAGTATTATTGCCTCCTTTCCAACCAGGGTTGTTGTAATTAAACCTTCGCAGCTTAGGACATTGATTCTTGAAATGGTCAACTTCCTTGCAATAGTTGCAAGTCATTTGGTTATAATTCTGATTCTGCTGATATCCCTGATTCCATGGTTGATACTGACTCTGAGATGGAACTAGGGTAGAATTCCTAATCAGAGGTTGAGGTGGAGGTGTAGCATGGATTGCTAAACTAGAAATTTCAGTATGAAGCGGCAACCTTATTAGCTTCATCTCTCCGGATATAGGCAAAAGCTTGTTCCAATGTAAGTGGAGTTGCAAGACGTAATAACTCATTCTTTGCCCCTTGAAAGTGAGGATCCAAGCCAGCAAGAAAAATATGGACACGCATCTTGTCATGCTCAGTCCGATAGGAATTAATATCAGCTTCACAAGTCATAGGGTTAGGGTTTCGTTGATCAAACTCCTGCCAAATTGTCTTCAAATTCGCATAAAAGGTTGCAACAGGCTGTCCACTCTGAGTTATTTTGAAAGCTTTGACATTCAATTCATGAACACGAGCAAAATCACTCCCATCATAATATGTAGCAGCAACAGAATCCCAAATTGCTTTAGGAGAATCATAGTTAGGAAATAATCTCATTACCTCCAGATTAGTATTTGCCGTATCCCATTCATCGGGTTTTGGTCCTACAGTAGGTCTTGCTGCACTACTGGTAACATAACTCCACTTTCCAATCCCCTGAATATGAATCTTCATAAGCCTCTGCCATAACTGATAATTGGTGCCATCGAGCTTTACACCAAAACTTGAATTATCTGTCACATTCTTAACAATCACAACCTCACGGGCTACAGAGTTAGTCCCTCCACTTTGAGATCCTCCATTATTCCCATTAGTAATAGTCAAATCCACCATTTTTTTTTCTCTTCAAATACCTGAATTAACAAACCACAAACAATTGTTGATGGAAGCTTTAGACCAAAACGTAGACCAAAGGAATGATTGATATACTTATGATTGATATATATATCAATTAGTGTGGATAATTGATATATTGATGTTCCAAATACCAAACGTACAACCAAGGGTATGATTGAAGCAACAGGACCAGTAACTAAGAATAAATCAAAGGGACCAATAATCAAACGAAAGGGCCAGCGACCAAAGAAACAAAAAGAACAAGAGCAATTTTTTTTTCTCCGTAACGGAAACTGAATAGCACCTACACTGAGTCCGAATGGATCTCGGCTCTGATACCAAGTCAAAAAGAACAAAGGAACAAGAGATTTTGGAATTTTCTGATGTGTTATTTACCTTCTCCAAGAACAGAGTACATATACAAGATACACCAAGACCTATTAGGAAACTAATTACAACAGAATAATCTTAATAATACACAATATTCACAATCCTAATTACATGGCATGACTCACGCCAATAAACACAAAACAATTGACACGAATGTTTGGGAATATTATGCAATGTAAAACACATAATTATTCTATATATATGAGTATATATATGATTCTCAAATTACAAATAGTAGTACATGAAAATGTGACACACACACACACACATATATAGCCCCTTCTAGAGAGGACCTCTTTACTTTACGAATTTGATAATTTTTGTTTTTTTTTTTTTTGAGGAATTTGAGAATTTTTGTTATTTTACACAAGTATGTGACATAATTCAATGATTTCAACCGTTGATCATTTAGATTCCTATGCAAGAATAATGTCTACAAAATATCAACCAAATCCATAATCATTTGGTCATTCAAAATTGTGTAAACAAATGTAATTCATTAGATAAAATTAATATAAATATTATGCTAATTAAATGGTTAAACGTTTTCCGATTTGACTAATTTTTTGTATGATTCATATGTGTGTAGGTAACTAAAGAATGAATGATTATAATTATTGAAATACATCCTAAAAATAAAAACACATTCTCACTTTAAGAGTTTAAGGACGTACTCTCTTGATCCTCTCTCTCTCTGTCTCTCTCTCTCTCTCTATATATATATATATATAGACAAACTATGGTACTGTGATGTTTATCAACACTCATTTTACATCTATTTAAACAAAAATTACAATTATTTGAATCAAAATTACAACATTGAGAACAAAGTTACAATATTCATTTATACTATTTACAAATAATTAAACAAAAATTACAACATTGACAACAAATTTGTTCAAAAATTTGTAACAATGTCGCAGGTGTTGTAATTACCATTATTAGAACAGGTATGTATTATAGAATTTTCCTATATATATATATATATATATATATATATATTTGTTCGGACGGCAGGCCTCATGGGAGATAATTAAAAAGAGAGTGCTTTATATCCTATGTTATCCAATGAAATTTCCTATCACAACTTAATGAGAACATGTCTGTTAAAAGATTAATTTCGGTATTGAATAGTTGAATCACGTACTCATTCCGCGCCTTATGACGAAAGGTGAATCGGCGCTCATAATTGCATTATTGTAGTCTCTTTTGCAATGCGAATGTTTCCATGGTCTTTCTTTACATCGAGCTCATTGAACTACTCGATTTTATGCAAGATTTGATAGATCAATTTGAAGTGGACTTTCCTTAAATCAAAGTCCAATGAATTAATATGTAGTCTTCGTGGTATGCAATTAGATATTGCTAGCTAAATAGCTAGCTAGCTGGAGGACTTTGCTCAGGTGCGGATATCCGCGTCTAACCAAAACGTACGGATTTCTCATTTTTACCCACTTTCTGATCATATTTTTACATCTTACCCTTTTGGTTTTTAGATCCTAATGTATAGATCATCTCTGTAAAATTTCAGCCAAATTGATGATCGTTAAAGCATTCAAAATTGCAATTTATAACAATGACAACAGATTCGGAACCGTTCGTATTTATTGTTGTAAATCGCAGTTTTAAATGCCTTAACGGTCATTAATTTGACTGAAATTTTGCAGAGATGATCTATACACTAGAATCTAAAAACGGAACGGTTAAGATGTAAAAATATGATCGAAAAGTAAGAAAAAAATGAAAATCCACACCTATTGCTTAGGTGCGGACGTCCGCACTCAAGAAGCCAAGTATGTGTGTGTGTGTGTGTGTGTATATATATATATATAGAAGAGTTGAAATCCCAGATTGGTCTTCAGGGTCATCTTGGAAAATCATTTTGTTTGTATTCCATGAGAGTGAGAGGTAGAGAAATGAATAGAGAAACAACTCATTCAAATGCGTACCACCTAAGAGTATATATAGTCAAAAGTCAACTAAATCCGATTATCGCAACCATGAAGTGATGAAACCAACTCTCAGATTCTCATCGGTCACCACCCTATAGCTAGCTTATTGTTTGGTGAGTAAGTTGGTGATTAGATGTTTTAATTGTTACTCTGAAGAAAGTGACAATCCCATAATGGGAAGTGCGGTTAGGCTTCTGTGTGGAGGTTAAAGGGTCAAATTAAAAAACCCACCATGTGAATTCCATATCTGGTGGTGGAATGTCATTGGAGTCAGCTCAAACTCGTCCCTCTAATGTACACCACCAATCATTCCACGCACCCCCCAACACCCCCACCCACCCCCCCCCCCCCCCCCCCAACCTTGCGGTTTCGAGAGGAAATTTTTTTTCTTTCTCGAACTTTTCTTCTCTTGACTTTTCCCGAATGGGTTCTTGATAAGACATTTTTTCGTTTGTGTATGTGTTTCTTTTTCTCCAATATTGGAAGGTAGGTCAGTTTTGACTCGGAGAAAATGATTGATCTATTGTGATATTAATGTGACAAACACTAGCATACAATATGTGGACATGACCTAATAGTTCAAATAAGCCTCATGGTCTTTGAGAAAATCATTATCCAATTTGACATGAACCCTTTCTTTTGATATCTAGAAAGATAAGAAAATCAAGGCTTATTAAAAGATAATTAACCACCAAGAATATCCTCTCAATCATATATGTTGAATTAACAAATGACATAAAAATTAATTAAAATACCAAAATACCAAAATACCAAAAGCGAATCATGGCCAAAAGTTATTTATGAACGCATTAGAGAAGAAGACAGTTAAGTAGCATATTTCAACTTTTACTATAACTAATACAAATGGCCCCTAGCTAGTTCACCGAAGTACATGGAAAATGTTAATAAGAGTGTGCTTATATTAATAATTTGGTATCACGCAGATCGAGTTGTGTACTGCATAAAGTAAGTGCATTACTGAGAAAGAGGGGGACAAAAATGGCCTTCAATTAGTGTCATGAATCATGGAATCGGGGAAGGGCCCCCTAATGAATTCCATGTGGATGAGAGGCCACTCTTATAATAAAACGACAACAATCCCAGGGACTGAAGGTCGAAAGTTGAAATCAATATTGTCGTTTTCCCATCCCTTATTTGGTGCATGCGCGTAGATGCGGTAAAATTCTTTGTGCCGAATTGGAGAGACTCACAAAAAATTCTAACCAAAGAAGTTAACAATGTTTTAAGAAAAAATGATGTAGAGCACAGCAGAGAGAATTGAGAGAATGAGTTGTGCTTTCATTGATAATAAGGGTCTCTTTATATAAAGGATTACAAGTATAGAATCAAAGTTTTACAAGGAAACATAATCGTACAATTAGGCCTCATCAACGGACCGGGCCGGGCCTTGATATATTTTTAAATAATGGTGGGCCGGGCCGGACTGAGTTTTATCATAAATCAAAGGATCCAAGCCCATCTATATAAAGCGGGCCTTGCGAGCTTTTTTAGACCAGGGCGGGCATGACCTTGCAGGCTTTCTTGGGCCGGGCCTTACGGGCTTTATTTATAATAAATATTTAAAGACACTAATTTTTTTATAAATCTATATTTATATATCATACACTCCAAAGAGCAACCTCTATCAATTCAAATAAAATGAGAAAATCAACCGTTGGATGTGATTATTACAATAAATTATGCGTGTAGTTAAAAATTTAGTCAATTTCACCATAGTTTCGAACCCGATCGGATTGGTCAACCATAATCACTTGTATGTTTTCTTGGTTGACCAATGGCGTGACAACCGCAAAATGTGCTAATTTTTTTACATCACATTTTTAAATATTTCATCGATGGATGTGTGTAGATATAAGATAAAAATTTCAAATTTAATTACAAGTATGTTGGTCTATACCAATTTGCTTCCTAAAGTTGTATAACTTATACATTGTATTTAAATTGTTGAGATTTATTCTAAAGCAAACATGAAGTGGAAAATGAATTTGGAGAAACCAACCGGCCGATGGAGAGATTGTAATATTTTTTGGTGGCTGTAAAAATTTTACCCAATTTGGTTCTCGTTTTGAATTCGATCAATTAGGTCAAACTTAGTTACTCTTATAAACCTATATTATATATCATACACTTCTAAAGAGCAACCTCTATCAATTCAAATAAAATGGAAAAACCAACCGTTGAATGTGATTATTACAATAAATTATGCGTGTGGTTAAAAATTTAGTCAATTTCAGCAAAGTTTCATACCCGATCGGATTGGTCAACTGTAGTCACTTATTTGTTTTCTTAGTTGACCGATGGCGTTACAACCGCGAAACATGCTTATTTTTTTACATCACTTTTGTAAATATTTCATCGATGGATGTCCGTGGACATAAGATACAAATTTCAAATTTAATTACAAATACATTGGTCTATACCAATTTGTCTCCTAAAGCTGTATTACTTGTACATCGCATTTAAATTGTTAAAGTTCATTCTAAAGCGATCATGAAGTGGATAATGAATTTAGAGAAACCAACCGGTCGATGGAGTGATTGTAATGTTTTATGGTGGTTGTAAAAATTTCACCCAATTTGGTTCTCGTTTCGAATTCGACCAACTAGGTCAAACTTAGTTACTCTTATAAACCTATATTTATATATTATACACTCTAAAGAGCAACCTATGTCAATTCAAATAAAATGGAATAACCAACCGTTGGATGTGATTATTACAATAGATTATGCGTGTGGTTAAAAATTTAGTCAATTTCACCAAAGTTTCGAACCCGATCGGATTGGTCAACTATAGTCACTTGTATGTTTTCTTGGTTGACCGATTTTTTTACATCACGTTTATAAATATTTCATTGATGGATGTGCGTGGACATAAAATAAAAATTTCAATTTTAATTACAAATAAGTTTATCTATACCAATTTGTCTCATAAAGTTGTATAACTTATACATTGCATTGAAATTGTTAAGATTCATTCTAAAGCAAACATGAAGTGAAAAATGAATTTGGAGAAACCAACCGGTTGATGGAGAGATTGTAATGTTTTATGGTGGTTATAAAATTTTCACCCAATTTGATTCTCGTTTCGAATTCGATCAACTAGGTCAAACTTAATTACTCCTATAAACCTATATTATAATAAATTATGAGTGTAGTAAAAAATTTAACTAATTTCATTATATTTTCGAATCCGATCGAATCGGTCAACCGTAGTTTACATGCAGAATATATCTGCACATATTTTATATAGAAGTATGAGAACTTTCAATTTTACCATAAGCCAAATTACAACAAATTCACACTCACACAAAAGACACACACACACACACACACACATATATAAACACATACACACATATATATAAACATGTCTAGAAGTCCTGGATCTTCAATAATGATGATATGGAACACTAAAACTTCTCGTCCAAGCTGCACTGTCTTCACTTAAATTGTCATAACTCCTTCTAGAAAAGTCGGAATCGCAAATCATAAAATTCTTCAGAAACTAGACACATGGGGCTTTCCGTGCATATAGGGTACATATCCTAATTCCATCCAATCAGTTCCCAGTAATTCAGCGAAGTTAGGTGTTCTGCATAATAGTTTATCTGTTATATATATATATATATATATATATATATTTTACAGGCTTTTACGGGCTGGGCCTAGGGGGCTTTTGGCGGGCCGGGCCAGGTTTTGAACCCCTAAACCTACCATGGCCCACTACCCACCTAGGTGGGCTTTAGCAGGCTTTTTGGCTGGCCGGGCCGGGCTTTGAGCCCACAGGCATGTGGGCCTCCATCGACCTACTTGATCTACAGGCTTTTTGATGAGGCCTACGTACAATGATTTGTATATCTATGAAGATATCTCCAAGAATATCTATAAGACTAACCCTATTACAACTCAGACAAGTAACTAGAGTTTGAGCCAGGCACACAATCTTGGTGTCCTTAAACACTCCCCCTTGTGTCACCCAAACGTGGTGCTCATCTTGTTGTCTCGTCAAAAACCTTACTGAGTAACAAAAACCAAGTAAGACAAAAATAATTTCAGTCGAAGCAGAAAAAGAGTACAATACACAATTCACGTTTCGAGACCATACATGTAGACATCTCCCTCTCCCTGATGACAACGATCATGAGAGTTCGGATAACTTCAACAAACGGTGCTACCAATATGTTTCTCGAAAGTGGAATTGAGCAATGACTTAATGAACAAGTTTGCAACACCATCCTCATATCGAACCTAGTTCACTTTGATCTTGAGGAGAAACTATTGTTGCTGATTATGATTGGTGTTGTCGCTTTTGATGTCGCCTTACTTCATTCAATCAATGCAAGCGGAATTATCCTCATAAATGCTCATAGGCTCATATGTGGTAGATTTCAAACCACACTTGCTTCAAACATGTGTAATTATGGATCCAATCCACATACATTCACGAACTACTTCGTGAAGAGTAATTATCTCTACATTGTTCAAAGATATAGTGACCAGAGTCTATTTTGTAGATCTCTAAGGTATCGTGGCCTTACCCATGGTGAACATATAACTAGTTTGGGAATGACCTTTGAGGGTCAGAGAGATACCCAGCATCAATAAAACCTTCCAAAACACTAAAATTGTTTTGGAATGGGGATAGAGGACGCAAGCTAGTGTTGGCGGCGTTCTTGGTGTGTGATGGGTCTGAATCCACCATCTTTATGTAGGGATAGAACAAGTTGAAAGATATTTTTTTTCACCAATCCAATGGCATCGCGTTGTCGCAGAGCTATATCCAGCTAACAAGTTCACTACAAATGAGATTTCCAGTCTTGTGCATTGAGCTAAATACAATAATGCGCATATTGTCTTTAAGTAGGACACTTCTGTCTCTAGCACATCTTCATCATTATCCTTCGGACAAAGATGACCATTTTTAGGATCAAGACTACGGACGATCATGGCCATGCTTTGAAGGCTTGACCTTGTCAAAAAGCCTAAGCATCCATCAACACGATGCTTAAGTTCCAACCGAGACATAATCGTGTTCTTCCAAGATCCTTCATCTCAAACTCGAATTTCAAGTGTTCGGTGGTTTCCCTTGACTCTTTAAGGACTTCCAATGAGAATCATGTCACCAACATGAACTGCGATAGAATCTGAAACATGTCATGAAAACGAGCGGGCATATCCATTCCCAATAAGTAGTCACTTCAGTAAGCGTTTCAACCTCTTTGCAACGCGCTCCATGTTCTAGAGCCACTTGACTTGGGTGAATGAAGTTCACCATGAACCTTCATGTACATTCTGTATCTAGATCCCCATAGAGATACGTAGTGACTCCATTCATAAGTTGCATGTTCAATTATTCGGAAATGACCAAACTGATCGATGGGGTAGTGGAGTGCAATGACATCTATTACGAGAGAATATGTCTTCTCGTAGTCGATTCCAGGGCGTTTTGTGAGGAGCCTTGAGCTATAAGGTGAGATTACCATCTCCTTTTCTCATCACGCTTTCTAACGAAGACCCATAAGTCAACATGTTTTATGTTAGGAGGTGTTGGCATCACTGGCTCTATAAACCTTCCTCTTCGTTAGAGAATCCAACCTCGATTGCATCTTTCCATTTATGCCAATTTTCTCTACGTTGCCATTCATCATCAAAGGAGCGTGGTTCGATATCATCGGACTCAGCAAACTCATGCGCAATCAAATGCATGAATACATCATCAATCATGATGGAGTTTTTATCTCACGTCTCATATACACTAGTGTAATTTTCAGAGAGCTTAGGAATAGGTTCTGAAGTTGAGGTGTCTCTTAACGATAAACTTAATCCGGAACATTCTCATAAGATAGATTTTGAGTGTTAATGATCAAAGGATTGAGGTGTGTCAAAGTATCCTTCGAACCCACGGGCCTCCCACGCATCCTAGCTAGGCCTTGGTCTATAACACCAGAGTACCACTCTCTATGGCATTGGCGCTATGCCTACCTCTGTGTAGGGTGGCGCTACATCCTCTCGTAAGGACGTCTATCCTTGTAGGCATGTTTGTAGCAGATATATGTTATCTAGTCACTTTAGTAGGGATCCAGATGAGACATAGTAGGGACAAGCCACGACAATTCTTGGCTTTCTTGTTGAACATCCGTGTTCTTCTCTCCCCCTAACGACTGGAAGACTATCTCACCAAAGTGAAAATCTGCAAGACATACAGTAAAGAGATCCCCTAGCAAGGGTAGTAAGTGGCGGACGATTGTTGGAGTCACAACTCTAACGTGTTTGCCCATTCGTCTGTGATGACCCATCGTAGTGTGTTATAGCCACGCAATAGGCACATGAATGGCTCACTCAAATGTGCGTAAGTACGAGATACTTGTACTCAGTCACTAGTTGTAACGCAGAGATAAATTGGGTGGCGGTGGGTCATAGATGAATTAGCATAGCTGCATGCGATATTGCATAATCCTAAGTGGATATAGGGAGATTGGTGCGCATTATCAATGTCTGGGCTACCATCGTAATAGTTTTCGCGAAACCATTTGGGTATGTACATGGAAATATGATGTCCAACATTAGTCCCAGTGATATGCAATGATCATTGAAAGTTTTCGATGTAAACTTTCTATCATTGTCAAGTCCAATTGACTAAATGGGATGATCCGGTGAGTGAGCCCATCGTCATATGATATGTGCTAGGAGTGTAGTATAAGCAGTATGACAAGTGGACAATGGCACAAAACGTGATCAGCGTGTTTACATGTCAACGAATATCATAAAATATTTAAACGTCCGCAAGTGGGTTAAATTAGTCCACAAAATCCCCTCGGATTCTATGTAAGAACAGAATGAGTATTTTTGTATCATTTGCATAGGATGTCATTGGTCCTTGTTTCCATAAGGAAGAGGATTTCTAGAACGAGTGAGAGGCCTTAGAAGCAACCAATGAGGATTTTGGTTGGGTCTGAGCGTTCGTAACGCTATTAGAAGCAAAGTTTGGTGATTGCAACATCACTTGGGGCGCCATCACCATGATGGACACCATCCATGGCGTCATAGATATAGACTGCACCAGCCCTAGGCTGGCGGTTCATGGCGGCGGCCCAGGAATCAACCTTTGATTCATGCTTCGTTTTGCTCTACAGAATGGATGTCCGTGTGAAGTCTATAATAGACGGATCATCATATCATAACTAGGATGACCTATCTTGTCGTGACAAAGCCAATATGTGTCTAAATCCAAGAGATCTTCTCTCATAATAGCTCAAATAGTGGTGACATAAAGTCCACTAGAGAGACGCATAAGTTTCTCTAAGATGTCCCTTTGTTCTTAATCATTAAACGAAATGTAAAGGAACTCTTTTCCATTCTTTACATGCATTTCAGCATGGAATCTATTGACTCGAATAGCTAAATAGGGTTCAATTTGCCTAGAAACATAGAGAGTTTCTATGACAGTAATCAAGGTGACATTTGGTAAAAGGAATTTGGGTCGTTCCATGTTCTTGAACTAATACTGATGGCCCAGCCATGGTAGTCACAAAGTGATATGCTCAAAATCAAAATGGAGTTATAATGAAAAGAACTCGAAATTTTATTCATAAGCCAACAGAGTACATCATTGTTTCTTAACCATTAAGAGAATCGAATCCAAATACTAGCTAATCCAAAACAATGGTAGTCAGTTGACTTTGTTCGGTAACTCCAAAATAAATATGACCAGGTGAATAGAGAGATGTTGGTGGAGCAAAACTCGCTTAAGTACCACTTATATCAAAACTTTTCTAGACATCATACTCACTTTGCATAAGCCTAGTTGAACAAAAACTAAACCAATGGCATTTAGTACAAAATATATAGTAATTTGCCTATTACATCTCTTGGAAAATAGAAACTTATTCAAAATCGGCGATACATTGATCCCAATCAGATTTGAAATCTTCAACCCTTCACTCTAGATCACCTTCTTAATCTTCTTGTTCCACATAGTGAGCTTCTCTTGTTTCACAATATTCTTTGTAGGCGGTGACAATATCTTCATGAGCTCTACAAATGTGTGCCCAATGACCAGATGCTCAATATCGATAATATACATCTCTGTGCTCAGACTCCATTGAATGAGGCGCTTTGAAAGTGTCATTTAGATGGCTTAGTGTTGGTGGCATCACCCAACATGGCCAGAGGCGTTGCCTCCCTCTCTCTTTCCATGTTAAGCTATTCGGTTATGTGTTCGCCTATTTTGGCATTTACCTTCCTTATTAGAGCGAGAATATGGACCAAAACGTCCACAAATGTCCCTAAATTTAGGGTTTGCTCTTGGTGCCCTCCCTTAGGAGAGCGACTATAATTAGTCCAGAATATTCTCTATTCCCACGGGCCTTGAATTATAGTTCTTCACAAGGGTGTTGTCATGCTTTTCAGCAGCATTCATAGCTCCAATGAGCTCATGAAACCTTGTGAGTTGATTTGATTGATGTATTTAAGTTTATTCATATAAGCTTTAAAGGCTTACAGATGGTGTAGGAGTTAATCCTGTAGGTCAGGATAATCATGGTTATAGCTGAGATCTTGTATCCACAGCTATATGGGTAGGAAACTAATTTTGTGGCTTTATTGTTGTTAAGACTTCCGCTAATGTAGTAAGATCTGAGGAGCATTTACTTATTAATCTACTCATATCTACTTCATCCCTAAAGTGAAAAATCCAACTCAGGTTTATGATCTAAGACTAATTGATTCATGCAATGTTCTGTATAGGTTGTGGCTAAAAGAATGTCTTGAGTGTATTCTTTCTTTTAAATTGTCCAAGGTAGGACATGGTTTCATATTTTATTTGTTGAGTTATCAAATAATATGATTTTATAACAGAGCAGTATGTGTTTCCTGTTGAGGAAAGGATGTTGAGATTTTGGAGGAAATCAAAGCGTGAGTTGCTTCCTTGAGTTGAAAGGGTGGTTTCTTGGTTTCAGTGTTGCTTCGGTGTGATTTCAATGTAGTCTTCTAAACTAAATTGTACACAAGGGTCTCTGGTTTTACTAGTGTAAATTGAGAGTACAATTGTGGTTTAAGATTTATATTTTTCGAGAGATTGAGGTGAGTCGTGAAATGATTTATAATGTCATAATGATGACAAATGTTTCCTGTTAGGAGGAAAGAAGTGTGATTTCGTGGTTTTGTCGTTGAGACTAAAATGATTTTTTAAATGTCATTGAGGTGACAACTATCTTTTGGTTGAGACAAATGAAAGAGTGTTTTTGTAGTTAGCAGTTGCGCGTTAAAATGATCTCAAAACATGACTTGAAGTGGTTTTGTTTCGGCTATAAATTTGTGAAATCGATTGTTGATCTGAGAGTCAGAGCATGCGGGTTATAGTCATTAAAGGACTTAATTATGCATGTTATTGTAGGATGAGAAAATTGATTATTTAGGTTGAGTTTACTCACCCGAGCTTCGAAAGCTTACTGGGTTTGTTATTGCAACTTGAAGCTCTATTCGGTGGTGTAGAGGTGCAGGTCAAGGTGATCATGACTGAACTTGAAGTCTTGTGGTCGCAGTTATAGGTGTTGGAAGCTAATACTTATCACTCTGATTTTATTAGACTTTTGTTTCGTGGTAAGCTCAGAAGGAGAATTTACTTATTATTTTTTAGTGCAACTTAATTCGTAAACGTTTGTATAATATAATATATGACTCTAAAGTGCGAGTCTGTATTGCCATTGTGGATTTTGGTCATCATCGTGTACTCGTTTTTAATAAAAATTTTACAGGTACTTAGTGTTGATGTCTGACCATCACTCCAGTGTATTTGTGTTTCTTTAATTGCTTATTATTTGTGCTTGAAAATCGGGGCATGACAGTTTGGTATCAGAGGGGTTTATGCAAGGAGTTCAGATTTGAAATGGAGTTCTAGTCATTCATCACTTATTGTTTGCAGATGATAATATGTTATTTGGCAAGGCCACTCTTGATGAGTGTGAGGATATTTAGTAGTCTTATAGGACTATGAGAAGGCTTCAGCTCAGTAGGTTAATTTTTTTGTTTTTAAATATTGTGTTCAGCAAGAAGATTTATGTGAATTTACATCATGCTATAGCAGAATTGTTTGGGGTGGAAATTGTTCTGAAGTTTGAGAAGTATTTGGGTTTACCTACGTATATAGGAAGAAATAAAACTAGAACTTTCAACTTTATCATAGAGAGGTTCAGTAAGAAACAAGAAGGTTGGCAAGGCAAGTTTCTTAGTGGTGCATGTAGAGATATTCTTATTCGTACGGTTGCTCAGGCTCTCCCTTCATATTCTATAAGCTGCTTTTTGTTACCCAAAACTTTTTGTCACTCTCTTAATCAGATGTGTGCTAAATTTCTTTAGGGTAGTAAAAGAGGAAGCAAAAAGATTCACTACATGTCTATATCTATTAGTATTACAGAGAAGAAATCAATTATAGACACTAATATAATTAGATCTGCTCTTCATAGACAAACTTGGATCCTAAGTTAGATTGGTTCAGGATCATGGGATCCTTTTCTATTAGATAGGGACGGCCGTTGCACAAAATGTACATCTAAATAACTACTCCATAGATCCTATATCTATTTATATGAAGAAGAAATCATGTAACGAAGGGGTTTCTTATTTGTATAAAAGGTACTTCAAACTTGGAACGAGCATGAAGAAATTAACGATACTTCTTTATCTTTTTCCTCTATCCCTTGCAGGTCGAGGACTTCTTCTTCTTCTTTTTCCCCTTCCCCTTCCTCTTCCCCTTCTTCAAACTCTGATTTGTATTATTCATAGAAAAGTCTCTGATCAACGATAGAACAAGATCCATTTTGCATCATATCTAAGGGATTTCTTAGTTCAGGCTGAAGAAGCAATGTCACTCGATCATTATCAAACTAACTGCATTTTTTTTTCTGTTAGGGAGGATCCCACCAGAGTGCCTTCTACTTCTACTTCTAATAGGCTATGAACTAGATCATAATCATTCGCAACGAGTCCATAAGAAGTAATCCCCTTTTTTCATCGGGTCTGGGTAGAGCTCCAGTATAAAGATCCTTAGTAGTACGTAACCCAATTATATACGACCACTAATAAACACAAAAATAAGAGATATTCACTTGGCCAAGAGCACCTCCACAATTAAAAGCCTCTACAGCTGGTTGACCAAAATGAGGATCCCAAATTGCATGAGCAATAGGTCTTAGATGTAAAGGATCCTGTATCCATGCCTAAAATTTTCCTTGCCAAGCTACATGGAATAGATTTCAGAAAGTCCACAAAAAAATTATTGCTAATTGCCCGAAATGAAAAGCAAAAATATTCTAATAAAGACGTTGCTCAATATTATCATCATGACTCTCGAAGTCATGTGCGGTAGCAATACCAAACCAAATACGATGAGTAGTGGGGTCCTGAACTAAGCCTTGGCTAAACCTTGGAAATCTTAATGCCATAATGCCTTTCAAATCCCCCTAGCCATTATCCTACTGCAACAATTCTTGCTAAGAAGAATGCCCATGTTATGGCAATTCCACCCAGAAGGTAATGGGTTACTCCTACAGCACATCCTTGGACAATACTTGTTAGTTCCATAATTACCTACTAAATATTCCCCTAATCTTGCACTTTTGCTTGACCTTTGTGTTTATTTATATATATTTATTATGTTTTCCTTATCATGCTAGGAATGATGGAGAAGCTTGGAAATGCACTAAAAAGTCAACTTTAGCACATTTTCCTACTCCGGCTAGGAGAAACCAAGCTAGGGAAGGAAGGAGAAGCGGCAGACTGACCAAATGAACTTCAAATGAGTTGAAACTTTCCAGATCCATTCTAGACATCCTAAGGATCATTGTTCGGAGTGGAAGGCCTTCAAACGATCGGCACAAATTTCTGACTAAAAGACGAAAACTGCAAAACCGGACATGTACTGATTCCGGCAGCATTTCCGACCAAACCATGGCGAACGAAGCTCTGAAATTTTAACTGGATGATCTACACTCATGGAGAAACATTTGGTATGAAGAAGTCGAAGGCAAATTCGGAAGTCGTGGTAGAGATTCAATTGAAGGAATATAGGAGAAGAAAGTGCGCAAAAGGACAAAAAAATGGGTCAACGGTGGTCAACGCAGGATTCCGGACATTTCCGGTCGAGTTGGCCAACCAAGAACAGTTGTGGAGGACAAGAAAGAGCTGACTAGGGTTAGAGGCTTTGGGTGGGAAGACTTTAGGTCTAGGTTATTTTGAAATTCAAAATTTGCAAGATGACAAATGGTCCCAATTTTACACCTTACACATTTGTCTCCCATTTATTACCATGTTTCCTCACACAATTACCCTTCTACCCTTACTTTTTCTTCTCCACCAAAATATCTATGGCTTTGTAGGTCATTTCTATGTGGAGTCAAAAACATCTTGTGCTTACACATTTGTCCATCACATCTCACCATTGATTCCATTTGATCTCCACCCTTGATTTGAATTGCCTTGGCCTTTAAATAGCCCATTCTCTCTCCCCAAAACCGTTCACCCCTTTACTCCCTCACTTTGCAACATCAAAATCTCTCTTTTTTCTAGTTCTAGCATAGTTTCTCTCTAGTTTTTCATAGCTAGTTCATAGTTCTTTGATTTTGTGTAAGAGAGAGGTGTGTAGCCACTTGGGTTTCACCAAAACCAAAGGTTCTACACACTTTGGTCAATCACTTTTCTTGTTTTTCACACATTCAAGCCTTGTTCTTACTTTGTTCTTGAGATTTTGTGGATTTGTATAGTGATTTGGGTTCTAGAAACCGAAATCCCTATACTTTGAAGCATTTCTCTTCTCATATAGCATCTAGGAGACAAGGGAGACATCTTGTGTTTTTGGTTTGGCTCCAAAAAGAGTCAAACCCGTGGGTATATTACTTGTTCTCCACTCTTTGCTCTCTTTTATTTGTTATTTATGAAGTTTATGGCTTGTAGTTGTGTAAACATGAGTTGTGAGTAGTTGAATTTGGGGCTAGGGTTTAGCCCTAGCCAAGCTTGTGCACAAAACAATGTAATATTTATGTTCTTTGATGTTTATGCATGTTTTGAATCTTTTGGCTACCATACTTTAATATGTCCTAAGTGTGTTCATAGATTTATCACCTCGAGCATGCTTTTTGAAGTTAATGAATCGGAAACATGAACTTGATAAACTCTTGATTTCGTGAGCATATGTAGCTAAATAGGTGGTGGCTTAGCTTATTCCTACGGGAAGAACTAAGTTGCTTGAATTTCTTACCTAGAAATTAAAGCATGATGTTGTGAGTTTAGGTTCCGGAAGAATTTAGGCTCATGGCACCATAGGCCATTTATAATCCGGAAGATTTGAATGGTATAAAAGTTGTGTAATTTAGCTTTGCTTTGAAAGAGATTGTTAAATTACATGACTAGTTGGTTTCTTGGTAGCTTCATCAAGGCAATAAGGGGGAATTTATCGAAACATGTTGTTATATTAATTTTGGGTTATATTGTGTGTATGAGTAAGGCTAGGTGTGATGCCTAAACCTCTATTTCTCTCTTATATCAAAATCTCTATTTTTATTTGCTTACTTTATTTTTGTGTACTTTAATTTGTTCGCATAAAAATTAAAATCAATCAAGCCGTTCACTACCATAATTGTTAATACCACCCTCATGATCTTTAGCTTCCAAAGGGCTAAGGTTGTGACTTGTAAAAAGGTAGATTGCATACTTTTTCTAGGCTTTCTTTCGGTAATCTAGCTAGGGTGGAGTTTCCCCCAATCCCTTGGGTACGATACTCTACACTTTCCCTTACTAAAACTTGACCTTCTACACTTGGAAGTAAGGAACATCATACACAAATTTGCACACACTTTCATACTCCATGATGTCTCCAACAATACTCAAGGCTCTAGGCTGAGTAGCAGGAGCAACTTTTAATTTATTATTAGCCCAAACAATGGTTTATTGCCAATAACCATGTCCGCTGAATACAAACACTGAACTAAAAGCCCATACATTTGAGAAATTCCTAATTAAATCCTAAGAGATGTGACTAAATGTAGGTACAATTATTGGACTAATTTTATTCTTTATCGGGAAGGAATAGTTCTAATCCGAAATTTTTTATAATTTTTTATTTTGAAAATATACAGATATATTAATTAATAGATTTTCAATCCAAATTAAGGCTCGATTCTTATCAACCAATCAATGGTTGGAATTTGTAGTTATTGACCAAACAAAACGAAAGAACCTTTATTTCTTTAAATTAGATCAAAACCCAACCTTAGTATCATTACACTAATTGGAAATTATTCTTTAATCACGAGATTTACTTATTTTTTATTTGAGACGAATTAAAAATTCAGACAGATTCATATCTGAAAGGGGTTGACAATAAGTTCTTTCAAAACTGACTATTTGTCCTTCTGTTAGAAGTGTTCCAGAAATGTCTGCGATTGAGTGAATAGCTCTACAAACGAATGGACCAGATCGAATCGTCTAACTGTATCATCAAAGATTTGACCCTTTCAAACTTTTTCTGTAACTCACTATAGGCTCCAGAAACTAAGAGAAGATGTGTACGAACGAGATATCCAACAATAAAAAGAGGGGAAAAGATTGAATGATGGGACTCCCGAACATTTGGCGATCTCAGATGTGTTGATATCAATGGTGAGTCATTATTTCGATGAATCATTTCTTCGGACAGAAGAAGATTATGTAAACACTTACTCGAAAAATCACTTATCATATTCTATTATGGAAGACACAATTTTTTCTGAAGAATTCGCATGATATTATGCATAGATCAAATATATCATGAAAAATGTATCGAACCATGAATGAAGAAAGACATAATAGAAAAGTATATTGGCTAGTGGTTGTGAGGCCAAAATTCTTGCCTGGAGGGGACACCAAAGGCCTCTACCCTCCATTCTATCTATCCAACGGATGGAAGGGCAGAGCTTTTGGTTTTTCATGTTGTCAAAGAGTTGAACAATGGTTTTTCTTGTGTTGTCAAAGAGCTGAACAATGAAAATAGATGGCAAGTGCTTGATCAATTGATCGGGTCATGTAGGAACAAGGTTCAAGTCTACCGGTCTGTTAGGATGTCTCAGCTGCATACATCATTGCGATTGTTTGTGTATTTCTAAAAAGAATGAAGGCATTGGATTCAAGGACTTTATGCACATAATCTAGCCCTACTTACCAAATAAGGTTGGAGATTTGTACGCTTTTCTAATTGTCTTTTGAATCAGTTGTTGAAAGCTAAATATTATTGTTTTTTGAGATTTCTGGTCAACTACTATGACAAATTCACCTTCCGCTTGCTAGAGAGAAATTTTTGAGACTCGGTCAGTTTATTCTAGAGGTGTCAGATGACAAGTGGGGGATGGTAGTTGTATACGGGTTCGGGATGAAGCATGGCTACCTAGACCGTTTTTTTTTAGACCTTTGATACACAATGGGGATGCTTCCTTATTGGTGAAGGATTTGATTGGTTTGGATTTATGTTGGGACTCAGGATTCTTTGGTGAGATATTTGATGATATAGATGTTTTTCTGGTTCTCTCTATTCCTTTGAGTACCAGAAGTGCTCCTGATAGATTGATTTTTGCACTTTGATAAGAAAGGGAGATTTACCAATAAAAGTGCATATAAGCTTGCTTTTTGAGCAATTTCATTCAGATGTACCTTCTTCTTCTAACTCTAAAAATAATAAGGCTAGTTGGAAGGGTCTTTGGCAGGTTGATATTCTAGTGAGGTAAAAACCCATGTATGAAGAGCATACTCTTCTATTTTACTGACAGTTGTATAGCTTAGAAACGTTTTTCTTGATCAAAGTTATGCTTTGTGCAATGTGGAAGAGGAAACAATTGGGCATGTTAGTAGAGATTGTTGTATGGCTCACAATCTATTTGGTTTATTTCCATCCTTGGTTTCAATTATCCAAGTTAGTAAGAATTCTATTTCTTTGCTGGATTGGCTTTTGTACTACCTTGCTTCATTATCTAAAGGGGACTTCTCCTTTTTGTTGATCATTATTTGGTTCCTTTGGAAAAAAAGGAACCAACGAGTTTGGTCTGGAAAATCAATTAAAGTCTGTACTACAGTTATTCTTTCAAATTAAATCATGTGTAGCTCTTTTGAAAACAATTAAGCATGTTAGGTTGAAAGGAGGTAGGCGGATTGTAACTTGGGTTGCTCCACCTAATGGTTGGCTAGAAGCTAATTTGGATGGTGCTTTGAAAAAAAAATTCAGCAATGGGTGGTATTGACATTATCGTTCGAGATTCAGAGGGTACCATGTTGTTGGGTGTCACCAGAAGAATTTTCAATTTTATGGGCCTGAGTTAGTTGAAGCTGTAGCTGGTAGAATTTCTTATGAATTGCCTTTGGAACATGGGTTAAACCCTATTGTTTTCGAATCTAATTGCCTTCAGCTTGTCAATGTAGTGTAGGAGGGTGAAGAGAATAATTTATAGTTTGGTAGAGTAGTTGATGATATCTCTTTCTGAAAAGAATCATTACCACATGGGTTAAACCCTATTGTTTTCGAATCTGATTGCCTTCAGCTTGTCAATGAAGCGCAGGAGGGTGTAGAGAATACTTTGGAGTTTGGTAAAGTAGATGATGACATCTCTTTCTTAAGAGAGTCAATACTTTTTTTTTTTTTTTTTACTCATGTGTATAGAGAGTCAAACTTAACTGCTCATAAATTAGCAAAGTTTGCACTTAATGCTAGCACTTGTGATCAGTGGAGAGGTTCCTTCCCTTGGTAGCTTTTTAGCTACCACTTGTCCTCATTAGTTTTCATCAATAAAGTTTGACTTCTCCTTAATATATATATATATATATATATTACTAGAAATGACATATATTGATATTTGTATGTCTATATTTTTTCACTATATTTCGGTTCAAACACATACTATTGAATTTTATAATATGCCGTTTTCGTATTTTATGACCGAAATTTTCAAAGTATTTTTCACATACGTACTTTTGACGTTCAATTCCCGTCCCGAATACTACTAACTATGACGTGTGGAGTTACTTTTTTTTTTTTTGGATGACAGAAAAACTTCTAACAACTCTCCTTCCCAGCTGATCCAAATGGAATGCTAGGGACACAGAAAGGGGAAGACAATAAAACCAAATCTTGGGGTTCTGATGGTTATAGGCTAGAGAGGCAAAATTAGCTTCCCTAAAAGCATGTCTGAAGACTATGGCTTGGAACTACTCTGCTAACATGTTGATGTCTCTAACTAATAACTTGATTGTCCAAGAAACTGAAGCGTTGCCCAAAATGCAGTCAATTAAAAGCTTTGAGTCCCCTTCAACAACTATATGAGAAACCTTTTGAAGCATAGTAGTGTGAAGGCCTTCAACTAGGATATGAGTAGAATCATGGTGTGAAGCTTATGCAACTAAGATATCAGTATAATGAATAGTCCTGCAAGAATCAACTACAAGATTTCCATCAGAATTCCTAATTACGAAACCCATAAAAGCCTTACCATTCTTGACAACACTATCAAAGTTTAGCTTAATAAAATTATTTAAAAGAGGTTGCCATATGATTTGGAAATTAAACTTGGACACTTTAGGAATATATCTAGAAACATTAGCATTAAAGTATGACTGGCATAAGATTCATATCAGAGCTTCATGCCAAGTTTTAATAGGATAAGAACTATGGTTTCTAAAGATGAGATTATTTCTTGAATTCCAAATAGATCAAAGGATCAGAAGAACTCTTCCCAAATTATCCTATTTCTTTTCTTCTACTAAGATATTGAAGCCAAGAAATAAGAGATCCACTCCAGCTAGTAGGGTTAAGAAGTGAAAAGGAGGACCAAACCTGATTAGTAGAAGAACAATATCTAAAAAGATGCTTCAAAGATTCAACATGTTCATTACACATAGGGCAAAGATGAGAAACACACGGATTAACAGTAGAAAGTTTATCTCTAGTTCTAAGTCTCTAACAAAAATCCAAGCAAAAATCTTCACTTTAAGTGGGATATTCAGGCTCCAAATTCTATTTAAGAGGCCAAATTTGGAATGAGGAGTTATATGATCATATGCAACATAGAAGCACTTTTAAATGTAAACTCACTAGAAGAAGAAGGTCCCCAAATAAAAGTATCCGAAACATGGTTAATTGGAAGAAGGATAGCTATAATTTTTTCTTCTACTTCTGTTTGTACTTGAATTCAGATAAGGCACGTCTGAGCAGAATGGTACTGTAACCTATCCCACACTCGTCTCCTTCTGCTGAACCTGTGACAAAAAGAAATCATTAAGAGGAAGTTTGGGTGGTTACGAACTTCTCTCCTCTGATGCCTAAGTCAGACATGGGAAAAGCGGAAGCTAGTCTTTGGTAGTGAGGAGAGATTTTGTCAGAATGAATGGAAAACTGAGCTTGAAGCGAGGTCCTCCTTATATAGGAGGCGTTGCACACTGGGACCTGCGTCAGCTATCGTCTAGTGAAGTGGTAGTGCACGCACATGCTAAGGTTATGATCGCATGAGTACAGCCTTACGCTGATGCCATGGACCCACCAACAACTTCTAAAGGAAGAACATATAAGAGAACTTGTTTATTCCAAGTAGAGTGAAGAATGAACTTTATCAATTGTTAGAGTCCAATCAATATTATTCCTAGCTTGAGTAGGAAGTAGATGATACAAAGGAAAGGGAAAGACCTAATTAAAACAAAATAGATCTCCCATTCCCAACAATCCACCTAAGACCTTGAATAAGAATATCTCTAGCATCTAGAATTCTTTTCCAAGATAAAAAATGCAAAGACTTCTTTGGTAAATCTAGAAAATGAGAGTGAGATAAGTACTTCTTCGAAACCAGCTTCACCCACCAATTATCAGGTTAAGTAAGAATCTTTCATCCTAATTTAGCTAGAGCCGCTTTCTTAAAACACTAAGCAGAATGTACTCCTAGACCTCCTTTATTCTTAGGCAAAGTAGCTTGAGACTAGGCAATATTAGGAGGAGAATTACACCAGAAAAAAGAACTACAAGTTCTATCAATTCTATTAGCTAAATTCTTAGGCCACTTGAAACAAGATAGAATGTGATTAGGCATACCTGAATTGTTCGTTTTTATAAATGTAATCTTACCTCCTCTAGATGAAGTATTAGCTTTCCAACCAACTAGCTTTTTCTGCATCTTGAGGACTAATTCATTCATGTTAACAGGATCTTTCCAAAAAATAATATTATGACCTCCTAAATACCTTACGATGGATGCTTAGTGTTGAATACCTAAATAATCAGAAATGGCTCTCTTGACAGAGGCTCATAACACTAATAGAAAACGTTAATCACACAACGGAACAGAAATCGCCTGTTATGTGTTTAAGAAAACTCTATTGTACAACGATATTAGTAAGGTTCTGTTGTGTGAATGTCAACAAAGGTATAACTTTTTTCTCAGAACTACATTGTACAACACAATTAAGTATTGTCTGTTGTCTGAGTCTTAAAAAATTAGCTGCAGATTTTCCTCCACTCTAGAGTCTTGGTTGCCTCTTGAAACACTGAAATTTTGGCTACTAGGTACCACGGTATAACTATTTCCATTGCATGATTGAAACACTGAGCAACATATTTTGAGGAAGCTTGCTTGAATGTCTTCCACTAGGTACACCTAGTGCAAGCTGTAAAAATTGTACAACAAATTTAAGCTATTCTATTGTGTGAACTTGGAACATAAACGGCAACTTTTTAGCCAATTTAGCCAAAATGCTATAGGCACCTGGTAGTCAAATAGCTACCCTTAAGTATAAGGGGTATAAGTAATAGTATATGGATTTAAGAAAGGTTGTCGAACCCATTAGAAATGGATTTCTTTCACTAGCTATGGTGTTAACCTAAGGAGAGTTAGAATATACAAATGTACAATCACAAACCTAAATTCACTGGTGAGTATGTGTATTGCGGTGGTAGTGAAATTGTTCGTTTGATAGAGTGGTGAACCAAATTAAATTAAATGCTCAAATGCAAACTAAACTAGTAACATAATAGATGAAGTTAGGGGTTGGATTGTCTACCACTATCAAATGTAAATTAAAACAACAATTCATACAAGTTTGGTTAGGGCTTTCAACCCTAGCCCTAACAAAGTAACTACTCACTCATAATGATACAAATTAGCACCAAATCTATAAAGTACATCAAGGTAAATCAAAGAGTTAAGGAAATAAGGAACTAGTTGAAGCTTGACAAATCAATGGCTAGCTTCTCATTTGTTTTCCTCCTTCAATGCTCCTTGAATCCTCTTTGATGGTAGAAAGGATGGATGATAAGCTTTTTGATGGTGATGCTGAATGGAATGGTGATGAAGATATGATGCTCCTTTGGCCAACTTTAAGTGGTAGTGATGGAGTAATGGTGGTGGTGATGGAGGTTGAGGAATATGGATATTATGAGTTTGGATTTTGGAAAATGGAGGTGGAAGTTTGATGAAGGAGATAAAGAGAGAAAGAAGATGTAATGGGGTGGAATGAGTGGTATCTTAAGAGTATAATGAAGGGATGCTTATATAGAGAAGAGAAGAGGAGTAAAATGATGAATGGAAGCAAAAGAGAGCAACACAAGCATTGTAAGATGTATGAAGGTAGAGTATGAAAGTGGTAATAGATCCTAAAATTAAGGGAAAGAGTTATGGAGAAATTGAGAAAAAGAGGGAAATAATGATGAGCTATAAGAGTGTAGAGTAGAAAAATATGCCTTAGGAGAAGAGAGGAGCAGCTGCTTTCTTTCTTGTGCATGGGAAAACATGAAAATGAAGAATGTTGGAGTGGTTTTAGGTCACTAAAGTCAAGATGACAGTTTTTTTTCTCCTTTCTTACTTCAATTAAATCTCCACCAAGATTTCAGATTTTTTCTTGACTTCTACCAAATGTTCATTGATAAGTGTAGATCATTCTGGTAAAATTTCAGAATTAATGGCACCATAGTTTGGCCGAAATTGCTATAGGAAACCATACGGGTCCTCCTTTGCAGCTTTTTTCTGTCTTTTAGGCAGAAACTTGGACTGATCTTTTGACGGCTTTCCTCTCTGAAATCACTCTTGAACTATTCATAAGAAATGATTCTTAGAATGTCTAGAATGGATCTGGAAAGTTTCAGCTCATTTGAAGTTCGTTGGGTTAGGCTTCTGTCCCTCTTTCCTTGTTTAGCTCGGCTTTTCCTAGCCGAATTAGAAAATGTGCTAAAGTTGAACTTTCATTTCCATGCTTCTCCATCATTTCCTAGTATGATAAAGAAAACATAATAAATATTTATATAAATAAACAAAAAGCTTAAGAAAAAGTATAAGATTAGGAATATAATGAGATTGCGTTAATCAACATTAAATTTGACTTTAGAATAAGTAATTTCCATGTTTTAGGGCACAAATATGTATATGAATTATAATCTAACAGCACCATGTTTCCCTCCATGATTCGACATTTTGATTTTATATGGTACACTTTATACGACAGTTGGTGAGGCTTCTGTTGTGTGAGTAACTTTGAGAATTTTTTACTAGGTTCAATTGCCACATCGTGTCCAAAAGAGGAAAAAAAAAACAAAAAACAAAAGAACAAAGCCTTCCTCTCAACACTCTCTCTCGACCCTAAATGAAATCTCGGTCCTAGATCTCTTACAAACCCTTAATCTCGATCTCAGTCCTCTCTCATAGTCTCCTGTGGCTGATTTGGATCTCTCTCACTTCGACAAAAGGTTTGTTTACAAAAATTGAAAGGTTCTAGGTTTGTGATTGGGGGAATAGGGTTTTGGGTTGTCATTGGGGTTGATTTTATTGTTCTAGGGTTTCATTGCAGAGGGGAACACATTCAGCTGGATTCAAATTCGATATGAATTTTGATTTTATTGTTCTAGGGTTTCGTCTGGACCAAGGTCAATTTTCTTCAGTATTATGAGGACGTTGTCACCAAGAGGCATGTTCATTGGGTTTTACACAGGTAAGTGCTAGTACTAGTAATTAATTTTTGATCGATCAATCACTTTGCGGTTCATGTTTGCGAAATTCGGATTCTGGGTTTTACCATTTATGTTGTAGAGATCGAGTTTGGAATTGATTTGATTGTTTCAAATTGCTTTGGTATCTTGAAAAGTTGAGTATTTCTAAGAGATGGTGATTTTCTTGTTGCAGACAAAGAGAAAGAAGAAGGTTGGAATAGTTGGGAAATATGGTACTATCTAAATGCTTTTGTTATGTTCTATGTAATGGCTTGTATATAATTTGAGATTTACAAACCCAGTTAAGGAGTGGGGACCAATAAGGAGTGGGGACCAATAGAAGGCATCTTATTAAAAACTGATATGTAGGACCCATCACTCATTCAAGAAGCAGATTTGGAGTTCCAAAAGCTTAAGTGATCTTTTTGAGCAAATGACGCAGATTAGGTACTTTCTTGCTAAACCATAGTTCTTATTCACTTTTATTTGTGATCAATGCTGTTACTATAGCATCTTTCTTTGCATTACCACCTACTGATCATCATGGCAAGTGGGTTGTGGTCGGATTCAAAGAAGGGAAGGCTATCACCATTCAAATTGAGGCTGAAGTGTTTGGGTGTGCACAGAAAACATTTGTACTAGGACAAGATGTGCATAAAATTGCAACCGTGAGCGAAATAACTGGGAATTGCATAATGATATACTAGAGGTAAATAAAAATGAATTTATTTCTAGTAAGTACCATATGTTATCTCATTAGTGTATTAATGTGAATAATCTGTTACTGGATTCAGATTGGTGTATATGCTTGTAATTAGGTACATCTATGATGTCCTGAGTCAATATGAAAATGTTGGATATGGTTGCTTTTGTTGACCCTATGATGATTGGTGCATCTGGGTGTGGGAAAAGGCCAGGAAAGGTCCCAACATATAAAGGAGAGGCTGATATTTGCAAAACCTGGACAGATTTTCATGCTGCCGTATAACTCAGAGTAAGTAATTCGATAACTGAATGCTAGCTACTGTTCTATATGCAATACTTTGCTTGTAGTGATACATATGAGCCGTTGATTAAAATTTGATTATATTGTTATATAGTAAACATTGGGTGCTAGCTATTGTGGATCTCGAACAAGAAATTGTTTATTTTATGTATACCATGAAGAAGCGGTTACCCACTGGGGAATGGGTTTCCATTGTTGATAGGGTAAGTTACAGTCATACAAGTTTGAATAATGCATGTTGGGTAGCATGGCTGTTTCTTGAAACCCGATAGTGTGTGCATGTGTTCTGTTTTAGTACAACATCCATGTATAATGCACACAAGGGCAGGAAAGGACAAAGTTCACCTCTATGGAAAAATTTGTCGGTATGCACATTTTTGCTATGTTGGATTCTGAAATGTTATTTGGATTAGGTTCCCATGATTATTAATTTGGATTCTTTTTTTTTTTGCTATGTTGGATTTATTGCTTTAGGGTATTCCTCCTCAACCTAACAACAAGGAGTGTGGCTACTTTATCATGCAATACATGAGAGACATCATTGAGGATAAAGACTTTTCATCTGTGAAAGCTTGTTTATTCTGTTCAAGTTCCAACAAGCTTTTTATGGAAATTTTGACATGGGTTACTTGAAATTTTTCAGTGGGAGAGGAGAAGCAACCATGTTTATACCTAAGTGGATATTGATGAGACGAGGAATGAATGGGCTAGGTTTATGGTTAATAGACACGTGTAGGAGCCATCGCATATGTTTTTGGAAAGCATGATGAACTTTTGCTTGTGTTGATAGTTATCACATGAAACAATTATTTGCTTTTGATTCATGCATTGGTCTAGCTAGACTAGGAATGCTTTCTTTGTTTGTTTGGTAGTTTAATTATCTAGTTTGGATGTTTGGTTGTACTTGAAAAATGTAACTTATATAGTTACATTAATGATGTGGATCAATGTGGCTTTTTATGTACTATTCATTTGGTAATATGTACTGTTTTTGTGGTAATATATATGCAGCATTTTTCTGGAAAATTATTCCAAGCTAGCTAGGTAATGATTGAACAAACAACAGTTCACATTGTGAGAACCAAGCTCAGACAATAGACCCTAAAATAATCATACAACTGGTTTATAATGCTCACACAATGGTTGATAAAAAGAATATGTTGTCTGAGTTCTCCTCACACAATTTGATAAGGAGATCCCAGTTGTCCAAGGTTCAGTCATACAACACAATGCAAAACAATATGTTGTATGGCTGTAAAAGAGTTCAAAAGGCTTCTCCTACAACAGTTACTGGTTGTTAGCCAATTTGATTACAATATTCACACCATAGTTAACCAAATATAGTTGTTGTGTGAACTAACAGCCAACAACAACAACAAAAATTTCTGTTGTGTGAGATTTATAACACATAACAGAAATAAAATAATCTCTGTTGTCTGAATGAATAAATAGACAAGGAAGATCATTTCATTGTGGTTGTGTGTTACTTATCTCATACAACAAAGAAAGAATTATAACTATTGTATGTTATAAATCTCAGACAACAAATAATGAATTATAGCTGTTGTGTCTCAGACAACAAAGAAAGAAGTATAACTGTTGTGTCTTATGAATCTTAGACAACAGCTAAAATTCTTCTTTTGTTGTCTGAATGTCCATGTCAATGCCAAGGTATCCCCACGCATGCCATGCCAGGCACATGCCTGCTCAGAATTCGCACACAGAATAGCTATTCTGTTGAGGAAATGAATATTGCAAAACAGTTAAATCACCATTGTGTGATGTTTCAATCACACAACACTCACTTAGACCACAGTGAGGTTGGTTATCACACAACACAAAATCACCGTCATCTGATTAACTTATTGAAGCAATAGTGTAAGTTAGAAGAGAAATAAATTGTGGATTTATGATAATTAATTTTCTGTCAAGAGGCTGAAGAAAAATCAGTTAAAGTATTGAGAATGTTCTTAGTTGCTGAATGAGTAGCTTTAGCGAATATTAAATTGTCATCAACAAACATAAGATTAGAGATTTGAGACCCACGAGGACAAGTAAATAAACTGATATTAGTTCTTGATTTAGTAGATAAATAAGTGAACTACCTAATAAGAGGCTCCATTGCTAAAATAAACAGATAAGGAGATAGAGGATCCCCCTGCCGAATTTCTTGAGTAGGAGAAAAAGAACCATGAGGAGTACCATTAAGAGTAATGGAAAAAGAAATAGAAGACAAACAAGAATAAAATAAATATATCCAATTCTGATCAAAATCAAAGGCTTTCAAACATTGAACCAAATATTCCCAATTCAAAAACTCATAAGCTGTTTCAAGGTCTAATTTAACAGCCTTACAACCTATTTGATGTTTCTTATTGTTAAAGCTAGTAAACATCTCATGAGCAATAAGAATGTTATCATAAATAGATTTACCTGGAGCAAAGGCACCTTTTGAAGTAAAAATACACTTGGTTAATAAGGGTCTAAGTCTAGATACAATTATCTTAGCAATAACTTTGTAAGCTACATTACAAAGGCTAATAGACCTAAAATAATTTACTGTTTTAGGTTCCTCTGTTTTAGGTATGAGAACAATGTTAGTTTTATTAATGACAGTCAAATCTAGATTATGAGAAAATAAAACAAAGATTAATTTAAGTAAGGGGTCTTTAACTTGGTTCCAGTAAGTTTGATAGAATAAAGCAGGAATTCCATCTGGACTTGGTGCTTTTAATGGTCCAATATTAGTCACAGTTGTGTAGACTTCCTGAATAGAGACTGAGGCTAAAAGAGCATTGTTATCAGTTTGAGTAATATAAGGTGTTATAAAAGATACAAAATGATTAATATAATTTCTATTAGGAGAATTAGTATTCGTAAATCTCTGTTTAAAAGATCTAACCAAGATATCAGCTATTTGATCCGGCTCATTTGTTCAAATACCATAGTCATCTTTGATACTTAAGAATTTGGTTCTTCTTTCTCAAGATACTATGTATGGAAGTACTTATTATATTAATCTCCTAATTGAAGCCATTGAGATTTAGCACACTGAGCCCAGAAAGCTTCTTCGTCTTTGAACAATCATTATACATGAGAGGAATTAGTTGTCACACCCCGAATTTCATATGATAAATTCAAATCCGAAACATGAATACAACTAAACAAATAACGTCCTGCATTTTTTTTTTTCTCAAAACCAACATCTCACAATCCATAATACAAACCTCGTAGCAAACAATCTCTCGAGTCAATTATTACAATACTAACATAAATACAAAGTTATGCTCAAAAGAGTCTACAAAACACACCAAAATAGACCAAGTGCTGGTCTCAACCCTGCTGCCCTACGCAGCTCGCTCACCACCCTGATTATCCTGACCTGCAGGATTATCCGCTACACCATTTGAATAGTGTACCGGGATTGCAACAACATAAAACCCGGTAAGCTTTCTAAAAGCTCGTGTGAGTAAATAAGAATGAACGGTTGATTTATTAGACCACAACTCATTTATCTCAAGCAAACATCTAACAATCTCAACAACCACAAGCAACATCAATCCAACACACATGAAACAACATGGAACACATTTCCACAATCACCAAATCACAACTCTAGCCACTTTGGCACCTAATCACAACTATCGCCACTTTGGCCCCACGTTAGAGCTCTAACTGCCTCGTTACCTCTGACACCTTGGCCCAGGGTCAAGTAACGGCACCTCCAGGTTACTCAGTAACCCGCGAACTTTGGACCATTTCATGTCCTCAGAACAATATATCCCCGTTATTATTTAACGGTCGAACTTTGGACCTCCCTGTCCTCAGAACACATACACTCCGGTTATTCATTAACCAAAGATCCTTGGACCATTCGATCCTCGGAATCCTACGTTTCTCTACCTTCTATTCAACTCACAAAATCAACATGCTTATCACCAACATTTATCAAATATTAACAATAAAATAAAATCATATTATCAACATTTATCAACAACATATTATCACAATTCCACACCTCAATGTCACACCATTCAATATATAATCATGTAAATATATATATACGTAACCATCCACACAGGAATGATCACTAATACCAACTATAGTTCACACGATGCAAAATCAAGAAATTCATTTTTAATATACTTTAAAACACATTTCTTAAAACCATTTTCTCACACATAACAAATAAATTGGGCAATTAAGGAAATTCGGTTCGTAAATGAACCAAGTGAGATTTACTCACCTCTTACAGCCCAAAATACGATTCACAATCGTCTGCTAACAAATCCGTCAAACACCTAATCAAAACGATAATTAACTTAGCGTATAATTTCAAAAACACACTTATATGAAGATCCAATGGTCGGATCTTCACCCGTGACCACACAAGGTCATCGGGACAGTCCTACGATCATTATATTAAAACTAGAATTCTATCGGACGGTCCAAACTTCATAGATCACAAATCGAGCGATCGAAATCAATCGAAATCGTAAAATTCATAACTAATTCATACGATATCCAAAATTCACATGCTATATATCAAAATGATCGTATCGACATGTAGAATCTAAAAATGAGCAAAAACTACTCATGATACCCCCGGAGGTGGCCGGAAAGGGCCGCCGAAGTTTAGGGCAGAGCCACCACCGACCACCGCCAATGGTGTCGGGGCCGGGCTGCTCCCCTTCATTTCATCATTTTGAGAAACTTTCATAACTAGCACGAAGTCAGAAAACGAGTGGAAGTGATCGAAAATTACCAAAACAGTCCGGTTTGGCCGGAAAAACTGCAGAAAACAGCGAAGCCTCCGACGAGGGTGAAAACCTCCACTTCAGGTGCTGTCCTTTTTTGTGCTTGTTCAGCAACTCAAGGCGAGTCTATGGAGCCAAGGAGCTCGGGTTTTGGTGGCCGGAGCTAGGCGAAATCACAGCTGGTTCATTTTAGGGCTCGGATCGTGTTTGAGCTCCACCTCCGCGTAGCCGCCACGAGAGGGGAAACCGTGACCACCAGTCGACTCACAGGAAGGAGTAGAGTCGATTTGGGCTTCATTTCACCTCAAACGATGGCCGGAGCTGTGAGAAAATGGTCGGAGAAGATTGCTCTGTTTTTTTCGTTTTCGGGAGAAAGGAGAGAGAGAAATAGGTCGGTTTCCAAAAATCGAAGTTGTGATATTTTTGGAAATTTCCGGAAATAGCAAGGTATTTATACCCAAAATGAAAACTTTTCCAAATGCTATAACTTCTTCATACGAACTCCGATTCTTGCGTTCCGCATATGTACGAACTCGTATCGACGAGCTCTACGACTCCCATGAAGGAAGTTTCCTAAAATTCCTTACGTATAAAAAGTCGATTTTTAGTAACCCCTAAATAACGTTAAATTTCGAAACTAAAATCATTCGAAACCAAATTTCTCAATTAACGACATTCGAATCACACTCACAACTCATAATTCATATAATTTGAGAAATATTGAATTACGAAATATTTAACTGAAATTTCGGGTCTTCACAGTCTACTCTCCTTAAAGGAATTTCGTTCAGAAATTCAAGCAAACTCATCAACAAACAGTAGTGGGTACTTAGCCCTTATGTCAGACTCTAGTTCCCATGTCGCATCACCCTCATCATGATGACTCCACAACACCTTAACCAACTCAACTTCCTTCCTCCGAAGCCTCTTCGTGGACCTATCCAAGATACGAACAGGTTCAACAACGAAGGTCACATCCTGACTCACCTCGATCGTACCGTGATCAATCACATGAGACTCATCTCGAATGTACCTCCTAAGCATGGACACATGGAAAACATTGTGTACACCAGCCATGCTAATAGGTAAAGCAAGCCGATATGCCAATTCTCCGACCCTTTCCAAAATCTCAAAGGGTCCAACGTATCTCGGTGCCAATTTCCCTTTCTTGCCAAATCTCACCACACCTTTCATAGGTGAGACTTTCAAGAATACGTAATCACCCACCTCAAAGTCCAACGGTCTCCTTCTAAGGTCGGCATAACTCTTCTGTCTACTCTGTGCAGTACGGATCCTGTCTCGGATGGTAGTAACCTTCTTTGTAGTCTCCCGAACAAGCGCATGACCCAATAGCTGTTTCTCTCCAACATCTGCCCAACAGATAGGAGTCCTACATGGCCTACCATAAAGTGCCTCATATGGGGCCATGCCGATACTAGAGTGATAGCTGTTGTTGTAGGCAAACTCTACCAATGGCAGATGATCCGCCTAACTTCCCTTGAAGTCCAAAACACATGCTCTAAGCATATCCTCCATCACCTGATTCACCCTCTCTGTCTGCCCATCCGTCTGTGGATGAAATGTAGTGCTCATAGCCAAAGATGTGCCGAAAGCCTTATGGAATCTACGCCAAAATTCCGAAGTGAAAAGAGCATTCCGATCAGAGACGATCGATACATGCACACCATGAAGCCTTACAATCTCATTAAGATACAACTTACACAAAGCATCACCTGAGTAAGTCTTTCCCACAGGAAGAAAGTGTGCTGACTTTGTCAATCGATCAACAATCACCCAAATAGAATCATAACTTTGTCTGGACCTAGGCAATCCAATCACAAAGTCCATGGAGATCTCTTCCCATTTCCATATTGGAATCGGCAAAGGTTTCAACATTCCCGCAGGCCTCTGATGCTCTGCCTTCACTTGCTGACATGTAAGGCACCTGGATACATACTCAGCTACATCCCTCTTCATCCCTATCCACCAAAACTGTCTTCGTAGGTCCATATACATCTTGGTACTCCCTGGGTGTACCGTATATCGAGATAGATGTGATTCCCGCAGTACCTCCTCCTTGAGGTTATCATCGCCCGAGACATACAATTTCAATCGAAATCTCAATCCACCATCAGTTCCACTTGTCCACTCTGATGGACCTTCCTCGTTGGCATCAAGGATAATCTCTAAAATCACCATTTGAGCGAACTCATCATGTGTCTGACTCTGAATGATCCTGGAAATCAAGGTCGGCTGTAAAGTGATACTATCGAGAAAGATTCCATGTCCTTCTCCTGTGGGTATAAGGTCAAACTCAGATACAGTCTCTAACATACGCCACTCCTGAACCATAAGTGATGCTATGATCCCTCAGGGTTTCCTGCTCAAAGCATCCGCCACTACATTGGCCTTTCTGGGATGATACTCCAAGGTGAAATCATAGTCTTTGATGAGCTCCATCCATCTTCTCTGCCTCATGTTCAACTCCTTCTGGGAGAATAGATACTTCAAACTCTTATGATCAGAAAAGAGTTAGAACTTCTCACCATAAAGATAATGCCTCCAAATCTTCAAGGCAAACACCACTGCAACCAGCTCTAGATCATGAGTGGGGTAGTTCCGCTCATGCACCTTCAACTGTCTAGAACCATATGCTACTACACCCCCATTCTGCATCAACATACAACCCAAACCCTGATGAGATGCATCACTGTAGATAACTAACCCACCGCCACTAGATGGAACAGTCAACACTAGAGCTGTAGTCAATCTAGTCTTTAGCTCACTAAAGGCCTTCTCACATTCATCTGTCCACACAAACTGAGTATCCTTCCTTGTTAACTTAGTCAAAGCCGAAGCTATCCTAGAAAACCCCTCAATGAATCGCCTGTAGTATCCTGCCAAACCAAGGAAACTACGGATCTCTGTAACTGTAGTGGGGCGACTCTAACCCATCACTGCTTCAACCTTCGAAGGATCCACATAAACTCCATCCTTCGAAACTACATGACCAAGGAACTTGATCTCCTTTTGCCAAAACTCGCACTTCTCAAACTTTGCATATAACTTTTCTCTTCTCAAAATTTGCAGCACAATCCTCAAATGCTTCACATGTTCGTCAGACGACTTTGAATATATCAAGATGTCATCAACGAACACCACCACACACTTATCTAAGTAAGGATTGAATGTGCGGTTCATCAAGTCCATGAATGCTGCATGTGCATTAGTTAGACCAAAAGGCATGACAAGAAATTCCTAATGCCCGTACCTGGTCCTAAATGCCGTCTTAGAAATATCTTCATCCTTCACCTTCAACTGGTGATATCCAGATCTCAAATCAATTTTGGAGAACACCTTAGCCTCCCTAAGCTGATCGAACAAGTCATCAATCCTAGGTAAGGGGTACCTATTCTTGATGGTCAACTTGTTCAGCTGTCGATAATCCACATATAACCGAAGTGAATTATCCTTCTTCTTCACGAATAATACTGATGCGCCCCAAGGAGATACAGTAGCCTGTATGAACCCTTGTGCAAGTAATCCTTCAATCTGAACCTTCAACTCCTGAAGTTCAGCTGGAGCCATTCGATAAGGTGCTCTCGACACTGGTGCAGTACCTGGTATCACATCAATGGAGAAATCCATTACCCTTTTCAGAGGAAATCCTGGTATCTCCTGGAACACATCAGCATACTCTGCCACTATCGGAATCCCTGCAATTTCTGAAGTGCTATTCACTGATTCTATGTGTGCCAAGATCCCTGCCCTCATGGCAACGTCAGATCTCAGGCATCGATAATGAAACACTGGTTGCCCAGGGGCATGAAAAGACACAATCATTCTAAAACAATCAATCACTGCATAGTTCGGACTCAACCAATCCAAACCTAAAATCACATCATACGTGTGATCCGGAATCACAATCAAAGATGCAGTGAACTCAATACCACAAATTGCAATAGGGCAATCATCACAAAACATGCTAAGCTCAAGAGATACGCAAAGAGGCAATGTAACACACAAAGGTCTAGTAAGCGGTATAGCAGTCAAACCCAAAACATCTACCACAGAACTAGATATGAACGAGTGGGAAGCACCCGTATCAAACAGTACTCTAGCAAGATAGTTATAAACGGATAAGGTACCTTCCACCCCGGTGCCTCTCTGGCCGATGGCAAATACTCTGGCTGGTGCTGGAGGTAAGGTTCTCTGCTGGTTACCCTATCCTGCAATCTGAGGTTGAGTACAGTCCCTAGCAATATGTCCAGTCTATCCGCATCGAAAACATGCTCTAGGCCTGAGTTTAGGGCAAGTCCTAGCAAGATGACCCAACTCATTATAGCTATAACACCTCATAGGGGCTGCTGGTGCTGCTTGCCCGATAGGTGGTGCCTGAATAGGGACAGGTGCTGCTGCTATCCTGGCTGGAGCCTGATGACGAAAATAAGGCCGCTGTCTCTTCCAGAGCCCACCTCTATAATCTCTGGGCCCACTACTCCCTGCAACTGCCTTCCCTTTTCCCTGAGAATCTCTCTCAACTGTCTGCTTCTCCTTGTGGATCAGATTCTACTGCTCAATGATCAGGGCTTTAGCTAAAATCTGCTCCTTTGTCTTCAGCTCCATAATGGCCACATCTCGCTCAATAGAGGCATTCACCCCCCGCTGAAACTTCTTAGCCAAGTCTTCAGCATCTAATGGTTTCACAAACCGATATAGCCTGGAGAACTCTGCCTCATATTCTCTCACATTCATCTTCCCTTGAGTAAGCGAGAGAAATTGCCTCTCTAGTTGTTCCTTCACCGATGCTGGGAAGTATTTCTCTCTAAAGATCCTCACAAATCCATCCCAAGTCATCGTAGAAACATCAATAGTCCTCTGAGTGCAATTCCACCACACCCTAGCCTCATCTTTGAGCATGAAAGTGGCTAGCTTCCTCTTCTCGATCTCATCACAGCCAATCAACTCAAAATGGGTGTGCAAATCCTCGATCCATTGATCAGCCACCATATAGTATGTGCCTCCCACAAATTTAGTTGCTCCTAACTGATTAATGTCCCTCGCCAACACTAACAGACGAGCGGGATCATTAACCACAACTTCCGGTGGAGCAGGCTGCTCCACAAACGGTGCCTCCACCTCTTCCTCATGTACTCCCACATGTGGAATCTCACCCCTACCTCGGCCTCTACCTCTACCTCTGGGTCTACCTCGACCCCTACCTCTGCCTCCCACAATATCCATTACCTAAGGAGCATAGCATACCTGGTTGATACATGTATAACACTTAAATCAAAGCATAAGTAAATACAAGGCCATATTAACCAAGCTACTAACACAAGAGGTTAATTCAACTCCTATTACGTCCTAACGTTCTAGACAACTCCCAACACTCCCACATACCCAATGACATTGTTAATATCGAAGAGCACCCGATGGGGATCCGCTGCAGACGGGCCATCACTCGGAAGGTATTAACTTATCACTAAATATGTACCTTACGCTCTGATACCAAACTGTCACGCCCCGAATTTAATATGACAAATTCAAATCCGAAACATGAATACAACTAAACAAATAACGTCCTGCATTTTTTTTTTCTCAAAACCAACATCTCACAATCCATAATACAAACCTCGTAGCAAACTATCTCTCGAGTCAATTATTACAATACTAACATAAATACAAAGTTATGCTCAAAAGAGTCTACAAAACACACCAAAATAGACCAAGTGCTGGTCTCAACCCTGCTGCCCTACGCAGCTCGCTCACCACCCTGATTATCCTGACCTGCAGGATTATCCGCTACACCATTTGAATAGTGTACCGGGATTGCAACAACATAAACCCGGTAAGCTTTCTGAAAGCTCGTGTGAGTAAATAAGAATGAACGGTTGATTTATTAGACCACAACTCATTTATCTCAAGTAAACATCCAACAATCTCAACAACCACAAGCAACATCAATCCAACACACATGAAACAACATGAAATACATTTCCACAATCACCGAATCACAACTCTCACCACTTTGGCACCTAATCACAACTATCACCACTTTGGCCCCATGTTAGAGCTCTAACTGCCTCGTTACCTCTGACACCTTGGCCCAGGGTCAAGTAACGGCACCTCCAGGTTACTCAGTAACCCGCGAACTTTGGACCATTTCATGTCCTCAGAACAATATATCCCCGTTATTATTTAACGGTCGAACTTTGGACCTCCCTGTCCTCAGAACACATACACTCCGGTTATTCATTAACCAAAGATCCTTGGACCATTCGATCCTCGGAATCCTACGTTTCTCTACCTTCTATTCAACTCACAAAATCAACATGCTTATCACCAACATTTATCAAATATTAACAACATAATAAAATCATATTATCAACATTTATCAACAACATATTATCACAATTCCACACCTCAATGTCACACCATTCAATATATAATCATGTAAATATATATATACGTAACCATCCACACAGGAATGATCACTAATACCAACTATAGTTCACACGATGCAAAATCAAGAAATTCATTTTCAATATACTTTAAAACACATTTCTTAAAACCATTTTCTCACAGATAACAAATAAATTGGGCAATTAAGGAAATTCGGTTCGTAAATGAACCAAGTGAGATTTACTCACCTCTAAACTCCTGCTGCATCTTCTTACAGCCCAAAATACGATTCACAATCGTCCGCTAACAAATCCGTCAAACACCTAATCAAAACGATAATTAACTTAGCGTATAATTTCAAAAACACGCTTATATGAAGATCCAATGGTCGGATCTTCACCCATAACCACACAAGGTCATCGGGACAATCCTACGATCATTATATCAAAACTAGAATTCTATCGGACGGTCCAAACTTCATAGATCACAAATTGAGCGATCGAAATCAATCGAAATCGTAAAATTCATAACTAATTCATACGATATCCAAAATTCACATGCTATATATCAAAATGATCGTATCGACATGTAGAATCTAAAAATGAGCAAAAACTACTCATGATACCCCCGGAGGTGGCCGGAAAGGGCCGCCTGAGTTTAGGGCAGAGCCGCCACCGACCACCGCCAATGGTGTAGGGGCCGGGCTGCTCCCCTTCGTTTCATCATTTTGAGAAACTTTCATAACTAGCACGAAGTCAGAAAACGAGTGGAAGTGATCGAAAATTACCAAAACAGTCCGGTTTGGCCGGAAAAACTACAGAAAACGGCGAGGCCTCCGACGAGCGTGATAACCTCCACTTCAGGTGCTGTCCTTTTTTGTGCTTATTCAGCAACTCAAGGCGAGTCTATGGAGCCAAGGAGCTCTGGTTTTGGTGGCCGGAGCTAGGAGAAATCACGGCTGGTTCGTTCTAGGGCTCGGATCGTGTTTGAGCTCCACCGCCGCGTAGCTGCCACGAGAGGGGAAACAGTGACCACCAGTCGACTGATAGGAAGGAGTAGAGTCGATCTGGGCTTCGTTTCACCTCAAACGATGGCCGGAACTGTGAGAAAATGGCCGGAGAAGATTGCTCTGTTTTTTTCAGTTTCGGGAGAGAGGAGAGAGAGAAATAGATCGGTTTCCAAAAATGGAAGTTTTGATATTTTTGGAAATTTCCGGAAATAGCAAGGTATTTATACCCAAAATGGAAACTTTTCCAAATGCGATAACTTCTTCATACGAACTCCGATCCTTGCGTTCCACATAGCTACGAACTTGTATCGACGAGCTCTACGACTCCCATGAAGGAAGTTTCCTCAAATTCCTTACGTATAAAAAGTCAATTTTTAGTAACCCCTAAATAACGTTAAATTTCGAAACTAAAATCATTCGAAACCAAATTTCTCAATTAACGACATTTGAATCACACTCACAACTCATAATTCATATAATTTGAGAAATATTGAATTACGAAATATTTAACTGAAATTTCGGGTCTTCACATTAATGGTATAAGAAGGAGATGATTGTATATTCTGCAATTGAGTATGTATATCTTTCATTTTCTTATGTATGTTTCCAAACACAGTAAAATTCCAATTTCTAGCCAATGCCTGAAAAACATTTATTTTTGCTACAAAGCTTTCTATTGCAGTCCCGGCCATTAGTGTCAATAAGCCAAGAGGAATTAACTGCATTCTGAAAATCACCACGATTTGGCCACATAGCTTTTAACTTAAACATTTATCTTTTCCTAGTGGTACTAGGATTAAAGAAATATAAAGAGGTCCATGATCAGAACCAGTGATAGGAAGATGATGCAAAGATATAAAAGGAAACAAAGTTAAAGAAGAACTATTTGCTACTACCCTATCTAATCTTTCACAAAATCTATTAGTACCTTCCTGTTTATTTGACCATGTATATAAATTACCAGTAAATGGTAATGAAACAACGCCTAGTCTATTCAAGTTGTCTCTAAATTGAAGCATATAAAGATTAACATATTGAATACCACCAAGTTTTTCTTTTAAATGTAAGATATAGTTAAAATCTCCCATAAAGAATCAAGTGTCATCATGCGGAATCTATAACTTGACAATCTCATTCTATAAGTCCTTCTGCCTATGTTTTTGAGCAAACATATAAAGAAATGTTAAATACCAAGCAGTATTATCACAAATTATAGTTAATTTTATACTTTAACAAAAACCATTAGATTAAAAGATTATTGATGGATGAGATTTAGCTTTCATTTTTATTCTCACTTTCTTTCTATGGTCATTAAACCTATTTCAATTTATTTTATGTAAAAAATAAAACAAGTGAATGTAAAAAAGAAATCAAGTTAATATTTGTTCGTTCTTTATTATAGGAATGTTCAAGTTCTTCTTCCACTTTTCACTCTTATTCATCCTCTTCATCCTTAGCCTCGTAAATGCAAAACTATCCTGTTACATCAAACTTCTTCGCTACAATACCATTACCTATCTCGAATGAAAATACAATCAAAACTTGCAAAGCGACTCGACTTCAACTCGTGGAGGCTCTAGGTTTTCCTTTAGCAGAGTGATTAGGTATGAATACGATGGTGATCTATACAATAATGGGATCAGCCGTAGTTGTGCCTAATACACACCATTATCTTTCTGTCTCACATTGAAAATCAATGGAGGAATTTGAACACAGGAGAGAGAGAGAGAGAGAGCTCAAAAAGAAAGTGAATGGCGTTGGTGAAGAAGGAGGATTTGAACACAAGAATTACACCATGGAACAATCACAGAGAGAAAGCGTTGAAGAAGAGGAAAGAATTCCTCTAAAGATTATCTTTATTTATTTTTCTTATAATTAATGAGTTTTAGTTGTGATTAAATTAATTTAGTGAAAGAGAGGAAAAAGAATGAAAAATTTACATTTAATCTCATTCACTGATAGTTTTTTTATCTAATGGTCAGTAGTTGAAGTATACAATTGACTACAATTTGTGATGCCACGGATCCGCGCCCCCCACCCCCCAAAAACATTCACAATCTTGCAATGAATAAAACGAGAGTGGGGAATTAAAACCATAAATCAATAAACAAAATTATTCCATAAAAGAAGCAAGCCACCGAATTGTCCAACAGGAGGAACACATAAATATTTACAAAATGGAAGTTTAGAAACTAAACTCCTAGCTGCATCCTCATCGATCATAGTGTCTAACAAGCACAAAATATCAAAAGCCAAAAGTTTTCTAAAAAAGGTAACTTGTGCCAAAAAACCCTGTCGTGAACAACCACGACAATGCCAACACATAATACTCATTCAGGTTGATGTGACGTAGATGGTTTTGCAGTTATGTTCACTAGCACATCCCTACCCCTCTTTCTTGGGCTACGATAAGGGATTATGGACTCATCAGCTGAATCAATACTAAAAGCCATAATATGCTTAAAATTACCAAGTTCAAGAGTACAAGCCTCCTGAACAGAATTAGCTAGCATTACGGTTCTCATATATGCTCAAAAAATTATAAAAAGGTACAGACGTAAGATTATGCACTATAGACTGAACAAATTCAAAAAGTAATATCAGAGAAATCAGAATTGACAGAGGAATTGATAGAATCATCATTATCAGAGCTTACCCCCTCAATCTCTACATTTTTTCAAATTCCTTATCAAGCTCTGGATCTAACTCCTCGTCTGCAGCTAAGTTTTCATCTTCCACTCCCAGCTGAGGGTCGTCTTGCATTGGGTTCTGGTTAGAAGGGATCACGGCCAAAGGCATAGGTTCTTCAGCAGCTATCATCAATGCCTGATTCAAAGGTCCAACATTGGTTGAACGAGCTAAACGAGTTGGTGTAGTTCTAGCATGTCCTTGGCTATGGGTGTAAACAATCTCATGCAAATTTCATGTTGCATCGACATACGATACTCCTTCACGTCAAAAACTAGTACAGCTCGATGTTGATGTGGTCGAAATGAACACACAATTTAACCCTGTAAAATGTCATCGTTAGTATAGAATAAGTAGGGATCGTTCTAGCCGGGGATTGAGGGTACACCTGTAATTGTGAAACAAATGAAGAAAATTAGTATTTACAAAAATAAAATAAAGAATAGAAATATATACAAGTGAACACAAATAAGGGGGGTTTATGATTATAGAATAGGAATTAGAATTAAATAAAATAAAGAAAATGTAAAAACACATTTACAAGGGTGGAACGCAAAGAACAAGGATCAAAACCACAACCATATGCAAGAAATTCGGTCGCAATTCTTATAGTTGATTAACTATGCCATGAGAAAGAATTAACCACGTGAAACATTAGTAAGCAAACGATTTCCCATATTTTACTTTCCTTAAATAATTAATCTAAGTGAAAGCACCTAAATTAATTCTATTGAATATGCAATCATAGTCTAAAAAGCTAGCTAATCAAGAACACATTCAATGCATGAAGAACAAAGAAAGGATGTTAACCAAAGTGCACAAAGTATGAAAAAGTTCATCTATTTGCAATCCTCCTTAATTGATTTCGACTTTTGTCCAAAACTTTTACTACTTATGAAATAGGTTCACAAAACTATTAGGTGAATTGTTTACCTAAATCTAGCTCCAATTACATGCATATATCCCAAGTTGGCCACCAAAGAACACATACATATAAAAGTTTTCTATAATTCAAAATCAATCAAGCAATCCCACATAAGCAACATAGAAATCAACACAAAGAAGTTACAACTTTATTCAAAACATAGAGACAGGCTTTAAACTTTGCCCTTAATGTTATTTGTTAACTATAATTCATAGTTCTACAAATCCCAACAAAGAAAACCAAAAGAAGTTACAAGGAAAAAGATTGAATTACACCGTGAAGGTGGTGGATGATGAAGAGCTTGAGACGTTGATCTTGAATCTTGAAAGCAAGGCTTCACTATCACGGCACAAGGTGGAATGATGGTGGCAAGGATTGCTCACGGCTTATTCTTCTTCTCCTCTTTGCTTGAAGATGCAAAACTAAGAACTAGAGAATGAAAAAGAAATGAAACTAAGAACTAGAGAATGGAGAGGAGATTGTGAGACAAAGAAGATGAAATGGATGAAGGAATTGTCATGTCATAATGAGGGGAGGTGTATTTATAGGCTGAAAATGATAAATGGAGGGTGAAGATAAAAAGAAATGAATGGCTAGATTTGATAGACAAATGTGTAGACATCAATTGTTGACTTAGCCTATCAAAAATGACTTAGAAATAGTCAAAAAGTTTTCCCACATGTGATAAATGGGAGATAAATTTTATCTCCACAGAATGTTCCGATTTTGACTATGACTTCTTCATAAAAAATGTTCCTCCATGAATGTAGATCATCCTGGTAAAATTTCAGAGCTTTTGAAGTAGTAGTTTGGCCGGAAATGCTTCTTGAATACGTTCAGGTCCGATTTACAGTTTTCGTCTTTTTATCAGAAATTTGGACCGATCTTTTGAAGGCCTTCCACTTCTATCTGGCTCTTGTACTCTTCATAACAAATGTTTCTTAGGATGTCTAGAATGGATCTGGAAATTTTCAGCTAATTTGAAGTTCATTTGGTCAGGCGACCGCTCCTCCTTACTTGTCTCGCTCTTTCCTAGCCGGAGTAGGAAAATGTGTAAAATTGATCTTTTAGTGCATTTCCATTTTTCTCTATCATTTCTAGATAATTATAGAAGTAATGCTCATTTCATCTTCATCTACTCTAATGTATCTAAAAATAGAAATTGAGTTAAAAATCGATTCGGTTAAGGAAATAACTAAGCAAAATATGAGGAATTAACTACTAAATATCGCATTAAAATGCTCCTATCAGATGTACATCCACGAACAGATGTTGATTGGGAATTGAGTTGTCTTGTCTAAGCAGGAAAAGGGCCAGCATAACCTTTTATTGTTGGAAAGATAAACAAGGTGTTATCTAGTAAATTTCCAGGGATACGAGACTCTATATGATTCAGGTCTGGGATGCTATTTGGTTCATTGTTGTTATTGAGGCAACATAAGGAAATTTCGCTTTGAAGCTCATGCAGGACAGGTTCCCAAAAGGTGATCGAACCTTCCACAGAAAAAGCAAGCCTCAAATAATGTCTCATAGTTTAAATAAATCTGCTTAAGGTCATCAGAAAGAGGGACTACATGAAGCCGTAAGGCTCGCGGCTAGGTCTTTGTAAGATCAAACTCTACACATGCTCTGACAAACAATGAGGTATTTGGATTTAGTGAGTCCAAATCAACCATTCTACATCTGCCAACAGCATTAGGCATCTTTGACACTTTCTCCTCTTTCCAACAATGAGGAGGTAACAGAGGAAATCTCACCGATATTGATAATGTAGATAACACGGATCTAAAAGGGCAAAAGGAAGGAGACCAGTGCTTCAGTTCAAAGATTTTTCCTTGGACAAACCAAGGCTTGTTATTAAGAACAAAGATAAGATCCTCTCCGTAATTAAACATAACACTGAACCAATCAAGCATATAGTTGTTAATCTAAAATCGTCCCAGAAGACCTTTCCAACTGGCTAAACATCTAGATCTTGCACTCTTAACTATAACGTGTTCTCCAAAAACTTGACCCACTAAGCATCGGCGATCATGGTCAGAAACATTACACTTAGATGAATGATCAAGCAGTTCCACAACTAGTGGAGGTGCGGTAAAAGGGATACAGTACCATCCATAGTGAACCATAAAGAGAGTTTGTTCATGATCAGTTGGTTGGTGTTCCAAAGGAAAAGATGGAGCAGGCCCGCTAGAACCTTCACCAAATGTTTCAGGAATAGAAAAGGATGGAGGGTGACGGCTTGAAACTTCTCCAAACAGCTCAGGTATAGGAAAGATATTGGGATGATGATTTGGAGAAGGAGAAGATTGAGGATTACCAGTAGGAGATGAAGGTTGAGATGCCATAGTCAAGGAAGAGAGATTGCACGTCGGAATAGGCAATACTTTGGTAGAACTAGAAAGAAGATAAAGAGATAACAAGCTGAAGTGGAAAAGAGTAACTTGGGTAACACAAATACAGAAGTGCTATTAATTCTATAGACGATAGGAGCATTATATGTGACATTTTAATGTTTAACTCTCTACATTTTGCTTAGTTATTTCATTTATTTAATTATTTTTAACATGGTTTCTATTTTCTAGGTACATTAGAGCAAATGACAAGGAATTGAGCTTAAAGGCACATGAGAAGCATGTGAGACGTTGGAAATGACAAGTGGAAGGCACAAGGGATGCAGAAATGAGCTGAAATGAAGAAATGAAGTGTTCCTGATCCAACTAGGAAAAGGAATCCATTCAAAGTAGGAATCCTTGGTTAACTAGGAAACATGTTCGGAGAAATGATGAAAAATGGTGAAAAATGTTGTTGGACTAGGAAACCTACTCTTGCCAGGAAAAGGAATCCTAATGAGACAAGGAGTCCCAGTTGAACAAGGAAAGCTCGAGAAGGTCCCGTAAACATCTAGAAAACATTTCAACCAAAGATCCTTGTTGGACTAGGAGTAATAATGACATGAGGAGTCCTGATTGGACTAGGATAACTGAGTGGACTAGGAGAGCCCAAGAACATTCAAGAAGCATCTAGAAGAAGTCCAAAACATCCTATACAAATGTGATATGGATTGAGACTCGTTTTTGACAACAAAAGATGGATAAAAATCAGATTTGGAGTCCGTATTAGACACAGACTTATTTTTCCGAATTTCAAGTATATATCTGGATAATGTCATCTTAATTAAATCCTAAATGCATCTAGACATGATTGTGGCCAAAGGGAGATGAGAGTTTCAAGAGATTACAACATGTAGAAATGATGGAATAAAGTCCTGATACATTCCTTGTTGCCCACACTCCTTATTTGTCGAATTGAAGAAGAAAATCAGATTATATCTCTTAATATTTTGGCAATTTAAAGAGTCAAGGTGCAAAACAACTTCATTGTCAAGGCTTCTCATTGGTTGGATGACACAAGAATGCTGACGTGGATTTATCTGACTGGTTTAAGCTGTGTGGACCAATTAGATAATTCCTAAAAATTAAAAGATGATCCAGAAGGCTTGGACATCCCCTATATATAGATGCACCCTGGGACGTCTCATTAATCAATTCTTTTATTCTTTCCTTCACACAAAAATCAGTTCCATTCTCTAGTCTTCTAGTTCTGCGTTTTCAAGCAAGGAGGAGAAGAAGCCATGCAATACCCATCCTTATGCCATCCCTAGAAGGTTGCTTGCTTTCAAGGATCTTCAAGTTTAATGTCTCAAGGCTTTGTCATTCATCTTTCACGGTATATTTCATCTTTTTCTTTGTAAACTCTTTTGTTTTCTTTGTTTGATTTGTAAAATTATGAATTCTAGTTAACAAAGAACGTTAAGGGTAAAATTTGAAGCTCGTTTATATGTTTTGAAATAAAATTGCGAATTCTATATATTGAATCTATGTTATTTATGTGAGATTGCTTAATTGATGTTGGATTACATAAAACTTTTGCATGTTTAGATTCTTATATGCATGTAATTAGAGCTAGATTTAGGTAAACAATTCACCTAATAGTTTTGTGAACCTATTTCATAAGTAGTAAAGGCTTTGGACAAAAGTCGAAATCAATTCAGGAAGGTTGTAAATAGATGACTTTTTCATACTAGGTTGTGCACTTTGGTTGACATTCTTTATTTGTTCTTCATGCGTTGAATATGTTCTGGATTAGGTAGCTTTCTAGACTATGATTGTATGTTCAATATGATTAATTTAGGTGTTTTCACTTAGATTAATTACTCAAGAAAAGTAAAATATGAGAAATCATTTGCTTATTAACGTTTCACATGTTCAACTTCTTTCTCATGACATAGAAAATCAACTAAAGAAATTGTAATTTGTTTTTTATCATCATATGATTGTGGTTTAAATCTTTGTTCCTTGCGTTTCATCTCCACTTGTATATGTATTTTACATTTTTATTTTTGTCTCTTTTTATTTTCAATTTCAAAACCTAAAAAACCCCTATTTATGATTTTGTTTATTTCTTTTATTCTTTGTTTTATTTTTGTAAATAATACTTATACTTATATTAATTTTTTATTTATTTATGTAATTATAGGTGTACTCTCAACCCCCGGCTTAAACGATCTCTACTTATTCTATACTGACAATTACATTTTAATGGGTTAAATTGAGTGCTACTTTTAGCATGTCAATAGAAACCCGAGAAAGATAACATAGGGTCCAGAACCAGGATCTAAGAAGAAGAAAGTAGACCAATTAGGCAATTACACATGCAAAGAAATAAAGAGCCCATGCAACACCTGGACAGAAGATGATCCATCTTACGGTTAAAACAGACCCAAAAGAGAGAATATTGATTCCAGCTAAGAGGTCTCCACCAACTCCTCGTAAATGGGAGGAACAAAAATGGCTGCAGCAACATGACTGATAGAAACAAGCATGGGAAAACCATAGGCATGCAATACAAGGCCAAGGAAGCATGATTATACTGGATTTGGAACATCTTATTTTTACACCAAAACAGAAAGAACAAAAACCAGCACAACACCAAACTACAGATATATATATATATATATATATATATATATAGAAAGTCGGTGGATAATAGGATAATTCAGGTAAAGAGGTGATAGGATATTAGGATTAACACAGATAATCCATTTTATTACCCATAAGATCCAAAAGATTCAAAGAAAGGTGGGCAGTGTTCTTGGAACATGGTGGAGAGGGAAAGAAGGTCCTAGGGGTCTTTCTACGATTTATGTGTAGAGTTACTTGAATGATGGTTCTTAATGACACATCCAAAGGAGTGAGTAACTACGTGCAATTTTACTCCTTGATTTCTTTTAATATATTACTTAAACAAATAAATAATTAATTAAACTCTTCCACAAATTAGCTTGTCATTGTGGACAACAATCACATGTGTTTGTCACAAATTTATGCAGAGGAAGATCCACTTCATAATTAAGATATAATTCATACCTGTACATGACTACTGAATCTGAAATAAGAGTTCAAATCTTTTTTGAAATTAGAGAAATTTTCATAATTTAATATTATCAATAATTAACTGAAATATAAAAAAATGTATAGAACTATCATTTAAGTACTATAATAACCGATAGTTACCAAAATTTCAATAGACAAAGTACAAAGTACAAAGTACGAAAATGGAAATTTTAAACCTTAATTAATTAGAAACAATTATCTCAATTTTTAATTGAACATATAGTGTTGCTGTGTGTTTCTATTAGATAGGTCAATAGGTGAATCGTTTTGATGTTTCCGCGGGAAGGAGGGTCGGTTATCGTGATGGATCATGGATGTTTAATGATACGGCTTACGATGTGACAAGACGGATCGATGACTGATTGAGTGGACAAGTGAGAGAGAGAGAGAGAAAGAGAGAGTTGGATGGGACATCTGAATTGACCTCTCAATCCATCTGTTCCTTCCCCCAGCACGCTACAGACCACACATACAGATCCATTCGTACTCTTTTTTTTCGAGTCTTACTTGGAACTTTATTTTCTTTGAGACGGTGATGAGACAGGGATTATTACTTTTGTAGGTTTTACCAGAAGACGGCTAAGAACCGTACCATATACATATACATATATATATATGTACATATATACATACACATTCAATTCCGGTGTGGCACAGTTTGTAGTCTTACCACTCCACTGTATATTCTCCATGCACCCACGTGTCAGAAGCTCATGCCATCTTTCTCTCTATCTCTCGGATCGAATAATGAAGCAGGTAATTACTGTTGCAACAGTAGAAGAACCTCTGAGGGATTCAGCTGCTTCTGGCTTGTCTTGGCTTGGCACTGACTCCCACGTGCACAATTATATATATATATATATATGATTCTGACACGTACAGACACACAGTGAAACACTCTCTCTCTCTTCCTGTGTAAACCCCTAGTAGGTTAGTAGTGATTGTTATGGCACTCTTCATTAAAATGGGGTGAGAGCTCGACCGAGACGCAGAGATCATCCCATCTCATTTCAATAGCAGTGACATGTCTAATCCTGTGTTCGTTTTAAACTAGCCGATCCATCTGACCACTAATTCTTTTTGCATGCCTTTCCTTACTTCATCTCAGATCGATCGACTTGTCATTCATGAAATGATCCATCTCTTCGATCCTCACTCCATCACTCCTCTTTCTTGTCATCTCTGTATGTATGTCTCTGCCTTCTAAAGAAAAAAGTGTACGGCACTGTATTAACTGCAGTTAAGAGCCTGTGACCATTGGACAATAATATAGCTTGCTTTTCTCAACTGCACGCCACCTGACAAATAGACACAGCCCTTCCCGTAGTTCTGCTTTTCTCTTTTTGTTTGGTCCAGCTCTTTCCATCTTTCTTTTTATTTTATTTTATTTTCCAAATCTCCAAAAGAACCACAACGTACGTATTTAGACCAGTTTATTTACTTAATAGTAAGGATTTTTTCTTTTAATCATCGAAAAATGAACTTTTTTATTCTTTTGGATTCTTAGTAGCAAGTTCTTATACCCAATGAGAAAGCAGATGCCGCTCTTTAAATGTTTTGGTTATAAAATTTGTAAGACAGGTAATGAGTATTTACCCTAATACAATACCCTCATGACACAAAGTGCATAACCTAAATAGAAATAAAAACAAAATTAGTGTCTACTACACAAAGTATTAGTCAAATTTATTTATTTATATTACCTGCATATTATCTATACTAACATTCCTGCGCTCGCGCGTGCTCATTATGTTCTGCTATTAATAGGCGGCTATTTATTTATCAATGTCTATAGCTTCATTGGGTGCAATATCTTTTTGTGTTGTTTTTCTATACACCACACTATTGCTCAGATTGACATTGTATAATGACACTTTGTTTTGTGATTTTCTGAATCTATTTTTTTTTTTTAAGTTACTACCAATAATCATATAGGAGATTTGGTTGAAAACAGAATTATAACAAACTGTTCAAACATGCTTCTTTCTACCTCATCATCTTTCATGTCCATCTTTTATTTAAACCTTGATTGATCAATCCCAACCACAATTCTTAATATCAAATTCTCCAAATTGTGCATAAAAATTGATTAACTGTTTAACAACTCGAAATGGATTCAACTCTCAACTCCTAAACAAAAAAAGAAATGGCCAAACTAAAAAACAGAGGTCCTAGCTAGCTAGATTCCTAGATTTCATGCAGTACCAAAATCATGTCCTTCATGTCACTTCAATTAGGCATCAGCTTCTTTTACGATGGGAAAATTGTAACAATATGCATGCTAGAGCTTGCCATTTATATCTCATCCCGTGCCTTCATCTTCACCTTCCTAATATCAAGTCCACAAAACTATAAAATGCAAGAAAAACAGTTATGATTGAAATTCTTGTAAAGAGAACTTGTCAAAAAGAAAAAAAGAAGAAAAAGAGGAGGGAGAGTGACCAATAAAATAACAAAATTTAAGAGTATATAATCTTTCCATCTCTACCAGTAAAGATATCTTTGTAAAACAAAACAGAAGCTGAATTTGCACTCTTGTAAATTGATTGATAATTCTTTTCTCGATAAGAACTAATTATGTGGAGGAACAAAGTAGAGAACCTAAGTCATTCACTGAACACGTTTCCAAGGCAATTCGTCAACTACAATAAATTGACTAAAGGAAGAAAACTATAAAGGTCAAGAAACAAACAACTAATTGAAGCATACGTAAAAGAGTAGAAAACATTGACAAATGTATAAGAATTTAATGCTAAGGAAATATGTGAATGCTAAAATTAAAAAGCAAAGGCAACTGTAGAAGAATTGAATCAACCCCTAACTACATGTGAATACATGTTTCTGGAAGTCACCAAGAAAGTACCTCAAAGCTTTCATCTAGATTAGTCCTACACCCCAAAAAAAAAAAAAAAAAAAAAAAAAAAAAAAAAAAAACCAAAAAAAAAATAACACAGTAGATTAAAGTAAAATATCACCCATATTTTGAATTGCAGATTTCATTCATCAATAACAAAAGAAAAGACAACAACAAAAGGTAACCTTTTAATCAAACTCTAAGCATTAGTAGCATATATAGGGGAGCTAATCTTCCCGTGGAGCATGCTCTATGGTTTCCTCTGGCAGTAAGAATACTTATCATGATTCTTCCCATGTTGCATCAAGATATTGATTTTTTTTATTTTTTTCACCGCACCTTGGTCCATGATCATAGCAAGGTGGGATCCTCTGTATTTGAAAGCCACAAAAAGTACTGATTCACTATTTCAACAAAAAGATTAAGTTTCAAAATCACTGAAACAACCAAACAGAAACATAGAAATCAATCAAATCAGTACTCCAAAAACTAATAATCTAACTCTTAAATTACAACAAACAATTGAACAGTTGAAAACTAGAAAAGGAAAAAGAAAAAGAGAAGGAAAAAAAAAAAACAAACAACAACAACCACACCAAAATCAGTTGAGAAGCAGTTGAAGGTAGAAAAAAAAGAAAAACCATTACCTGGAATCTAAGAGATTTCACATTATACAGAAATTCCTCATGTTTTAAGATCCCTTAAAGCACAGAGAAAGAAAAAACCAATTAGATAGGAAATCTCAAAATCAACGGAGACTCTTCAGTACACGGCCGTGTATGTACATGGCCCATGTGCAGCAAATTTGATTGGTTACACTACATGGGTCCACATGTTTTGATTGTCGGGTCAACGCATTCGACGGCCCAGATTTTACCACGTATGCCGTGTACTGAAGAATTTTCGCAAAATCAATGGAAAAAGAATAAGGATTTTCATACCCGAATTTGATATTCCTCTATTGCCCTTTCTAGGTTTGATTTCCCTTGTTGTCTATTTCTGGATGCACGCCTCATCTTTTGTATAAACTGATAGGGATAAATAGTGGTGAAACCATCTTTGCTCCAAAACTACCACGATTTGGAATTCTTAGGGCATCTCCAACAAAGTACTTATTTGAAAAAAAAAATTGAAATTTAACTAATATTAGGTTAAGTTTGATCTCCAGCAGACTAGCTAAACAAAAACTAAATTTAACTTTAGCTAAAAAACCTAACTATATTTAGCTAGAGAAGAGAGAGAATTTAACTAGAAGTTAAATTTAACTTGGAATTTAGGTATTCTGCTGGAGCATAACTCAATATTTAGCTAGCTATATTCTAGTTTTAGCTACTTTTAGCTATGAAGATAGCTATCACTGTTGGAGATGCTCAACAGACTACTTATTTCAAAATAAATTTAATATTTAGCTAACTTTATGCTAAAATTCTACTCCAGCAGAATACCTAAACAAAAGTTAAATTAAACTTTTGCTAAATTCTCTAGCTATATTTAGCTAGGATGAGAGAAACTTTAACTAAAACCTAAATTTAACTTGGGATTTAAGTATTCTGCTGGAGCATAACTCAATAGCTAACAAGTTATATTTCACTTTTAACTATAAATATAAGTATCACTGTTGGAGATGCTCTTAGAGAGTGACAGTTTTTCATATTGACGAAGCAATTTTTCCTCTCTTTAGTGTTTCACAAGCTTTTACGGTCATGCCCATTGAAACTATTATTTTCATGCCTTTGTTACCTTGGTTTTTTGAGCAATTGAAAATTTAGTGAAGGCTTTGACACCAAACGAGGGCCTGATTTTATAGTAATAGAGAAGTAATATTTTCTTTTAAGAAAGAAAAAAATTAGAACACAGAGTCTCTTACACAAAATGAGCCGAAATTATCAAACAAAAAGCATAAGAAACTTCACAAGGAATGGATCCACACTTCTCCGACTCTTGACTATGCCCAAGGGAGCCAAAGGTATCTACAACAAAATTAGTGTCTCTCAATACATGATGGATTTGGATTGAATAAAAGGATTGCACCAAGTGATGAATTTCTCTAACTATCGTTTGAGCTCTCCATGAAATATCACATCTTCCTTTGACACAATCCATTAACTGCTTGGAATCCCATTCGACCAATATTTTAGAAAAAAAAAAAAACTACTCCTCTTGCTCTTTAGACCTTGAATTAAAGCAGGACCCTCTACTTGAAGCACATGTGAGTGACCAATACTCATAGCACCAGCAATGAGAGCATCAGTTTCATTTTCATCTTGAATAATAAAACCTGGTGTTGCTTCAAACTGCCACCGAACAGAGCCATCAAAATTTAACTCCACATAATTTTTAGTAGAAGCCTTCCATTTGTTGATCTAGTGAGACATCGTTCTTAAAGACTTTGAGGAGTTATGATTCCAGATATGAGCAGAAAACTTTGACAGAATGGGGCCGGACTTGCTTTTCAAGATCTATTGATTTTTAGAATTCCAAATCTGCCAACAAAGTAAGAGTGATTATCAGAGAGCAATCTTCAAAACTTCTCCAATAATCTGCCAAGCAGTGAAACTGGAGAGCCAATCTAGAAATGATTCTTTGGTATTAGTTGGTGTTGGGCAAGAAGACAGTTCCAGACAAGGTGTTGGCCAATCCAGCTTTGCTGCTGCGAGATAAGGATGAAGATTGTAACCGTTTCATAAAGAACCTCTTCTTTTGTACTAGTTAATGAGATCAGACGGTGATCCCAATTATGTGAAACTGTGTGTTAATTAGCCAAACTCAACTTGCATGCCTGATCTGATCACCCCGCTGCTCCATGGACCCTCGTAAGCCACCCTACCCCTTTTATTGAACAACCACATACCATTTCACTAGAATAACATCATTTTGTTTCTGCACTTTACAGACCAAAAGACCTTTCTCCTTCTGCCACCCCTTCCCACAAGAACTTGCTGATTAGTTCTTGCAACAAGAAATTATTGCTGTGCAGATATATTTTCCGTGAAATTGGGACTTAATCCTTCAAAAAATTTAAAAATAAATGAACTCCTATTATAGATATGTGTAACAATGTGAAACTTGGGACTTAATCCTTCAAAAAATTTAAAAATAAATGAACTCCTATTATAGATATGTGTAACAATGTGAAACATACAAGTCATTAAAGGGGTAAGGGAATGCCTTTGGGTTAGACTACACAGAACACGGACATGAAGCAGGGAATAAACCACTCTACGACGACATTCATCTAAACTATCAGGACCATAAGCTCACTTCAGAGATTAGAACAAGTATCATCAGGTACAATAAATTGTACAGCTGTTACTAGGCTTTAAGCATCCCTTCCACCCAAAACAAAAAAAAAAAAAAACAAAATGAAATTTACATCTTCAGGAACATATATTGGCAACGCCGTCTGCTTGTACATTTCAGACAATTGCCCAAAACTTCTTCCTACAAATTAACACGGTTTCTCTGTTCTTCTTTATGTTGTCCAGCAAATGCAATTCAACCTCCCACAAAAATTTCGGAGCAAGATCCTGGATCGTTGATGTAATAGCTGCCTCATCTCTAATGATAATAAATCCCTGCACGTCAACACAATACCATTGTAATATCATATGCAACTTGGAACAGAAACAAGTTGCACGAGATATATTTTGGCAGTCCAATAAATAAAAGGAGTTACTCTTGAATAGATTAAAATAATCCACGAATACGTTACAGCAGCAAGTGCTAAACCATTTTAACAGAAAACAGTGCTGGAAGGGAAACATTAGTATGAAAAATGCCGTGTGAAGAGACGGTTTCATTCAACTATAAATGAAACCCTTGTCAGAAAACTTGATGATGAGGACATCATAGCCAAACCTTTTAAGGCTTTTGAGCGGAAGAAATTTGAAAAAGAGAGCAGCTAGTCATTCCCTTTCCATTGGTTTGATTAATTGCTTTCATTATAGAAGTCTCTAGGCAGGTGTCTTTCAGTTTCAGTTTGGGATTTTAAGATTTCTTTATTATTTCAGTTTCAGTTAGGAGTTTAAATTCCTTTATTAGGTCTTTTATGCTTCAGTTTTGTGAAGTATAACAGCCCTAGCTATGAAAGAGTCTTTAATGCTAGTTAATATGAGCTATCTGCTCAAATATAAATAAGTGTAAGTGCCAAGTGGCCATGTATGTTGTGATGAATAAAAATTTCAGAGTGTTTCTGAGTTTTCCAGTGATTGGAATGTTGGTGTGAAGCCTTGTGTGTGAGTGAGAAACCTGGGAGGGAATCCTAGTTCTTAGTTTTCACTTTCTACCCTACAAAACCTGTGTGTTAAAACCCTAAACCTTAGAGTTTGTTGATCCTAGTGTCTAGGCAGTAATTATACTGCATCAGTTTTGGTATCAGAGCTGGACAAGCTCTGGTGTCTCCTAGCTCCAGCCAAAAGAAATTTCATTTAGCCATGGACCTTGAAACTTTGGCTAAAGCGATAGAAGGTTTAGCCGCCCAAATTGGTCATCTTGAGACCAGAATACAAGATCAGGCAGTTGCTTCTGACCGTCGTTTGGCAGAGATTGAAGCTTCCATCTACAATGAAGAAGAGAGTGTACGTGGGGGACTAAGGATGCAACCTAGAAGGAATATTCGCAGACAAAACGTTCCACATAACAATGGGCAAAATGGACATGATCTTGAAGAAAAGGCAATGAAGTCTATGAAGATTGAAGCTCCTAGTTTTGATGGCCAGCTGAATGCCAAGATTTTCTTGGATTGGCTATCAGACATGGATCATTATTTTGAATGGTATAAGTTGTCTGAAGATCGCAGGATAAGATTTGCTAAAATGAAGTTGGTGGGCAAGGCTCAAGATTGGTGGTCTAATACGGAAAGACGAATTGCGAGAGATGATGAAGAACTTATTGCTTATTGGGATGAGATGAGATGAAAGGCTGAAGGAGAAGTATGTTCCTTTGTCTTACAAGGAACGCTTGCTGGACCAATGGCAATCTCTTCGTCAAGGAAGCATGACAGCTGCGATTATATTGATAAGTTTGAAGAATTTATGGTGAGATGTAACGTCACCGAAGACCCATCAGTAACTCTTGCTCGTTTCAGAACAGGTCTTCGTCCAGAACTTCAGAGAGAGCTAATTCCTCATAATGTCTATTCATTAGAGCGAGCTTATCAATTAGTGCAGGAATTGGAGCGCTACTTGAAGACCCCCACAACCCTTGTGCACAAGCGGTTTGACCAGCAGAACTCTGAGTTTCGTCCTAGCACATCTGGAACAAAACCACCTCCATTCTCTAAGGGCTCCAATACTTCCAATTCGCTGGTGAAAGCTAAAAAAGAAAAGGGATTACAATCTGGTATGTGAGGACAGAGATCTATAAGGTGCTATAGATGTCAAGGTTACGGTCACTATGGTGGTCAATGCCCAACAAAAGAGCAAACTCGAAGTTTGTTTGCAGCAAGCACAGAAGAAGAGGTTGATGCTCAAGGAGAATTGGAGGAAGAAGTTTATGAGCCTGAAATTCCAGCTACTGATGATGATATGGAAGAGGAACCTATAGACATTGTTCAACTAAGAATGGCTGTGGTTAGATGCACTTTGACTCAACCTAAGAGTAGTGAAGATTGGCGGAGAGCAAACATTTTTCACACATAAGTCAAGTGTGGAGACAAAAGTTATAAGGTCATCATTGACAACGGAAGCTGCATCAATGTTGTCTCCCCTCAAGCCATCTCTAAACTGGGTTTGATTGCTGCTGATCATCCTCAACCTTATCGTGTGGCATGGATTGACAAGTCTTCCATTCCCGTGACACAACGATGTGAAGTTCCTATTCAGTTTTCATCTTACAAAGATACTGTTTGGTGTGATGTGGTGCCGATGGACGTGGGACACATTCTTTTGGACAGACCATGGTTGTATGATCTGGATGTAACCATTTCGGGCCGTGCCAACTCATGCTCTTTTATTCATGAAGGAAAGCACATCAAGTTGAACCCGATCCAGCCCAGACCAGCACCCCAACCAAAACTTAGCAAGGGAGGACAACAACCAAAATCTCATTAATATCATCAGTCCAAGACACTTTGCAAGGGAGACAACAGGTGATTCTGTTATTTTTATATTGATTGCAAAGGAATCTCACCCTTTGACTAGTTTGGACTTGCCCTCGGATGTGAAATCAATCCTTAAACAGTTTACTGATGTATTTGCCGAGGACCTCCCAAATGAACTTCCTCCTCTCTGGGATATTCAACATGCGATTGATCTGGTCCCTAGAGCAACATTACCTAAATTTACCACATTACCAGATGAATCCAACCGAGCATGCAGAATTGAAAAGGCAGGTTGATGAGCTTCTTGCAAAAGGGTTCATTCGAGAGAGCCTTAGTCCATGTGATGTCCCTGCCCTTCTCACACCAAAAAATGATGGCTCTTGGAGAATGTGTGTGGATAGCAGAGCCATCAACAAAATCACAGTCAAATATCGGTTTCCAATACCGAGACTTGATATCACCAGATCCGCATCAGACCTGATGAATGGAAAACAGCCTTCAAAACAAAGGATGGTTTGTATGAATGGTTAATCATGTCATTTGGACTAACGCACCCAGCACTTTCATGAGTTATGACACAAGTTTTGAGGCCGTTCATGGGTAAGTTCCTAGTTGTCTATTTTGACGATATTCTAATTTATAGCACATCCAAAGAGCAGCACCTTAGTCACTTGAAGCAAGTCTGTACAGCTCTTGGAAGAGAGAAGTTGTTTGCAAACCTTAAAAAGTGTTCATTCATGTCCAATGAAGTTATCTTTTTGGGATTTGTTGTGTCGTCAAAGGGAATGCAAGCAGATCCAAAGAAAGTCAAAGCTATTGCTGAATGGTCAGAACCGAAAAATATACATGAGGTGCGTAGTTTTCATGGATTGACTACATTTTATAGTTGATTCATTGCTGGGTTCAGTTCTATCATGGCTTCAATTACTAATTGCATAAAGAAAGGGGAGTTTCGGTGGACAAATGCAGTTGCAAAGGCATTTCAGGAGATCAAAACCAGAATGGTTAATGCTCATGTTATGCGCCTTCCTGATTTCACAAAACGTTTTGAGATAACATGTGATGCTTCAGGTATTGGAATTGGTGGAGTTCTAAGCCAAGAGGGGCATCCTATTGCATATTTCAGCGAAAAGTTGAATGAAGCCAAGCAGAAGTACTCTACCTATGACAAAGAGTTTTAGGCAGTGGTTCAATCATTGCGGTATTGGAGACATTACTTGCTGCCACAAGAATTTGTCTTGTATTCTGATCATGAGGCTCTGCGATATCTCAATTCGTAGAAGAGATTAAACCCACGACATGCAAAATGGGCTGAATTTATTCAAGAGTATACTTTTGTGCTGAAGCATAAATCGAAAGGGAGAATAAAGTAGCAGATGCTCTTAGCCGCAGGAACTCACTTTTACACACTGTGTGTGTGGAAGTGGCTGGATTCAATAATCTGAAAGAAGAGTATTTGAGTTGTCTAGACTTTGGAAGAATATATTCAGCTCTCTTGGAAAAGCAATCCAAAAGCACCGAGTCTGTTCTACAAGATGGGTTTCTTTTCAAAGAAACCAAACTTTGTATTCCTTGCACATCGGTGAGAGACTTTCTAATTTTAGAGCTACATGTTGGTGGGATCGCTGGACATTTTGGGAGAGATAAAACCATTGCTCTTGTGGAGGATTGCTTCTATTGGCCTAGTCTCAAACGTGATGTTGCATAAAGTTGTTGAACGATGCCGTACTTGTCAGTTGGCAAAGCACAAAAGGCAAACCACAAGGTTATACACCCCGCTGCCTGTCCCACATACTCCTTGGCAAGATATTAGCATGGATTTTGTGCTTGGGTTGCCTAAGACTACACAGCGACATGATTCCATTTTTGTGGTTGTGGATCGTTTTTCTAAAATGACTCATTTCCTTCCTTGTTCTAAGACATTTGATGCTTCTGAAGTGGCCAACCTTTTCATGGATGAGGTTGTTCAGTTGCATGGTTTGCCTAAAACTATAGTGTCTGATCGTGATGTTCAGTTCATGAGTTATTTTTGGAAGACTTTGTGGCACATGTTGGGCACCAAACTCAAGTTTTCATCTGCTTACCATCCACAAACAAATGGGCAAACTAAAGTGGTGAATAGAAGTTTGGGAAATCTGCTGCAAAGTTTGGTTGGGGAGCACACCAGGTCTTGGGATTCAATTTTACCTATTGCTGAGTTTGCATATAATAATTCAATTAATCGGACTATAGGCATAAGTCCCTTTGAAACTGTTTATGGTCACAAGCCTAGAGCTCCAATAGATCTCATTCCCATGACGGTTTCACATAGGCCATCATAGTCAGCTAATGAATTTGCAAGTCATTCATGAGCTGCATGCTGAGATTAATCGTCGGATTAACAGGAGCAATGAGCAATATAAGAAGGCTGCTGATGTACATCGGGCATTCAAGGAATTTTCAGTGGGAGACTTTGTCATGGTTCGAGTTAGACCTGAACGTTTCTCTAAAGGGAAGGCAAAGTTACAAGCTCACAGCATTGGACCTTTTAAAGTATAGCAGAAGGTTGGAACCAATGCATATGTGTTAGAACTCCCTCCAGATATGGGAATCAGTTCTACTTTTAATGTGGAGGACTTACTGCCTTATAGAGAACCTATGGTGCCTGTGTTGCCATTTTCTTCTGAATTTTCACCAATCACCCCACCCTTGCCTCGTTCTAAAGTTCCTAAGAGAGATGTGGTGGAAAACATTGTGGATAAGCAGGTTGTTTCAACAAGACAACGTGGCTACTAGAAGTACCTAATTAAATGGACGGACAGACCAGATTCTGATAACACTTGGGTAACTAAGGAGGAGCTGCAACGCATCGATCCAGATATCCTGGAACGATACTACAGCTTTATCTCACCGGAGGCGAGTTCTTCCCAGTCGCGAAGAATTGATGAGGACATCATAGCCAAACCTTTTAAGGTTTTTGAGCGAAAGAAATGGAAAAAGAGAGCAGCTAGTCATTCCCTTTCCATATGGTTTGATTAATTGCTTTCACTCTAGAAGTCTCTAGGCAAGTGTCTTTCAGTTTCAGTTTGGCATTTTAAGGTTTCTTTATTATTTCAGTTTCAGTTAGGAGTTTAAATTCCTTTATTAGGTCTTTTATGCTTCAGTTTTGTGAAGTGTAATAGCCCTAGCTATGAAAGAGTCTTTTATGCTAGTTAATATGAGCTATCTGCTCAAATATAAATAAGTGTAAGTGCCAAGTGGCCATAAATGTTGTGATGAATAAAAATTTCAGAGTGTTTCTAAGTTTTCCTGAGATTGGAATGTTGTGATGAATAAAAATTTCAGTGTTTCTGAGTTTTCCAGAGATTGGAATGTTGGTGTGAAGCCTTGTGTGTGAGTGAGAAACCTGGGAGGGAATCCTAGTTCTTAGTTTTCACTTTCTACCCTACAAAACCTGTGTGTTAAAGCCCTAAACCTTAAAGTTTGTTGATCCTGGTGTCTAGGCAGTAATTATACTGCATCACTTGAAATATGAAGAAACACGTTTGAATGTAAGGGTTCAAGAAGTAGCTAAACTAAAACAGCATCTATGTGATGCAGAATGGCCATTAGTGTGATATTTTATAGACCCAAATTCCGTCTTGTAAGTTATTTATGTTTGCATTTGTTTATCTTTCGGTTTTCTATGATAGGGTTTATTTGTATTTTATCACTATGGTCCTAGAATCATGTCAGTTAAGGTTCTGCAGCTTATGTTGAATGGACTTGATGAACAAAAAAAATAGTTATCCTTGACTCTTCTAAACCCCAGTTTCCCTTAGTCTTCTAAATTCCTAGATTCTACATTCTGTCAATCTGCTTGGTGCTACATCAATATGGAGGAATACTTAAAAGGGCAGTGAAAATAACAGTAGTATATTCAAAAACAAATATTCATAAGAAACACTTCCTATATTTTGATCCAGTAAGCAAAATGATAAAGAAATAATTGATGATGATTACGTAAAATTAAATTGGTGTGAAAAATGAAATGGAAAAGACTACAGAGAGAGGGAGGGAGAGAGAGAGACCCAACACATCCTCATAAAGCAGATGAAAATGTTAAGATGGATGATAGGAATGTACAAAACTGTCAAAATTTAAACTCAGCGCATTGAGCATGGAGAATAATACCTATTAACGTTATATTAAGAGAAACCAAGACCAGCTGGTATGAAAAATACATCATAAAACTTCTAACAATACTGATAACAAAAGATCCATAGTAAAGAACAATTTAACAATTACTAGACCGATCAAGAATAATATCGGGTGCAATAACAGAAAAGCAAAGAAAGTAAATTAAAAACATAATAATAATTGGAAGATGAGAATGTACGTCCAAGTTCATAGTCCATGGGACAAAGGCAAGGAAAAGGATGGTGAACAATGATTCAACTTCGAATAAAAAAGTATGCAAAAGGTAACTAATTAATTTGCCAACCTTACCATGACTAGAGAGAATGTTTTCCCCTATCTTTTAACACATACCATAAATTGACGAACAATAAATAACATTAATCAAAATTATTACCTGCGGTCTTATCATCCTGTCTATTTCCAAAAGGATATCCTCCAACAAACAGCCTTCTCCACATTCGTTATAATGAGAAAAGAGGTGGTTGGCATGCAATAGATCATATGTGCGTGGATAAGTAGAAAATGGTTCACACCTGACATTAGATAGGGAGATGATGTCAAATATCAACTTTGGAGATTCTGTTTTTTTATATTTTATTTAATTTTTCTTTATTTATGTAATATTATTAGTATTATTAATTTTATTTTCTTTGTAATTTGAACCAACAATTTAAGTCTAAACTCATATTTAGCCACATTCTTTTTATGACATTCAGATTCTAGCATCGAGATGTCACAGACAAAAAAAAAACATACCAATCATGGAAAGCACCAATCAGACCACGGTCATAAATGGCAGACAAGGTATTCTTCATGGTCGCAGGAACTATATTCATCACCCACATGGGTGATGAATCTAAGGCCACAGCGAATCCACCACAAAAAGCATTCATATCCATGACATTTCGGATTTCTGTCTTGTTCACATTCAGCAGCCGCCAGTAATGCTGGACTTGATCTTGCCAAAAGACAGTCTCTGAAGTAAATTCCTCTTGACTAATACCTATTATGAACACATTAATGAGGAAGTTGTTCAGACTGAACAATATTTATTTTTCAAGTTCATAAATAAACAAAGAAAATAAAACCATCTCCTGTATTACAAGCTCTCCAGCCCTTATATTATTTTAACAATGATGAAACAAACCTGCTCAGAATTTGATTTATTTTATTTTATTTTATTTTTTTGAAAGGGAATTTAGTTTATTTATGGACATGAGGTTTTCAGAGCAGGATCAAGTGAATAGAACTTGCAGGCTAAACGGTATAGCTCTATAATTTTACTTTGCAAGTTCAATCTTTTTCTTCATATTCCTCTATAACCTTCACTGCAACGCATTTCACTTTTTCAGAAAGAAAACTTGACAGAATAAAGGGGAAAAAAAAGTATATTTTTCATCCACAGTCAAGTACTATTCGTCTAAAGATCAACAATCTAGATACAACTAAATATAGCTAAGCAGAAGCCAATTTTAGGTATTTATATGACTATAAGATTGACCTGGGCATGGATATAACTCTTAATGTTTGTATTAACCTTATATAATGAGGGAAAATGCATCATCAAAACCAAAACTTGTCATTCCTAATTGTAATTGGTGTTATATACATGAAGTTGCCTCATGTACAACTTGGAAAGTACAAAAAACAGTAGACAAGAAAATTAAAATAAAAGGGAAAAGAAGAAGCAGCAAACCAATTCTTTCAAGACTGTCCGAGTATATTGAAAGACGCTCTGGTCTAGAAGGGAGTTTTGGAGCATCTGTTTGCATGCCCCTTACTTGTATACAATTTCCCAGTTTTGTATTCCAGGATGACCTCAAATTATCAGCAGCATCACATATATCTATAAGTTTCTGTTCAGAAATGCGCTGAAGGCATGACGAATCTTCTTGCTTCATCCAAATAGCAGTCTGAACTCTTTTAGCAATGAGTTTCCAACACATTGCTGAAGTCAGATTAACTAACTTCTCCCAAATTATTGGATAGTCTTTATCCTTTCTATAAGCAGGTGGAGCTGAATAGACAAAGTACCCATTAGAACGCAGAAGGCGATTCACTTCTTTTAGAAGAATACCATCTGCACAAAAAGATATAAGAAAAGGAACACAGCATAAGAGCACTCATAAAGAAATATAGTAAAATAGTAATAAGATTAAACACACTGCAATGTTTTAAAACAGTAATGATCAAAGTATCCTCATCCTCACCAAGTATAATATTCCATAAGAGCACTCATAAAGAAATATAGTAAAATAGTAATAAGATTAAACACACTGCAATGTTTTAAAACAGTAATGGTCAAAGTATCCTCATCCTCACCAAGTATAATATTCCATAGTTATACCTCATATCCCAGCACAAAAATATCATCGCTTATTCTGTTTATAACATACCAGGCATATATTGCTACAACTTACATGAATAAAGCGAGTTACATTTATCAAACTTGAATATAAAAATTCGGGATGGAAATCTGTAAATACTGATTTTAAGATCTTTCATTGTTATGATATCAACACATACCATCTCATGGAAAAGTTGAAGGCTTAACTTATTTGTACATCTAGTCTTCTTTTTCTTTTTCTTTTTTCAAATATGTTTCTGTATGGATACCATGTAGGTCACCAATACATATGAAGTATATAACAGAAAGTTACCATTTTCATGCCAATCAACACGACACCTAGAACAATGAACCATCTCAAAAGAGCTAGTGGGATATGGCAATTGCTTTGTTGATATTGCAGAGATCATTGCACCAATGCCTCGCTCTAGCGAAAATTGAATTTGATTCTCATGGCCATCCTTGGGGGCAAAAGACATGGTCTGTATACCCAAGGGAAGAAGGAAAGCAGAAAAGCTGGAAACCCCACAACCAACATCCAAAACTTGAACGACCCCTGCAGTACGTAGATCACCTGTATCATTGGTTATCATATTTCCCAATCTGCAAACCCCAGAAAACTTTATTAAAGCAACTGAAATCAGCATCCAGACGTTAAAATTTCACAATATAATGCATCAGATCTTTCAGTAATGCCGCCCCAAAATTTGAGTAAGGTTATTTGATCAAGGTGATTGTCAACTTATCATTATTTCCTTAGGTCCTGAATTGACATCAACTTAACCACATGATAAGTATATACCTAAATGTCGTAAGTACTAAAACCCACAGGGCAGGATGTAAAAGACATGAAAGAGAGAATAAGTTAAGAAAACAAATTGATTGCAGATACCTCTGGATGTACTCAGGTGCACCATGTTTAAAATGGGTACCACCACCGGGGAACCACCAAAGTTGATCCTTCTCATGCACCCAATTCTGCCCTCCTTTGACTTCAGCAAGATGTGTATGATTCACATTGCTTCGCCACACATAATCCCTGCTGGTTGGCCATCTTATTGGTATCTTATAATCTTTGGGTGGTGGAACCAAGCAAAACAAGCGGTTCTCTAGTGGCGGACAGTGTCGCTCTAGTTCTTCTCTTCTACTAGTGTCCAAATTTGGGAGCAAAGTTTGTATGTATGAAACATTATGGCAAGGGATATATTCATTGAATGTCAATGGACAAACATCCACACCCGTCTCTGGTATCACAAGTGGTGTTCTTCTATAAGTTAATTCAACTTTATTTGCAAACGTGGAAGTACCTGCAGCACCATCAATCACAATTTAGACTACCTGCCCTCCACTGAATTTACATCGCAGTATAAATTTTCTAAAATTAGAGTGGGAGCCCTAATCAAAATCCAGCCTATCTTTCAATTGCAAATTATGACCACCCAATAGTTCATTAAAAAAAAAAGGGTAAAAAATGGAAAAAGCCATAATCAAAGTGCGAAGCAATGGGATCTTGCTTCCACTTGATTTAACATTCTATACTCCCAAGATATCAGGAAAAATGAATGTCTGAAGAAACAAAGCTCAGGGAGAGCATACCAGAATATGAATAATTGTAAGAGCTAAGCTGAGAGACGTAATTGGGAGCATTTTGGCGAAAGAGAGTTCCAGCATAGAAGGACCCAACCATCAATAGCAGAGCCACCAGTATCATCTGCCATGATTGCGATTTAAAAGCTGAACCTCCTCCCATTTCCTCGATTCCTCAAATCGGTAGGTTGGTTACCAAGGAATCTAATGGCATTTGGGGGAGTGATTTGTGAGAGCTCAAGATGAACAGGGATTGATTTAGATTGCCAATGTCGCCAAATCAGTATAGTTAAGACCTTCCTCGAGGAAAAGTCGGTGGGTGTGGGCGTGTTAAACCGAAAAACCAAACCCGAGCGGAAGCATCGATTTATAAAAATACTGTTTGGGCCTAACCCATATCAAACAGAAAAAACAACAAGACGGGCTACGGTTATGGTTTCAAGACTGCTTGGGTCCAATCCGTAACAAAATAAATAATTTATTGAATTTTTTATTTTTATTATTAGGTGTTGTCCTGTGATTTGCTGTCTTATCGAGTCTATCTTCTAACTCAACCACCCCGAATACCACGAATCAGTTCGTATACTGATTGAATATCCCCCATTCTGATATGAAACCCTCAATTGTCTCTCACTATCTCATCTTTAATTAGACAATTTGACGTAATTAATCACAACACCATCATTATCGAACCTTAAATCCCTATCACCATCACCAAGACACCATTTATCACCGTATCGTTGGCTAGAGAGAGATCGATTTCTCTGATTCTCTCACTTTCTCAATCTTTAAACTTCAATCAATCGAAGAACTTGAAGCAATTGGTCACCACGTACACCATCACCATCCAACGAGAATTCTTTAGTCGCCATCACCAACACAACAATTCTCTTTCGATTTGATGGCTAGACCATAGAAGGTGGTAGCTCGACCTTGACAAGTGTATTCTTTAACAACAACCTCACCATCTATGCCACTACAAATTGAATGCCCAACAACTGCTCTAATTTCAAGTCAACCTCAAGAAAATGAAGCTCCCATATCTTCAAGTCAGCCTCAACAAAATCAAGCTCCTGCATCTGTAACTAAGACTCCATCTGCTCATGCATCTTCAAGTTGTAAAAGTAGTATTGTTTGGGATCATTTTAAGGGGTATAAGAAAATTGATAGGTAAGGATGTTGATGGAAATGATATAGAAATTGTTAGGAAAATGGCTTATTGCATTTACTCCTCTAGGTGAAATAAAGGAGATTTTGTAGTTGATAGTTCAAAGAATTAGACGTCTGGTATGATTAGGCATATCAACCAGAATTGTAGATATCATACACCTAAGTGGATAAATCTCAGAAAAAAATATTATTGGTGATAAGTCTAAGGAAATAAGATGACAACAGTAGCCTATAACTAAGATAGTTATCTAGAAGCTTGTGTAGATATTATTGTGATATATGAACTGTTGTTTAGTTTTGTCGAAAAGAAAGGGTTTCAAAGATTTTGTATGATAGTCTGCCCTCTCTTTTTTATATGTTCCCTCACATAGAAAACTTTGTAGAGTGTTTCTAAGTATGTATGAAACACTAAATATTTGAAGTAATCTTTGAAGCATTACATAATTGACACTTGGACAGGTGTGCATAATTTCAATTATATGGTGCTTAGAGTTACTTTGGTATTGCTGTGCTTCTAAGAAAAGCGGGTTTTTGCTTATTCTGTGAGTACTAAAACAGTTGCAAACTTTTGACAAACTTAAAAGGGATAATTTTTCAAACAGTACTTGAACTAAAGGTCACTGATAATTAAGGTTCCTCACTTTACAATAATTACAATTAGGTACTTGGACTAACAAACCCGACTATATTTAAATACACATCGTTAATAACACCGTTAACCATATGTCATTATTCAATCTTTAAAGGGTAGTTTGGTCTCTCTCTCTCTCTCTCTCTCTCTCTCTCGCTCTCTCCGGGACAAAGAGTGTAGAGATCGACCTTGTAATTAAGGTCTCCTTTGAGCCTCTGGAGGCCCTTCTGCTGCTGCTGTTGCTTTACTAGTCCCCAACCCCAAACCGCAAACCCTGTATTACCCAGTCCCTCAACCCAAATGTCCAAAGTACCAAAAAATTTGTTGAAGAGTCTCCCAATCACTCTGCGTCTGCTTTACACCCTTTTTATTATCACAAATCTCCTGATAGAATTCAACAGCATTTCGTGACGCAACCTACTGAAAGCTCACTGAACTCACATCTCATCACTATTTTCTGACTTTACCACCATCGAATCACAAATAATACCCTCATTCTCTCCATCACCACTCTCCCAATGCACCGAATTACAAGCTTCATTCTCACTTAAGAAATCACGCTCAACACTTTTCTCTACATCAGCATCAAAATCAACAACCACTATTCCAGTATCATTCCCATCCTCATCTCCATCTTCCACAGTAGTTGAAACTGATGTCACAAGGCCCATAAATATTGGGTTCTATGTGGGTAATCTAAGATGAACTAGGTCAACTAAGCTCGTTGAAATTGAGCAGTTTGAGACATCGAAATAGGGAAAAGATGGGAGATAATGATTCCACAGCAAAACCATAAATTGATAATAGAGAGGGGAAATCAAACTTGAATTAGAGTAAAGAATCTAGAAATTTGGGAACAATTTCAAGCAAATAAGAGATTGGGTTATAAGGAGCACAACTGAGACATGAGAAATTGACTAACTTGATAGCAATGGTGGTGAGGCTTAACCTAGTTAAAACCCTATAAACCTTGCTGGGTTTGGTGGTTCTCTACCCACCATTACCCATGGATGTTTCTTATTTCTAATTTCGATCAACAAGATTGATAATCCCCACCCTCCAACAACCCAGATATGGTGGCCCTCCAAAGACACCGCCACCGCACCCCAACTCATCACTTTGATCGACCGACCCTATCCAAACTATCCTCTCAAAGTCATTATCAAACCAGTAAAATGGAAAAGAAGTAGACGCAACAAGCCAACACCTACAATTTTATCCATAAAAATGGAGAAGATGTAGGAGCTGGAGAAGGAAGAGACAGAAATAGATGAAGAAGAAAGAGAACAGTTAGAGAGAAACAGAGAGAGTTGGGTGCCTAGAGTAGGAGAGAAAGAGATGGGTGTCTTGTAACGCCCCAAACTACACATCACCAGCTTGAGCACGTCACAGTACCGCGAGGCCCTGAAACATAAACTGACGGTTCAATTTTTTTTTCTTGATTCAAGAAAAGTTCTTTATTAAACTCAAACAGGTAATACAGGGAAAGCTATTACAATCTCAGAAACCGAGATCAGCCCCTTACATGATTTGTTGCCTCAACTAACTCACTAAGCCAAGGAGGACCAAGCTCCTTGCAATACATGGATTGGACACTCTTCAAAGCTTATCGAGCCAATTCATGAGCTACTTGATTCGCTTTTCTACGAACATGCTTCTAGTTCACTAACTCAACTCCTGCAGCAGCAGACGAACTCTCTCCAAAACAGCCCCAATCTCAGTCATATCTTTTTCAGTTTGTGAAAGTGAATTAATGATACATAATGCATCTCCTCCAATTTCCAAATTCCTAATTCCCAACAATCTGGAGTACCTCAGCCTTCCTGCAAAGCCAAAGCTTCAACTACAGTAAGCTTCAAACTGCTAAAGCACCCACCAACTCACCCAACTCATTTCTAATCACTGCACCCAGCCCAGATTTTTCCCCATTAGCCTCACAAGCTCCGTCAAAATTCAATTTACACCATTGCGGTGGGGGCCTCTCCCATTTCACCTCCAACTGAGTCTCCGACCCAACATTATGCTACTGTGCCTGTTTCTTTTCCCACATTTGCTTCAGTTCTCTCTGCCAATCACTATATTTTCGAAGCAGCTCACTTGGGTCCATAGATGTTTGCTTATGAATAAAGTTGTTTTGGTCTTTCTAAATCCACTATATAAGGAGCCCAAACAGTTCCACCTGCTCAGCTTGTTCTAAAGCCAAAACGTGTGCAAACAGGTCCATAAATGAAGATTCCCTCCAAATCTTGTAAACTTGCCACAACCAAGATAATTTCCAGATTTTTCTAACCATCCTGCACTCCCAAAGACAATGAATCACAGTCTCATCCGCCTCTCCACATCTTGCACACACCGATTGGGAACAAATATTGTGTTTCACCAAACGCTCAACACAAGGCAAGAACGAGTGGCAAGCTCTCCATAAAAATGGAGAGCTTGCATTTTATTTAATAATTTTCCTTAAAACGCACAGTGAAAATGTTTAAAATAATTTTGAGGTGAAAACTTTAAAACTCTTATTTCATATAATTGTTTGTTCAAGGCTTGAGTCAATAAGAAGTCAGGAAATAATCGACTTATCCAAATATCGAATTTGACATGAATGATCAATCAACGATTTCCGAGATAACACGAATTTATCAAGAAATTGAATTGAACTTCGAAACCTGTTTCTGTTTCAAACATTTACCATGGAGTGGGTGAAAACTCCGCACACCCACTCCATCGATCAATCCCGTCACCAGTGCACAGTATTTGCATCCACACTGTTGTAGGGGTGAGCTTTCATCCTCGCTGCTCATTAGGGGCTTCACCCCGGTTAGGTTTGGAATTCTTTTATCTTTTGTGACACCAGTATGTAAACAAATGTTAATGCATTTTCTTTAAGAACGACAAAATTAAATTATTTTCCGATATAAATTTTGATGCATGAATTTCAAATGAATATGGGCCCAAGACAATACCTGATCGTCGGTCTCATAGACCAATTACAAGACCTTACCTCAAATCAATTCATAATAAGGTAAGCGTAGAGAGAGCGTCCACTAGCTATTTACTAATAGCTACACACACGGAACCGGGTCATCATCGCGATTGAAACACCGTTCGACCGGTGTAGCTAACCTTTTGGAGGTTAAGGAGATCAAATCCAAGGAAGTCAGTAGCACCCTTCGCTCTCAAGACGTCATGGATATCTCTCACGAAATGGTTAGTATGCATTGCATTTAAACATAACCATACCATGCAATTTAACATGCATCGCGATATATAAAACAAGAAAACAACTAATTGAGAAAGGCCTCGAATCCCCTACCTAGATTCCGAAGTCGTTTAATTCACTTTGTCCGAGATTCATGAATCTTCCGTTCCTCGGGTAACTGGAGTCCTAGAATTTGACATAATGATCGTTAATATTCTGTTTAACAACTACTTAAAGTCTCGACAATTATCTAATCATCTAACCAACTTTTTCTAGTTTGACCAAGATTGACTAATCACGATCAATCACAAAATTCACGATTTTGACTTTATTTCATTTTATATTCAGTGTGAGCAAAACTACTAAGGGCACCCACCAACTCTAGATTCTTACTAGAACTAGTATTGACACCATTTTCTTCAAGAGTAAATTCCTTCTATGGTACCTGACTTGATACACAATTACACAAACGTACGTATCATTGTCAAGATAGGGAAATATTATGCCCAAAGTTTATCGTACCACGGGGATTAGTGGCTAACCACAATCCTTAGGTAATCAAAAATAAAGACACTTAGCAAACAAAAGAAAAAGAAAAAGAAAATAAATAAAAATGCTACTCTAAGGCACCAAGCCTTAGCAATGCTCGACTTTGGTTTGTACCAAAGCCTAATAAAAAACTAAGACCTAGTGATGACTATTTACAATGAGATAGAAATTGTCACCGAAAATAGTAATTTAAATTTCTAATAACTAAAGTGCAAGAGAGACTTTAATTAACAACTAAATTAAATAAAGGAAAGAAAACTAAAAAAAGTGAATATAAATATGGGATTGGTAGTTAGGGATGAATCCTAGCCCTAATTCAATGTTCTCACTATGCCAAAAAGGCCTTCAGACGACACACTTCAGACGACATAAGTATTGTTTTATATCGTCTGAAAAACTCAGACGACATAATTTTTTTTTGTGAGCATTCAGACAACACATTTGTGTAGTTATACAAGGTGGTGATTTTCTATCTCAATTTTGGAGGGATATCCAAAAGTTGATTAATCATTTTCCCTCTCAGATAGCCAAGGCCTTAGTTGACTAGAAAATATTGTGACATTCAGACAACATTTAAATGTTGTTTGACTGTGAAGGATGTTTTAAATTTTTCTAGGTTAAAATGACTTGTGCATTTTGTCGACATAGCTAGCTAGTTCCCTCGCAATTAGGTCATTTTCTGTCACTCTCACTCGGTCAAAATCAGCTCTCTCATCTCGACCTAGAACCCACGAAAACTAAAACACCAGCCTCGCTCTCTCCTTTTCACTTAGCTCTCTCCGATCTCGGTTCTCTCTTAGCTAATTTCGATTCGGTTCTCTCTCCTTTTCACTTAGCTCTCTCAGCTCTCTCCGATCTCGATTCTCTCTCAGCTAATTTCATTTTGGTTCTTTTCTAAATAGAGCCTCTTGTCTTCCTCAACTCTCTCTTTCTGTCTTCTCTCTTCCTCACCCCCTCTCTCTCTCGGTGCTCTTAGGACGATACCGTGCATTCATCGGCGTCTCCACCTTTGCTCTCTCCGATGGACACCTTGAGTTCGGTAAGGAGTATTATTTATGATTTCGATTTCTTGGGGTTTGATTTCATTTCTCTCTGTCCTGAATCTTGGTGACTGTATTGTGATCTGGGGTTTCTAAGTGTATCTTGATGTGGGTTGTTCTGAGGTTGCTGTGAAAAGTAAGGAGTGTGACTATAGTTTGATATATTGATCTGGGTTGATGATTATGTGTGAGTTTGGTATCTTGATTTGGGTTGATGATTATGGGTGAATATAGTTTCGATTGTTAAGCTGGATTAAGAGTGAAACAAACTGTAATTTATTTATGGAAACTTTGTGCTGAGCTTGATGACTTTTTATTAGGTTTCTTTCTTGCTGCTTCATTTTTTTATTGATGAATCTGATAACTTGGGCAAATTGATGGTTTTTTTACTTTATCATGGGTTTAATTGAGATTGTCTTATGTTGTGTGGTTCTGTGAACAATATTGCAGTGGTGACATCTTTTTCATATCAGAAATATTGCAATTGTAGTTATGTGATATCTAAACTGGTTCAGTTTACATTTGAGTTGTTATCTGATATCTTGTTCATGGAAGAGTTATTTTCTGGTATCTTGTTCATGGAAGCTGTAGTGATGAAGCAAATACAGATGATGAATGATTGAATGGACATATAAATTAGACAAAAAATTATGGAATTTGTTATCATATTCATTCATTCATCTTTATTCAACGTGGGAATGGTTGCACTTCTTGATATCAACAAGCACTAGGTTTTATATTTGAGCATGACCATGAAACATGTGAGATATGGCTGACATGTTTGCACTTCTTGATATCAACAAGCATAAGTTTTTATATTTGAGCATGACAATGAAACATGTGGGATGTGGCAAACATGTCCTTGCTTTTCTGATGATAGCTCACAACCATATAGTACATTTAGCTAATTTAGTATTTTGCTGTATATGATAGGTACTAAAGCTGAAACCAAACGTCTCAGTCATTACAATTAAGCCCTTTTGTTTTGTTGGAATTGGTGACCGGAAATTCCAACACTTTAGCCTTAATTTTAGGTACAGAATAGAAATGAAAGAGCCAGCTGATATGAAATCAATTCTGTCTTTAGGGTGGAATTAGATTAATGCCTAAGAGGTGGTATTTCAATTTGAAAACTTGATCTCGAGTCCTTCTCCTTTAATATTGTTGTGTCGTCATCCAAGGTAGCCGAAATAAGACTGATGGAAGTCACTGCAGTAACAAATGCATCATCCTTAATTTGTATATGTTTGCTTCTCTCCCTAGCCAATATTTTGTCTGCTGTTTATTGATCGATGTAATTCTACTCTATTCTTCCATGCATGGATGACAGAAGCCTTTGCAAAATTCATCTTCATTTTACTCCGATCTACATATAACCAACCATTAGTGATGTTATAATTTCTATAACTTTTACTCCTCTTGTACAATTACTGTGGTGAGATACGATTAAAGCAACAAGCTCATGACCTGAAAATTTTTATGAACGGACACAGGAACTTTGCAAATACACCATTATACAATTTCTATATTATAGTCCAAAATCCAAATGAATCATGAGTAAGTGCAATTGCAACGTGTCTCCTTGTGCAAGTGCAATTTGTTTGATTTACTTGTGAAGTTGTGATGGCTAAAAACATTACTTTCAATGCTTTTGACATTTTATGATCTTACATATATTACCAAAGACGAGTATTATTAGTAATAACTGTATTATTGTACTGGGCTTTATTGGAAAATCTGATATATGTTTTTCCCAATCATAATTACCGTTCCAGTTTTATCCAAACGTTGAAATGGAAATATTAGATCCCTTTCCATTCCAAGGTTGTTAAGGAAAGGAGTTCAATTCATTTTCTCTTTTTATGATTCTAGTCAATCAAACGGGGCCTTAAATTGCCAAGACTGCATTTGATAGCGAATACAGTAATCTAGTTGATGCTAGCTTCCATCTTTATTCTCTTGCACTTTGTATAAAAATATATACCACCCCATTTCTATGGTTGTATTGCTTTTTGCTGCTGGTGGCTTTGTGAATTTTGTATGTGTTAGTTATTACTCTTCAAATCAAGTAACTCATTTGTGAAAATTGAGTTGAGGATTCAGTAGTCTGATTATTCTCTTGCCTTGAGCATATGAATTGATTGTGGGATTGGTGTGTTTGGATGGTTTGATTATTCTCGGTTTGTTTTGAGTTGGGGCTTTTCTTTTATTCTGTTTTTTCAATAACAACCTGTTTCCAATTTATGTGATATCAATTATGTTTTACCTTTTAGAATTCTATTAATTTTGGTACTTTGGGGTTTCGACATCCTTGTTCTAATTTGACTTAGAGGGAAGGTTGTTGTCCAATAGAATATTACTTCTAGTTAGGACTGAAGACTATTAGTTGTTGTTACTTTGATTAATAATGTTGAGTTTATTTCTATGACTAGTATTGTGCCTGTTTTAGCAATCTGACAAGTCTTTAAAGAAGTAATTATATGACTTATATTAATTTGTTCTCCGTACTTGAGTTTTATGTATTGGTCAGTGTATTCAAGTTAGAATTGGATTCGACTTTATGAGATTGCTGCTTTTGTTTAATTGTGTAGTGTGTGAGTACGTGGCTTCTACTTTTTGATTTTGTGTTTCTTTTCTTGATAATTATGTTTTATTGATTGTACTTTATAGCTGTGCACATACTTCTACTTTGTAATTACTATATGGAGTACTTTCTGTGGTTTGGTCGGTAATCTTGTTACCGTAAGCTTCTTACTTGCTTTATTAGTAGTTAACGATGTTTCGATTCAAGTTTTGAGGTGGGTGTTTACAGTCAGGCAGTTGGATGATTTTCTTTAATAAATGTAGAGATAGTTTGCTAAATCTCTTTTACTATAGCTCTCAGAATTACATTCCATTGGGTAGGGGTTAAATTGAAAAGAACAAAATGAGAAAAATGGAATTTAGAGAATAATAAGGTTGCTCTTTTAAGAGCTGAAATGTTCCAAGACCCTTTGCATATGCATTGCTAAGACTGCCATATATCAATTTTTTTTTTTAAAAGTAAACTCTTAAGGATTGAATAATTCTAGTGCTCACTTTAGTGATGTGTTTAGAGGCTAAATACTCTGGGGTCAGATTGTAACTCCTTTCTACCCTCTTTAAACTTGTTATGTAACTTCTTTGTACTCCATGATGGGTGGTCAAATGTACAGCTGTCAATTTTTTTTTTTCGTCTTTGTTGTACTAACACAAGAATATATCAATTGCACCAGGAGGGCGAGATTGGCACAGAGGGGAGTCACTTTGAACACAAAGTAACAATGTTGTAAATTTTTATTCCCAAAGTGAGTCGGCAATTTCTATGACACTAGGATCCTTTCTATTTTTATTATAATATTTTTGATATTTTGATTTTCTCTGTCATATTTTCTTGTTTTGAGTTTGAATAATAGTTCTTCTTTTTCTAACATGTTCCTTCTGTTTTGTTGACCTTGATAGGGAAACTTGGTGGTACAAAAAGATTTGTGAAGGAAGACTCACTACTAGTAGTGTAGTGGAGAAAAGTAGAAGGCTTTTTTGTGAAAATTTCTGGTGAGTCTTCAACGTTTGTGATTTATACATATATGAGTCAGCAAGTAGCTAATTATCCTTTTGCTCATGTCTTTGCCTACATATAATGATTATATGTTTACTGCTAGCTAGTTGAGTATAATCATAAGTTAATTTTTTATTCCGTGATAAAGTATTATATTATTTTGTATAATAGAAATTTGAGCATTGTATACAGTCTGAACATTAGAATTATCATGGATTTGTGTAATTGTTGCAGCTATATGTGGATGAATTTGTATGTGTTAAGACCACTCTTACTAGTAGTAGTCTTAACGAGTATATTATATATTAAAAATATGAGCATGTTAAGCAATGTTGCTTTTAGAATTAGCATCTATTTGAGTGTGTTTTGTTATATATGAAGGAACCTATATATTTAAGATGGATAAGTCATGGATGCATGCTGATAGAAGATCAAAGAAGTTTGAGCTAGGAGTAGCAGAGTTTCTCAAGTTTGCCGAATCTAATGCCAATAACAAAAACAAGATTTCTTGTCCTTGCTTGAAATGTAGTAACACGGAGGGATTTTCTGTTGGAGTTATTAAGGATCATATATTTTGGAATGGTATTAACGAAAGTTATAAGCATTGGAGGTGGCACGGGGAACCTATTACATCTGCTATGAATGACAATAGAGTTGAATCTGAAATTGTAGATTGGGAACCTGGGATGAGGGAGAATGATTGGGGCTTTGGAGAAAGTGAGGATGAGCAGATTTCCGAAGACTCTAATGAGTTTTTAAAGTATGTAAAGGATGGGGATAAATGATAGGAGTATTTTAATGCGACGTTTTAACTGCTATTTCCCTACATTTTCTGCGTTATTTCCTTAATAAAACTCTGTTTTAGGAAAGTTTCCAGTCTTCGATTGGGAAAGTTCCTATTTGTAGAAAGTTTCCATTTTGTAGTTTCTATTTTTCATTTTTAGAAAGTTTCCCATTTTAGTTTAGGAAAGTTTCCGTTTTTCATTTTAGGAAAGTTTCTATTTTTAGTGACAGTTTCTATTTTCAGGACCTCGGAGCTAAAAAGTGGAAATGAACTCATGAAAGGAAAGAGGAGCTTGCAAACGTCAAGGGGAGCAAAAATGAGACACAAAGAGCCACACAATTGAGTAGAAATGAAGAAATAAGCTTTCTTGTTCCAACCAGGAAACCCTGCGAAATGGAGGAGAGCTTACCAAGCAAGTTTCCAACGCAACCATGAAAAGGAAATGGAAAAATGAAGTGTCATGGCGTCGGAAGGTGACAAGGCTTGAAATTGAAGCAACAAGGCCCAAGAACTCTAAGAATTGACTTGGATTTTCGGCAAAATGGATCAAGGCCCATAAAAGCCCATGGAATTAGGGTTTGTGACGCAAGGAGTAAACCCTAGAGATGTTTTGCCGTCCAAAGCAAAGAGAGAAATAAGGAGATGGTGTGAAAAATCAGAAAATATGAAAGAAGATTTCGGTGGAGATTTCTTAGGGAGATTTTAAAGGAAAGAGAATATGTGTTTATCACGAAAAGCTCTCAAAGGAGTCTAGATTCATCACTAGAATTCCTAAAGGAAGTTTGGCCAAAATAAAAGAGCAAAAATCAGAATATTTGCAAGAGAATTTCGGCAAGATTATTAGGGAATTAAAATGGAGTTTTGTGATTGGTTGGACCACTTCATAGGGCTTATTTGGCAAGCTATCATTGGAGGAAACTATGTGGAATTTCAGATTAATTCCATGGGGAATAAAGAAGAAATACACGGCTTGGAGACCAAGTATTGCAGTCCCCTATATAATCCCCTCATTCTAGACGTCTAGGGGGTAATTCCATACACGACACACTTAGAAAAATCAGAAAATCTCCTTTGGTTGCCGTGAGTTTTTCCTCTCCTCTCTCCATCCTCTAGAGCAAGCCACGGAATTCAAGCAAGGCCAAGGAAGAGAAGAAGGAGCCGTGACCTATTTCTCCATCAACCACCTTTGAAGCTTGCTTTCGAGATTCAAAGATCCCAACGTTATTCATCCATCATCATTCTCCATCCACGGTGTAATTCGACCTCTACCTTGTAACCTTTGCTTTGAATTTAGTTGGTTTTGTTTTAGTTGACAATTATGTTTGAACAAGGTTTTTGATTCTGGAATTTATTTAATTGAATGAGAATTTCGACTCTTATATTGTAATTCTTGGTTGCTTTTGTGAGAATCATTTTATTAAATTTGCTTAATAGATATCTTTCATATTTCAATCTTGTGTGGTTCGAAACACTTAGGGTTTTTATATGATTGGTGCTAGAATTTAAGAACATGAATCAACTTTTTGGTTTTATGTAACTTAAATCGAAAGGTAGTAAATGTTTTGTGCAAAAACCGAATTTAATTAAAGAGATTGCAATTAGATGGACTTTTTCATACTAAATTGCACACTTGAGTTGATAGCCTTTCTATGTGTTTCATGCGTTAAACATGTCATGATGGACTAGCTTTCTAGGGCTTGATTGCATGCTTGATAGGATTGATCTAGGTGCTTTCACTTAGGTTAATTAGCATTGAAAAGTAAAAAAATGGGAAATTATTTGCTTTCGAATATTTCACATGATCAACTCCTTTCTCATGACTTAGATGAATAATATTAGGGTTTAATCGAATTTGATCATAGTTTCGGTTTTGATCTTTGTTCTCTCATTCCATTCGTGTAGTTATGTTTTTAGTTTTCTTTGTTTTCTTTACTTAGTTTATTTTCGAAACCTAAATCCAAAAAACCCCCCCTAATTTCGTAAATAATGTTTATACTTGTAAATATCTTTGTGAATAATATACTTTGTTTTAATTTTAATTGTTTAACTGGTTGACAATGACAGGTGTACCCTCAATCCCCGGAATAGAACGATCCCTATTTGCTTATACTACTAATGATATTTTCAGGGTTAAATTATGCGCTTGCTTTGAGCGTATCAATTTTTGGCGCCGTTGCCGGGGATTGAAAAATCACTTGTTAAATTTGTGAATATTTGTTTTGTATATTGTGTTCGAAAAAAAAAATTATTACTTGTTAATTGTTTGTAATTTTTGACAATTAGTTAATTAATTATTTAGGTTGTTATTTATATTATTGAACACGAGTTTAATTGTGAGTTGTAAATTAAAGAGGAATAGGTGAAGTCGTGTTTATTAATATTGGCCTAAACCCCTTATTGGTACTTAGTTCAGGTCCCTTAAGGTTGAGGGCGGCCTTTATTAACATTCATTGAACTGTCTTCACACTTATGACCTTTTGCATCCTAGTAAGTATAGCCTATGTGAGATGGTGTCTAGGAAAGGACAACGTTCATGATGGGTTCTGGATCCAGAAGTGCTTACAAATGGGCCTAAACCACTATGTGGGAGTAGCTCATGCCAAAATGGATCCTGCCTCTTGTGTTCACCCTCCCCTACCTGGCCATTTCAGTAAGGTTGCCCAAAAGATGTAGGAGGGACTTTGTGTCTAGGAGATTATACTTGGGCCGCACGTCCACTTGATTTACCGCTTGGAATTAAATTTGATATCAATAGTATTTATAACAAAAGACAATGTTGTGATACACTAAGGTATATTGGATAAAACATAGTCTTGAAAAGGGTAGTTGTTTCAGTCCCATTGCACATCAAGATTTCCTGTTCCCGTACCTAAGTGTTGAAAATAATTTGAACTTGTGTGAAAAAAAAAAAAAATTATGAATAGTGATGTTTTCTTGTTTATTAACTTGTAATTCTTGTATTTTGTAATTTACTAACTTGCGTAAATTTTTAATGTTGTTCAGGATTTCCATGAATGACCGAGCCTTCTAAAATCCCTAGTAAACAAGAGATTGAAGAAAGACTTGCTCGTTTGCAGAATCCTCCACAACTAGAATACAGAAGGCCCTCTCCTTTGAAATTCAAAGAATACACATTTAACGAGCAAGGGAAAAGGATCTTTGACCCTTCTGAAGATTCCACCTCACCAACACCATCTCCATCACCACCTTTACGGACACCCTCACCTTTAATTTCGTCCAACTCTACACCACCTCTTTCACCACCACCTGAAGAAGACAAGGAAGAGAAAATGGCATCTATTAGGGAGCTATCCACATCAGTAGTTCAAGGAGGACCCCCTACGAGCATTATATACCCTCCCCCTGCAGAAGGAAGACAGGCAGAGTTTGAGTTGAAGAGTGGATTGTTGCACAAACTTCCTATGTTCCATGGCCTTAATTTGGAGGACGCTAACAAGCATCTCCGAGAATTCCAGTCTGTGTGTGCAAACATGCAACCACAAGGAGCAGATGAAAACATTCTTAAGATGAAGGCATTTCCTTTCTCCCTAGCTGATAGAGCCAAAGATTGGCTATATGAGCTTCCGGCTGGACGTATCACTTCATGGGAAACTATGATGTAGGCCTTCTTGGAAAAGTACTTCCCAACTTCGAAGGTCATAACACTCAGAAAGAAGCTCAGTGGAATTGAGCAAGCCCAAGATGAGTCCTATGCTGCCTACTATGAGAGGTTCAACTCCTTACTTGCACAATGTCCTCAGCATCAGATGAAGGATGAGACCCTACTTACATGCTTTTACGAAGGACTCCTGCCCTTAGAAAGACAAATGCTTGATGCTGCAGCTGGAGGAGCTTTTGTGGATAAGTCACTTGCTGCTGGGAAGGAACTTATAGCAAACCGTGCCCTAAACTCTCAACAATATGAGGGTATAGGACACTCTATTCATAGGGTACATGAAGTAAGCAAGAATACTGCCATTGAAGATCAACTGAATAAGCTCACCCTCCTTATGAACCAAGTCATAAGTTCTAAGGGGCCAGGTCCTACAATAGCTTGTGGGGTGTGCTCTATGCAATGGCATGTTACAGATCAGTGCCCTCAAATAATTGACAATGGTGGATGGGAGTCTTTGAATGCCATTGGAGGATATCAAGGGGGACCTCAACGTCCTAGGTATGACCCTTATTCAAATACCTATAACCCTGGATGGAGGGACCATCCCAACTTCAAGTGGACCAACAATGAGAATGTTCAGAATCCTCTTGGTGGGAATTTCCAACGCCCTCAAGGGCCTTCATTTCAAGGACCTTCCTTTCAAAGACCTTACATGCCTCCTCAACAAAACTCAGGGAATTCAATGTCTCACTATGATAAAACGTTAGAAGCCTTGACTAGTTCTACACAAGCATTGACAAACTCTACACAGGCTTTGATTCAAGGACAACAGACTCATACCAAGGATATTGTAGACCTTAAGAAGCAAATGGGCCAAGTTGTGGACTTCATGGGCAAGATTCATGAGTCTGGGAAGCTCCCTAGTAACACAATACCTAACCCTAAGGGTAATGTGGAGAATGCTTCAGCTGTTACTACAAGGAGTGGACGAACATTTGTGGACCAACCCAAACGAACCAAAGATACCCAAGAAAGCATTGAGGAAGAACAAGAGCCCACCAAGTTGGGAATTAAGAAAGACCCTGCAACATCCAGGGTAGAGGATAGAACATCCTCACCTCCTAAGGCAATTCCGGAAGATAAAGGTAAAAATTCTAACTTGTCCAATTCAGTTATTGCTAATAATTCTTCTCCTTGCATGCCCTTCCCACGTAGGTTCGTCCAATCTAAGAAGGATGAGAGTGACCAAGCTATTTTGGAAACTTTCAAGAAGGTGCAAGTGAATTTACCCCTCCTAGAGGCCATCAAGCAAGTGCCTAAATATACCAAGTTCCTAAAGGAGCTATGTACTACAAGGAGGATCAACCGTGAGAAGGAGGTGGTAAAGGTAAGTGAGAACGTCTCTGCCCTAATTCAAAGGAAGCTTCCTCCAAAATGTAAGGATCCTGGAAGTTTCACAATTCCCTGCACTTTTGGTAACTCAAACTTTAAGAATGCCATGCTAGACCTAGGAGCATCTGTTGATGTTATGTCCTACTCTGTTTATGAAACCCTAGGTCTAGGGGCACTTAAATCTGACAATGTTATCATTCAGTTAGCTGATAGGTCCAATGCATACCCTAGAGGTTTGTTGGAGGATGTGCTTGTGCAGGTTAACCATCTTATCTTTCCAGCAGACTTCTATGTGTTGGAAATGGAGGACTCTCTTGTGAGTTCAACTCCATTGCTTTTGGGACGTCCTTTCTTAAGGACAGCTAGAACAAAAATAGATGTGTATGCTGGCTCTCTCACCATGGAATTCGATGGTGATATTATTGGCTTCAACATCTTTGAAGCCATGAGGTATCCCCTAGATGTTCATGATTGTTTTTCTGTTGATATCTTGGATGAACTTGCGCAGAAAATGTTTGATATTATGCATGAGGATACCCTAGTCACTACACTTGAGAATGGGGTAGGCTACACCAAGGAAGGCCTCACCATCCCAGAGGACGAGCTAAAGGACACTTGTGAGGACAAAATCATGGAAAACGTGTCCTTCCTTGAGGCGTCACCCTTCATAGGTAAATCTAATTCTTCCTTGTCCATTCAGTTATCTTCTAACAAGACTTTACCTTCAGTGGTCCAGGCCCCAGAACTTGAGCTTAAAATTCTTCCAGACCATTTGAAGTACGTCTACTTAGGAGACAAGGAGACTTTACCAGTGATTGTCTCTTCTACACTTACTGTTTCACAAGAAGAGAGGTTGGTGGAAATGCTGAAGCTACACAAAACCGCCATAGGATGAACATTGGCGGACATCAAGGGAATCAGCCCTACAACTTGCGTCCATAGGATACTTCTTAAGGAGGGGTCCAAACCTACTAGAGAGGCTCAACGTCGTCTCAACCCTCCCATGATGGAAGTTGTGAAGAAGGAGGTTATCAAACTCCTAGATTGTGGGGTGATCTACCCCATTTCGGACTCTAAATGGGTATCCCCAGTTCAGGTTGTACCCAAGAAGTCTGGGGTAACTGTTGTGAAAAATGCTGAGAACGAGTTGGTACCCCAGAGGACAGTCACAGGTCACAGAGTATGTATTGATTATAGGAAGCTCAATGCAACCACAAGGAAAGATCACTTTCCTCTTCCATTCATTGATCAGATGCTTAAGCGCCTAGCTGGACATGATTACTACTGTTTCTTGGATGGATACTCAGGCTACAATCAGATTGCTATAGCCAATGAAGATCAAGAGAAGACAACGTTCACCTGCCCTTTTGGAACATTTGCCTATCGTCGCATGCCTTTTGGACTTTGCAACGCCCCAGGTACCTTTCAGAGGTGTATGGTAAGTATCTTTTCAGATTATATTGAGAAAATCATAGAGGTCTTCATGGATTATTTTTCTGTTTTCGGAAAAAGTTTTGATGATTGTCTCAATAATCTTGAAATTATCTTGAAACGTTGTGTGGAAAAACCTTGTGTTGAACTGGGAGAAATTCCATTTTATGGTTAGACAAGGTATAGTTCTAGGACATATTGTCTCTGCTAGGGGTATAGAGGTCGATAAAGCTAAGGTAGACCTTGTGCGTTACTTACCCTCTCCCACTTCTGTGAGAGAGATTCGATCTTTTCTTGGCCATGCAGGGTTTTATAGGAGGTTTATCAAGGACTTCTCTAAGATTTCAAGACCTCTATGCCAACTACTCCAAAAGGATATGACGTTTACCTTTGACAAGGAGTGTCAAGAAGCTTTTGACAAGCTAAAGGAGTTGTTGACGTCTGCCCCAATCATGTTACCTCCAGATTGGTCCTTGCCCTTTGAGTTGATGTGTGATGCCTCTGACTATGCCGTTGGAGCTGTTTTGGGGCAAAGAAAGGACAAACGACCTTATGCCATCTACTACGCCTCAAGGACTCTTAATGATGCACAATTGAACTACTCCACTACAGAGAAAGAGCTCCTTGCAGTTGTCTTTGCACTTGAGAAATTTCGTTCTTACTTACTTGGTACCAAAGTTATTATCTATACTGATCATGCAGCTTTAAAATACTTGATGACCAAGAAGGAGGTGAAACCAAGGCTTATTAGATGGATACTACTCTTGCAAGAATTCGACGTGGAAATCAAGGACAAAATGGGTAGTGAAAACTTAGTAGCTGACCACTTGAATCGTTTGGTGCATGCAGAGGACCCCCTCCCTCTAGTGGAGACATTTCCAGATGAGCAACTCTTTGGACTCCAGGTAAGTGAACCATGGTATGCAGACATTGTCAATTTCATTGTTTCTAAAAAGATTCCAGATACCATGTCACGTGCTCATAGAGATAGGCTTAAGAAAACTGTTAAGCAATATGTTTGGGATGAACCTTATCTGTGGAAATATTGCTCTGATCAACTAATTAGGAGGTGCATACCTGAACATGAACAAAATGCCATACTTTCTTTTTGTCACTCTAAAGCATGTGGGGGTCACTTTGGGCCTAAGAAGACTACGTTTAAGGTGTTAGAGTCTGGGTTCTTTTGGCCAACATTATTTAGGGATGCATATTCCTATTGTTTGACTTGTAATAAGTGCCGGAGAACAGGAAATTTAGGTCCTAGAGATCAAATGCCATTGTCTAATATCATAACTGTTGAAATATTTGATGTCTGGGGCATGGATTTCATGGGTCCTTTCCCTTCATCTTTTGGGTTTCTCTATATCTTACTTGCAGTGGACTATGTTTCCAAGTGGGTGGAAGCAAAGGCCACTCGAACTAATGACTCTAAGGTTGTTGCAGATTTTATCAAGTCTAACATCTTTAGCAGGTTTGGAATGCCTAGAGTCCTTATTAGTGATGGTGGATCTCACTTCTGCAATCGGACGATTGAAGCCTTGTTGAGAAAATATGATGTTACACATAAGGTTTCTACACCTTATCACCCCTAAACTAGTGGGTAGGCTGAAATCTCCAATCGTGAGATCAAGAGGATATTGGAGAAGACTGTGAACCCTAACAGGAAGGATTGGTCCCTTCGTTTGGAGGATGCTTTGTGGGCCTATAGAACTGCATACAAGACCCCCATTGGGATGTCCCCATATCGGATTGTGTATGGCAAGCCTTGCCATTTGCCTGTGGAGTTAGAGCACAAAGCCTGGTGGGCCGTGAAGCAGTTCAACATGGATCTTGATGAAGCTGGGCTTCATAGGAAAATGCAATTGCAAGAGTTGGAGGAGATAAGGAATGACGCTTTTGAGAGTGCAAAGATCTACAAAGAAAAGACAAAGGCCTTCCATGATAAGATGATTCGTGGAAAGACTTTTGTTGTGGGCCAGAAAGTTCTTCTTTTCCATTCTCGTCTTAAACTCTTCCCAGGTAAGCTTCGTTCTCGTTGGATTGGGCCTTTCATTATTACTAATGTGTTCTCCCATGGAGCTATGCAAATAAAGAGTGAGCAGACTGGCAACGAGTTCAAAGTGAATGGCCATCGACTAAAGCCTTACTATGAGGCGTTTGTGGAGCAAGAAGTGGAGGATGTACCCCTCCAAAATGCCCCACAACCAGAGGACTAAATGGAGGTACAAGTCTAGGCTGAAGGACTATAACATTAAGCGCTGCTTGGGAGGCAACCCAATTCAGAAGTAGCTGTGAAGGAGTCTACAAACGCAGATTTACTTTCTCTTTCCCTTTTACTTTTTCATTTTCTCTTTGTTTTAGTAGTTATTTTCATAAATTTCATCCCTATATGCCTAAGTGTTTCATTGCATGCTTATTCTTGATTACATTGAGGACAATGCAATATTTAAGTGTGGGGGAAGGGATTTATACTTTTGTTTTGAGTCATATATATTGGAAAAATACAAAAAAAATTGAAAAATGTCAACAAAAAAAAAAAAATTTCGTTGCTTTTATTTTTGTTTATTGAGTCATAGGATGCCTTTCAACTGTCTAGGATGATTCTATATCTCTGAAATTATGACTAAAAGAGGATCACAATATTGAGATGATTTCAACATGATATTCTTTGGTTAATTGAGATATGTGAAAAATGTATGCATGTGTAATGGATATGGATCTTGTGACCCTGGTACAGAATATGAGCATGTTAAGATGAGTTTTGATTCAGAAAAGCCCATGTGAGATATTTGAGCCATGTCCCTTTCTTTTGGAGTGAAATGAAAAATATATTCTTAATTTCTTGGCGATGTTTTGATGATCTCATTATTCTTTCATCTTGATTGATTGCTTGCCATAGATTAAGTTTAATGGACTAGAGAATGCTAGAATTCGCTTTTGTGCTTGTTGAGACGTGGTATCAAGATATGGCCCTGATTCTGGAAGGGATAGAGACACCCTAGGAATTACCACCATTGCCAAATAAACTTGTGTCTCCATTTGTGCCCGTCGTGGGACTCCCCTAGATAAGCCCCTTTGAGCCTACATTAAGCCTTTTCATTCATCACCCTTAAAATCTTTAACCTTGAACCTTAGTATAGTTACAACCTTACCCTTTGTTCTAAAAACTTAGTGGAGCTATCTTTTGAGACATACTACATGGGTTTGGTGCTAAGGATGAAGATTGAGAAGAGGTGAAAGTTCAAGTATGGGGGTAGACTTGTCCATAAAGAAGAAAAAAAATATGGAAGCAGTGAAAAAGAAAATGAGAAAATGAAAAAATTGTGTACGGCTAGAAAAAAAAAAGAAAAAAAATGTTTATGGATTTTAGTCCCCCATACTTAGTGATTTTGGAGTTTGCTTTGAATTGAAGGCCTACTACAGAAAAATTTGGCCTTTGTCCATTTCTCTAGAGTTCAAGGGAAGTTTACAATGAAGATTGGGCCCAACATGAAGACATTAGGCCCTTTTATGTTACCTCTATGGGGAGTGACGTTTTGGCAATACCTTGGTGAAATTCTTGAGGTCTCTACATTTACATGAGTTCTACTAGGTTTTTAGGACACTTTGTTAAATCCTTACCTTTCATTTCTTTAAACCTTGAGCCTTAGCCCCATTACAACCTTTGAGAAGACCTTCTTGATCCTTAAGATGGGACAACCCTTGATATGGAGATGAGTTACAAGAGTTGAATATATGGCTTGGGTCCATTCGTGCAAGCAATTGATATCTTTCATGAGATCTTTAAAAGAAAACAATATATATGTGCTTTCGTTTCTATATATGTGATCCACTTTGTTTATCTTTCACATATACTTGAGTGATATAAGCTTTTAAGCATTACCATGATCTGAGAGAAGAAAGAGTGGATATACCTTGTAAGGATATGAATCATACTTGTCTGAAGCATGCTAAGCTCCACCCCATCACCATTGTTACAACCAAGTCCTACTTGTGTATGTATGGATTATATGTTTTAATTAGCTCTCGAATGCTTAAACATTGATTCTTGGTTGAGTGCTAATCTTGGTATTGTGAAAGTAAGAGATTGCTGGGACAAAAAGTTGAAGGGCAATAGAGTTTTTGTTTGTTTGAGTCTTTAAATTTCGTTGAGTCTTAGTTTGTGTCTTTATGTGATTTTGCTAAGGGACTAGCAAAAGCTAAGTGTGGGGAAATTTGATAGGAACATTTTAATACGACGTTTTAACTGCTATTTCCCTACATTTTCTGCGTTATTTCCTTAATAAAACTCTGTTTTAGGAAAGTTTCCAGTCTTCGATTGGGAAAGTTCCTATTTGTAGAAAGTTTCCATTTTGTAGTTTCTATTTTTCATTTTTAGAAAGTTTCCCATTTTAGTTTAGGAAAGTTTCCGTTTTTCATTTTAGGAAAGTTTCTATTTTTAGTGACAGTTTCTATTTTCAGGACCTCGGAGCTAAAAAGTGGAAATGAACTCATGAAAGGAAAGAGGAGCTTGCAAACGTCAAGGGGAGCAAAAATGAGACACAAAGAGCCACACAATTGAGCAGAAATGAAGAAATAAGCTTTCCTGTTCCAACCAGGAAACCCTGCGAAATGGAGGAGAGCTTACCAAGCAAGTTTCCAACGCAACCATGAAAAGGAAATGGAAAAATGAAGTGTCATAGCGTTGGAAGGTGACAAGGCTTGAAATTGAAGCAACAAGGCCCAAGAACTCTAAGAATTGACTTGGATTTTCGGCAAAATGGATCAAGGCCCATAAAAGCCCATGGAATTAGGGTTTGTGACGCAAGGAGTAAACCCTAGAGATGTTTTGCCGTCCAAAGCAAAGAGAGAAACAAGGAGATGGCGTGAAAAATCAGAAAATATGAAAGAAGATTTCGGTGGAGATTTCTTAGGGAGATCTTAAAGGAAAGAGAATATGTGTTTATCACGAAAAGCTCTTAAAGGAGTCTAGATTCAACCCTAGAATTCCTAAAGGAAGTTTGGCCGAAATAAAAGAGCAAAAATCAGAATATTTGCAAGAGAATTTCGGCAAGATTATTAGGGAATTAAAATGGAGTTTTGTGATTGGTTGGACCACTTCATAGGGCTTATTTGGCAAGCTATCATTGGAGGAAACTATGTGGAATTTCAGATTAATTCCATGGGGAATAAAGAAGAAATACACGGCTTGGAGACCAAGTATTGCCGTCCCCTATATAATCCCCTCATTCTAGAAGTCTAGGGGGTAATTCCATACACGACACACTTAGAAAAATCAGAAAATCTCCTTTAGTTGCCGTGAGCTTTTCCTCTCCTCTCTCCATCCTCTAGAGCAAGCCACGGAATTCAAGCAAGGCCAAGGAAGAGAAGAAGGAGCCGTGACCTATTTCTCCATCAACCACCTTTGAAGCTTGCTTTCGAGATTCAAAGATCCCAACGTTATTCATCCATCATCATTCTCCATCCACGGTGTAATTCGACCTCTACCTTGTAACCTTTGCTTTGAATTTCGTTGGTTGTGTTTTAGTTGACAATTATGTTTGCACAAGGTTTTGATTCTGGAATTTATTTAATTGAATGAGAATTTCGACTCTTATATTGTAATTTTTGGTTGCTTTTGTGAGAATCGTTTGATTAAATTTGCTTAATAGATATCTTTCATATTTCAATCTTGTGTGGTTCGAAACATTTAGGGTTTTTATATGATTGGTGCTAGAATTTAAGAACATGAATCAACTTTTTGATTTTATGTAACTTAAATCAAAAGGTAGTAAAGGTTTTATGCAAAAACCGAATTTAATTAAAGAGGATTGCAATTAGGTGGACTTTTTCATACTAAGTTGCACACTTGAGTTGATAGCCTTTCTATGTGTTTCATGCGTTAAACATGTCATGATGGACTAGCTTTCTAGGGCTTGATTGCATGCTTGATAGGATTGATCTAGGTGCTTTCACTTAGGTTAATTAGCATTGAAAAGTAAAAAAATGGGAAATTATTTGCTTTCAAATATTTCACATGATCAACTCATTTCTCATGACTTAGATGAACAATATTAGGGTTTAATCGAATTTGATCATAGTTTCGGTTTTGATCTTTGTTCTCTCATTCCATTCGTGTAATTATGTTTTTAGTTTTCTTTGTTTTCTTTACTTAGTTTATTTTCGAAACCTAAATCCAAAACCCCCCCTAATTTCGTAAATAATGTTTATACTTGTGAATATCTTTGTGAATAATATACTTTGTTTTAATTTTAATTGTTTAATTGGTTGACAATGACAGGTGTACCCTTAATCCCCGGAATAGAACGATCCCTATTTGCTTATACTACTAATGATATTTTCAGGGTTAAATTATGCGCTTGCTTTGAGCGTATCAATCAACCATTGTACCCTGGTTGTACGAAGACAACCAAGTTGAATGGTCTGATTCAGACCTTCAATTTGAAAGCAAAGCATGGAATGACCGATGCTTGCTTTTCAGATATGCTTATCATGATTGGGGGTCTACTTCCTGAAGGGAATCAGGTTCCTTTATCTTTGTATGAAGCAAAAAAGACACTTAGTGCTTTAGGGATGGAGTATGAAAAAGTTCATGCTTGTCCTAATGATTGTATCTTGTATAGACAGCAGCATATAGATGCTCTTATCTACCCCAACTGTGGTGTTCTAAGGTGGAAATTGGGTAGGGTTAAATACCTGCGAAGGTTTTATGGTACTTTCCACCAATCCCAAGATTCAAACGATTGTATCAATCGACCAACACAACTAAGAATCTTACTTGGCACGAGTTTGGTAGAAAGAAAGATGGAATGATGCGACACCCAGCTGATTCTCCTACTTGGGAATTACCTGATAAACAATATCCAGAATTCAGTAGCGACCCTAGAAACCTTAGACTAGCCCTATCTTATGATGGGTTTAACCCGTATAGTTCTCTAAGCAACAAGTATTCTTATTGGCCAGTTATACTGGTCACATATAACCTTCCTCCATGGCTTTGTATGAAGAGGAAGTTTATGATGTTGACATTGTTAATATCGAGACCGAAGCAACCTTGTAACGATATCGACATCTACTTGCATCCATTAACAGATAATCTGACAGTATTGTGGGATGGGGTTGAGGGAATATATGATGCACTAAGAGGGGACTACTTCAAATTGAAAGCGGTGCTGCTATGGACTATTAATGACTTTCCTGCATAGGGGAACTTTTCTGGTAGCATTGTTAAAGGATACAATGCTTGTCCAATATACTTTGACCAGACTCGACCTTATAGGTTAAAGAGAGGTTAAAAAATGGCATTCATGAGGCATCGCAGGTTTCGACCTAGACATCATGTTATAGGAAACAGACTGCTGCTTTTGACAACACCGTAGAGGAGGACCTACCTCCTCTACCATAGTGTTTGCTAGAATAGAGGGTTTGAATTGTGTGTGTGGAAAAAATAAACGTTCTCCTCCTGCCAAGGGTGTCGAAGACCAAGGCAGACCTTGTTGGAAGAAGAAGTCTGTCTTCTTTGAACTAGAGTACTGGAAATATATTCCGGTATGACATAATCTCGATGTCATGCACATCGAGAAGAACTATTGTGATGCCATCATTGGTACGCTGCTGAACATTCCCATGAAAACAAAGGATGGGGTCGCAGCGTATTTGGACATGGTGGAAATGGATATTAGGGCTGGTTTGAACCCAAAAGTTGGTGCCCAAAAGGATAAATTACCTTTGGCTAGTTGGAACTTGATGCTTGCTGAAAAACAGAAGTTTGTGGCTCTTTTTTTGAAATGATGGTTCCCGTTAGGTTTTCGTCAAATGTAAGGAATCTTGTCTCTATGGAGGATTTAAAACTTGCTGGTCTGAAATCGCATGACTGTCACACTATCATGCATATTCTTCTTCCTGTTGCTTTACATTCTGTTCTTGAGAAGCCGGTTAGGTATGTGATCATCCGTTTTTGCTTTTTCTTCAAGGCAATATGTGCTGAAGTGATCGATATTTTGAAGCTGGAAAAAATGCAAGCAGCCTTAGTTGTTAATGTTTTCTTATTGGAGAAGTACTTCTCGCCTTCATTTTTTGACATTATGATCCATTTAACTGTGCATCTAGTAAGAGAAGTTCAGCTTTGTGGTCTAGCATTTTTTCGGTGGATGTATCCCTTCGAGAGGTACATGAAAGTCTTTAAAGGGTGGGTTAGATGTCAAAGGCATCCGGAGGGATGCTTAGAAGAGTCTTATATTGTCGAAGAGGCTGTTGAGTTTTCCACTGAACGTATGCTTACTGATGCTTCTACTGCTGGAATCCCTAAAAGTTCCAAACCACTAGCCCGTAATGCATCCAAACCGTTATCAGGCGCTACCATGATTTCTGTCTATGGTAAGGAGATGCATCAAGCACATCTGTGTATATTGCAGAATATCGAGGATGCAAGTCCTTACCTCATGCAAGTCATAAACTTTTCATTATCATCAATTTTCCTACAGTCCATGAATTGATTCAATATTTTGTTACTTAAGAAATTTAGTTTTGTGTGTTTGCTATTCAGTGAACATCTAGAACTGTTGAAGCTTCTCAATCCAAGGTTTTCCAAAAATGAAAAGTGGCTGAAGGATAAATAAAACCAAACATTTGCTGTCTGGTTAAAAGAGACGGTATGCAATCATTTACTTGATTCTTAGTGATTAACAAAAAATAAGATTTCAACATTACGCTAATGTACTCTATTATTGTTTTGAAGGTTTCAAATGAACTACAGTTTTCGGACAATAATGTTTCAGAAACAATGAGATTGATGTCAAGTGGACCGAAAAATTTAGTACTGACCTTTAGTGGATATCGGGTTAATGGTCTTGATTTCAACACTAAGGAGCGGGACAATGTGCGATCAGTGAAAAATAGTGGGGTTTTTTTGGTGGCTGGTGCAATGCAAGTTTCTAGTGCAAAGGATAAAAATCCCAAAACTAATGATATGGACTTCTATGGTGTCATACAACAAATATGGGAGGTGGACTACTATAAGTTTAGGGTACCATTGTTTAAATGTGATTGGGTTGAGAATGTTAGGGGCATTAAAGTAGATGAGCTAGGGTTCACATTGGTAAATCTGAATAGGAAATGTCATTTTAATGATGCTTTTGTCCTAGTAGTCATGTTAAGCAAATATTTTACATTGAGGATCCCTTCGAAGCTCAATGGTCAGTCGTAGTAAGGGTCCCAGATAGAGACTATCAAGGGGCTGATTTGGATGAGGAGTTAGAAGATATTGAAGTAGAACAGCAGCCATTTGAAGTAACAATGCCATCCATTGAGACTTTTGATAATATAGATGGTGATCAACATAGCAATTATATGTGTCCTGGAGATGAAGCAATATGGGTAGAAAATGACTCCAATCAACATCGCTGAGGGGGTGAAAAATATATAGTTAAAGTTGTTTGTTTGTGATTGATTTGTTTTGGAATGCCTATATGTATTGATGTGTTAGATGAAATATATATATTAACACTTTCTATTATGTTAGTTATTTCATTGTCTTCTATGTTGTTTAATTTTGAGTTGTGTTAGTAATTTCATTGCTTTATATATTAGTTATTTTGTTGTTTTATGTGTTTTTTTTTCATATGTTTATTGACATTAATTGTGAACATATATTATGGGGCTAACTGTGTTTATTGTGTATTGCAGGTCATGGCTCCATCTGCAAGCACATCGAAAGTTGCTAGATCTATAGCCTTAAGGATAAAGGCGGTGCAGATGAAACGTGGTAGAAAAACCATCTCTGAACCACCCACTACTTCTCCAAATCGTAAACCTGCTACCTCCAAAAAGGCTTAAGCAAGACTGACAAAAGCCAACAAGGCTACATTCCCTAGGAGAAGTCCGTGAAAACATAAAGCTGCTCAGTCCAGAAAGGATGCGTCCGCCAGGAGAAGTATACCATTGCCTAAAGCAGTAAATTCCAAGAAGGCTGTGGCAGCAAAGAAGTCGTCGTCAGGTCGTAAGTCTTCAAAGAGTAAGTCATCCGAGGATTCTGATGTTGATGATAACATCACTGGTGGATTGAGGTTGCTTAAGCGAGGGATGGTAACCATGAATCAAATTACTAGGCGATTGATTTGAGGAAAGAAGCTAAAGGTGAATTGTAATACTGATAGGGAGCCAATTGGGAAGGCAGCTAAGGAGATGCAGTCATACATTGGTGTGTTGGCACGTACCAAAATCCCAATATCTATAAATGATTGGAGAAATATGCCTTTGGATGAAAAAGAAAAGATTTGGAATAGTATTCAGGTAAACAATCAGTCTATATATAAGTTGTTGCTAGCTGTTCACTAATTTACATTTCATTATGCTTTTTTTTTTCTTTTCAAAAAACAGTAATTAAAGCTATGATACTTTGTATTTGTTAATGTGTAGGATGCTTATGTGGTGCCAAAAGAATGGAAGAAATTTGTGATTACATCAGCCGGCCACAAATGGAGAGAGTTCAAGAGCAAACTAACCAATTGGTACATTATTCCATATCTGGATTCTCCTGAAATTTTAGAGTTCCCTCCATATGATTATCTTTCCATTGAGATAGATGAATGGAATACGTTCGTGGCTGATAGAACTTCACAATAATTTCAGGTCTGTCAAATACTTGGACATGCAATTGTGGAACAGTTTATGCATTATTAGTTATTGTTTATGCAAATACTAAAATATAATGCATAATTCTACATATGCTTTGTAGGCACTCCGTGAAAAGAAGAGAATAAAGAGGAAAGAGAATAAGTATCCTCATCGAATGTCACGGAAATGATATGCTAACTTCCAAGAAGAACTGGTCAGTATTCGTCATAGAAATCTATGTACAATATATTTTTTATTCTTTTCGGTTTTCACCAAACTGATCCTGTCATAGAAATCTATTTACAATATATTTTTTATTCTTTTCGGTTTTCACCAAAGTCACAAGTATCTATTCATATTTATAGGCTGAAAAAATACCGATTGAAGAATTGGATCATGCTACGATGTGGATAAAGGCCCGGCAAGACAAGAGCGGCAACTTCAAAGGGCCAGCAGTGAAGAAAAAGGTCGAAAAAATTGTAAGTTCAATTTTTTGTATTTGTTTATTGCTTGTAGCCTTTTTTTTTTTTTCAGGTTTTGTATCCTAAGGATAATTTTTGTGTGTTGTGATTGATGTCTATATCAGGAAAATTTGAAGAGGAAACTGTCTGAAGGAGAAATCAGCCCTGAAGGAACAGATGATGTTCTGACTTTGGCGTTGGGCAATCCTGAGTATCCTGGTAGGGTACGCGGTGTTGGTGGCTTCGTCAAGCCTTCTGCATATTTTCATCTACCTAAATGCCAAAAGCTAAATATAGAAGATAGTATGAGGGTAAGTGTTAAGAAGATACTAGCAGAAGAGAAAGAAAATATCATTGCTCAAGAAAGAGTCAAATGAGAGTTAGAGATGGAGCAATAAATTGCTAGGGAAAGAGTCGCTTGGGAGGAAAGGTTTCGGAAGTTAGAAGCGATGGTTAATGGGAAAAAGATGCCAGCTGACTCACCCAAACCTGTGACATCGCTGAATGATTTAGGCTCTGGCCAGGGCAGCTGTTCAAGGCAACTTGACAAGGCTGGTTTAAATGTTACTAAATTGAAGCCGCCAAGAAGAAGTTAGATTTAGGGGAGGACCAGCAAAAAGTAGTTGAGGAGAATGAAGTCTTTGTGGATGGGGAGCTGAACATCAAACTAGCCTCGATTATTGAGGAGGAGGTGAGGAATGATTTAACTCCGAAAAAAAATGCAGCTGTAGAGCAAGTGCAAGTGCTGGTAATTAATCGCTACTGTAGCTTTACTTTCTTTTTCTTTACAATTAGTTGTCTTTTCTTTTTCTTTACAATTACATTTGATCAACCATAGTAATGACATTGTTGCCTCAAATGTGACTAATGCTTATTCAGTCCACAAATATTGTCCAGTCACGGTGTAAACTTGCGATAGATTTATTGGACAACATAGTGGCTGAAGGAACGATCATTCAAGTGGATCTTGAGTCCAGCAAGCAAACTATCCATGGTGTTCAATTGGCTAAGAAAAATGTTCGAGTGTTGATCATCAAATCTATTGTTGCTAATGCTTTGCAATCAAGTCTTATTAAGGATGAGATTCTGTTTGTTTGCGACGCAATTGGTACATGCATTGCTTGGCCTAGAGATTGGGTTATACCCATTGCAGCTGATACAAAGGTAATGTAGTTTGCTTAAATTATTTGTCATTTTTAACCTTTTTATTCTTACCAAAATGACCATGTGAGCTGCTATATTACATGATATAGACATACTAATCATACAATGTTATTTTTTATATCAATTGCAGCAACAAAAGCATAAAATTGTGAGGAGGAAAAAGAAGGATACATATGATATCACACCCCGAATTTTAGAATAAAATTCAAAATCCGAAACATGAAAATTACCACAACTCAAAATAATCATTCTGAAAATTTCTTTTCTTAACAATCTCACCACACGAAATCAAATCAAACCGAATCTTGTTCGGTTAATTATTACAACACAAATACGTAATAATGTGTAAAGCTCTAAATGAGCAAACACACCTCACAACTCAAAGAAATAAAATGTAACTGCTGTAACACCTAAGCAGCTCGGTCACCTCCCTGGTTATCCTGACCTGCAGAAATATCCGCTATACCATTTGAATAGTGTACCGGGATTGCAACAATACAAAACTCGGTAAGCTTATGAAATCTCGTATGAGTAAAAGAAGAACGGTTACTTAATTTAATCACATTTATTTCTACCTAAGTCAACATGCAACAATTCTACAACTACAAAAACAACAATCACAATAAATCAACTACTCAACCCCAATCCTTACTCACATTTTTATCCACAATACCCCATCATTGTATTTATAAAAATACGGTATTCGACAGACTAGAGTTCTAACTGAATCGTAGCCCGTCACCTGGCCTAGGTTATGGCATCCGACATATTTATCTTTATCATATTTCATCAATATGTATACTTATATACATATTTAGAACGTCCGATAATTGTACATACTCAACCAATCGTATCCCATCATCCACCTTGAATTAGAGCGTCCGATTACCCCATACTGGTTACTACGTTGATCCTAAATCCACAATACGTACAATCGTATGTTTTCACATAATTAAATCAACTCAATCAACATATATGATATTATCATGAATTTAAAGCATTTGAATATAATCCAAATCATCATTCTATCTCAATCATATCGTCACTAAAATCACACCAATCAAAATATATATTCCACGTAAATATATATATACGTAATCATCCACTCAGGAATGACCACTAATACCATCTACAGTTCACACAAGAAAATCGTGAAATTCATTTGTATAATTAAAATTCATTTTACTTACCTATGGACCGTAGTGATCAAGTCCATGTGATTAAAAATAAATATTTAATCCATAAATATTTTCCACACAATTACCAAAAATAAATAAATTTAAAACGCTCGGTTCGTAATATGAACCACGTGAGTTTTACTCACCTCGAAATTCCTGCTGCGCCTTCAATAAATATAACTCACAATAATCCAAATGCTCGTCAACTCAAGCCGTCAAGTACCTAATCAAGTACGGTCTTTACTTAGCAATGACGCATGAAATAAACCTAAATGATGATCCAACGGTCGGATTTCAAAATAACGACAATCCAACGGTCGGATTCTAAAATAAGGACAATCCGACGGTCGGATTGAATTTAAATGATGATCCAACGGTTAGATCCTCACGGATTGCCCTTGGAAACATCCTATCAAAATTATACGAAAATCCGATGGACGGATCTTCACTAGTTGCTTCCCGAATCACTATTTTACAATTATACGAAGATCCAACAGTCGGATCTTCACCCGTGACCACACAAAGTCATCGGGACAGTCATATGAACATCATATTAAAATTTGAAGTAAAACCGACGGTCTGATCTCCGTAAATCTCAAACCGAAGGTAAATTACCGTAAATAGTAACGTCAAAACAGAAATTGACTATTTATCAACTTTTTCTAACATGACCAAGTTATATCTCAAAACGCTCGTGTGGATGCATAGATCATCGTCCAGATAATAAAAACTCAAAATTCGGTCCGACGCGCCGCCACACGCGGCGGTTAGACGGTGGTCAACGCGGCGGTCAACGCCGGTCAACCACCTCCGATACAAAAGTCGTCAACTACAAACTTCTTCAAAATGAAATTGTGAACAACTTTAATACCTGACTTTTTCGGAGATGAGGTCTAGATCGTCCTAGATCGGGCTTTGAAGTTGGATTAATCTCGGCCCTCTGATCAGTCTCCAGATCGAATCAGGGACGTCGAAATCTTCAACTCTTGATCTACCCCTCTACACTCAAAACCGTGATGCAAGCCATATATGAGGATGATCAGGAGGAAGAGCACGTCACGAAAATGGGGAGGAAGAGCACCAATTTTCTCAACCCACGACAATCCAAATAATCCCAAATATCACAATTCAATTAATATAACAATTATTGAATTACATAAATTTATTGTATGAAAATCTGGGTCTTCAGATATGATGATTTTTTTTATCATGATGATTTGGACAAGCTGCCATCCAATTTGCCTCCACCACCTAAGACGTTGGCCACATGGGCTAATGATAACGTGAAGGATGGGATCACCATCCACACAACCTTAGGCGAGGAATTATTTGGATATCCAAAAAAGGTCGCCATCTTCAGAAGGGATGTGTATGCCATGACCAACATGAAGGAGATTTCAGGCAGCTACATTGTCATGTATATGAGGTTTGTAATGCATTTTAAATGAAGCTGTTAATTTCTGTGTTATTGAATGATATTTTGAGACTTCTGGTTTTACAGCTTCCTTTATCAAGTATTGAAGAAATCGAAGATGCTTGACATGATTGGTTTCGTAGATCCTGCTAATACTGGTGTCATTGGCTGTGGAAATCCGACTGAACGAGCTCGTTCTTTGTCAGTTTCTTATGAAAGAGGGAGGCCTGGTCATATTTTTTTGGTCCCCTATAATTCAGGGTACGAAAACTTCATTCATGCATTTTTGTTTTTGTAAATATTGAGTTCTAATCTCATAAATATAACAATGTAAGTACCTAGATCAGATTTGTGTTGGTATTGATTATCATAAATTTGAATGCCAACTGCCATTGGATGTTGACGGTGACAAACCCCTCTAAAGAAGTTGTGTATTTTATGAATCCGCTAAAGAGGCGACTCATCACCGATGAATGGAGAACTATTGTGGACAAGTAAGTGCAGCTAGCTTGTCAATTTTTTGTTGGTATTATGTACAAAACGGTTTAGTCTTTTTTTTTTTTTTTTATCTCTATCGATTATCAATTTATAAGTTGTTAGTTTCATCATAATTTTGTGTATTGTGTTGTTGTTGATGCTCCATCAAAATATTCAATGCACAAAAACATAGGAAAGGCCGAAATACATGTGAAGACCCAAATTTTCATATAATAAATTTATGTAATTCAATAATGGTTATATTAATTGAATTATGATATTTGGGATTAATTGGAATGTCGTGGTTTGAGAAAGTTAGTTTCGAATGATTTTAATTCGAAAACGAACGTTATTTAGGGGGTCGTGAAAATCGACTTTTTATACGTTGACAATTTGGGAAAACTTCCTTCATGAAAGTTGTAGAGCTCGTCGATACGAGTTCGTGCATATGTGGAATGTATTATTCGGAGTTCGTATGAATAAGTTATGAATATTTGAAAATCAGAAATTTTTTATAAATAGTATGAAAAATCAGTTTTTGCACATAAGTCCCCCCTCCCCTCTCTCTCTCTCTCGCGCGACTGCAGCCTCACCCTCGGCCGACCCGACTTCGACCTAACCCGACTAGAAGTCGGCCTTCCTGGCCACGCCGCCGCCGGACCCGGCACCCATCCGCGTCGCCGCTCCCAGCCCTCGCCTCGGCCAGCCGCTGCTCCTACGCTTGTATCGAAGCCACTTTCCGAAGGCTCCAACCCGACCCGGCCGGAAATCAAATTTTCCGGCGGTGCACGGGCCGATCAATCCCATTTTCGTGACGTACTCTCCCTTCTGATTATCCCCATATGTGGCTTGTATCATGATTTTGAGTGTAGAGTGGTAGATCAAGAGTTGAAGATTTCGACGTCTCTAATTCAATCTGGAAACTGATCAGATGGCCGAGATTAATCCAACTTCAAAGCTCGATCTAGGACGATCTAGACCTTATCTCGGAAAAAGTCAGGTATTAAAGTTATTCACAACTTCATTTTGAAGAAGTTTGTAGTTGACGACTTTTGCATCTGAGGTGGTTAACCGGCGTCGACCACTGTCTGATCGCCGCGTGTGGTGGCGCGTCAGACCAAATTTTGAGTTTATATTATCTGGACGATGATTTATGCATCCATACGAGCGTTTTGATATATAACATGGTCATGTTAGAAAAAGTTGATAAATAGTCAATTTAAGTTTTGACGTTACTATTTAAGGTTTTACAGTTTACCTTCGGTTTACGATTTACGGAGATCAGACCATCGGTTTTACTTCAAATTTTAATATGACGTTTATATGACTGTCCCGATGATTTTGTGTGGTCGCGGGTGAAGATCCGACCGTTGGATCTTCGTATAATTGTAAAAACAGTGATTTGAGAGGCGATTAGTGAAGATCCGTTCGTCGGATTTTCGTATAATTTTGATAGGATGTTTCCAAGGGCGATCCATGAGGATCTAACCGTTGGATCATCGTTTAAATTCGATCCGACTGTTGGATCTTCTTTATTTTAGAATCCGACCGTTGGATTGTCTTTATTTTGAAATCCGACCGTTGGATCATCATTTAGGTTTATTTCGTGTTTCGTTGCTAAGTAAGGACCGTACTTGATTAGGTACTTGACGGCTTGAGTTGACGAGCAGTTGGATTATTGTGAGTTATATTTTATTTGAAGACGCAGCGGGATTTTCGAGATAAGTAAAACTCACGTGGTTCATATTACGAGCCGAGTACTTTAAATTATTTATTTTGTAATTGTGTGAAAAATATTTGTGGATTAAATATTTGTTTTTTTAAATCACATGGACTTGATCACTACCGTCCATAGGTAAGTAAAATGAATTTTAATTATACAAATGAATTTCACTATTTTCTTGTGTGAACTATATATTGTATTAGTGGTCATTCCTGAGTGGATGATTACGTATATATATATATTTATGTAGAATATATATATTGATTGGCGTGATTTTGAGTGATGATATGATGATTGGATTTTATTTCAAATGCTTAAATTTCATAATAATATTATGTATGTTGGATGAATTGATTTAATTATGTGAAAACATACTATTGTACTTATTTTGGATTTAGGGTCAACGTAGAGACCGGTATGGGGGAATCGGACTCTCTAATCCTAGGTGGATGATGAGATACGATTGGTTGAGTATGTACAATTATCAGACGTTCTAAATATGTATATAAGTATACATATTGATGAAATACAATAAGATAAATATGTCGGATGCCATAACTTAGGCCAGGTGACGGGCTACGATTTAGTTAGAGCTCTAGTCTGTCAAATACCATATTTTTATAAATACGATGTTGGGGTTTTGTGAAGAAAGATGTGAGTTAGGGTTTGGTGTTGAGTTGTTGATTGATTGAGATTGTTGGTTCTTGTGGATGCAGAAATTATTGCGTGTTGACGTGGGTAGAAATAAATATGATTTAATTAAGCAACCATCCTTTCTTTTACTCATACAAGCTTTCAAAAGCTTACCTGGTTTTGTGTTGTTACAATCCTGGTATACTATTCAAATGGAGTAGCGGACATTCCTGCAGGTCAGGATAACCAGGGAGGTGACCGAGCTGTTTAGGTGTTACAACATTTATTTTTTATTTCTTCTGAGTTGTGAGGTTTGTATGCTCATTTAGAGCTTTACAATTTATTTTGTGAGTGAGTTGTAATAATTAACCGAGACTAAATTCGGTTTTTGATTTTAAATTGGGTGGTGAGGTTGTTACGGAAAAGAAATTTTCAGGATGGTTATTTTAAGTTGTAGTAATTCATATTTCGGGTTTTAAATTTTTATTCTAAAATTCGGGGCGTACAAGGCAGTTCAATGGAAAAACTGTGCAGTATGTGTTCCCCATCTAGCTAACTATTTATCTTTGCATTTTTCCAGTTTAGGCAAGGTTTATTAGGTATGAAAATATTTATTTGTTTTAGGGCATTCCGGAACAGATGAGTGATAAGACTTGTGGATATTGGATTATGCATTACATGAGGGGTATAGTGGAGGACAAAAGCCAAGAGTGGAGTGCTAAGGTAACCAGTAACTAGTCTACTATACTAGTGAGTTATTAGATTAATTCATTGTGATGCATAACTAAGCTTCTATCCTTGCAGTGGGAAAGAAAAGCAAATCACTATTACACAATGGAGAATGTTGATATTGTCCGGGCAGAGTGGGCAAAGTATGTATGAAGTTCAAAGATAACTCGTGCATGTATAGGTTAACTAGTAGCTGGAAATCCGTAGCATCAACTTTTGGACATGCATAGTTGATATATATAGGCCAGATTTTGATTGCAGTACTGCTACCTATTTTGCTATGTTGTTTAGTTGGTTGCCTATATTGTGTACTACATCTGGTTTATTAGCAAGCAGTACTGCATGTATATATTTTGCTGGCGGCCCAGATTAGTAGATATGGGCCATTTAGTACTGATGCTAATGATTAGATTTGTGTACATGAGACAATGATGAATTAATGGAAATTGCAATGAATGATTTTGGATGTGGATTTTATGGTTTCAAGAATAGCCAATTTTAATTTCCAGAATGCATGCATACCAATTGTACAGGGGACTACTAAAATGTGTTGTCACAAATTGCAAGCTATAACAAAAGCACACCAAAATATGTGGTTGCAGCTGCACAGACACAACACAAAAACCAAGTAGAATCTATTGACTTTTTGACAATGGGACAACATAAAATTGTAGTCTGAAAGGCAAACATAAGTTAGATGAAAGTATTGACTAAAGTGTATAACAACAACAAATAAGCGTGATTGGATGTAATCACAGACAATACAAAACACGTACTATTAGTGGTCTGAAAGGCAAAACAACAACATAAGTTAGATGAAAGTATTGGCTAAAGTGTATAATAACAACAAATAAGTGTGATTGGACATAATCACAGACAACATAAAACATGTACTATTAGTGGTCATTTTTATATTCAGACCACAAATATTTGTTGTCTAAATAATCTCAAACGATAGTAAATTGTCGTTGTAATGACACTGAGATAACAAAACGAATATGATATCTATTGTCTAAACCATTTCCCAACATCACATATGTATAATTTCAAAACCTTTCACACAACACTTAAATGTCATACAAACATATCCTAAAACGACACTTAATTGTCCTCTGATGCTGTTTACGACCACATATAATTGTCATTTAAAGTGAATTAGCACAACCTTTATTTGTTGTTGTATGAGATAAGACACTACATACGAGTCTTCATATTTCTTATTTAAGAGCATTCAGGCCACACATTTAACTATAAATATGTCTTCCAAATATGCTTCACACAAAAGTATTTAAAAAAAGTCTGTGGTTGTTTTGTTTATCAGACAATACAAAACTATTGTTTGAATGCTTTAGAAGATACAGATCACAATGTTCCCAAAATGCAAAATTCATCAGACAACACAAGACTTTTATTTTTTTATGTCGTCTGAAAAATCAGACGATAAAACTCTTCTGTCGTCTGATGCCCCCAAGAGACGACACTGTACTAGACGACATATTTTTGTTCATTCATACAATAGAACAGTTCTGTCGTCTGAAGGCCTTTTTGGCATGGTGTCTAGATGCTAATTTGATTTATATGCAATTTATTAAAGATGGTAGAAGTCGTACCCAAGGCTTTTTAAGGCTCAAGGCCCGAAATTCCCTTTCGTGGTATTCCTACTACGGTTCAAGGGCCGCAGGAGCTCACTTGACATGAATTAGAGCCGGTTCCAGGGTCACTAATTCATATTAAGGGGCCTAGAGTTCAAGGAATTAGGCAACCAAACTCACGATAATTGCGATCAAACTAATCATGTAGTGAACCATGCTTGTACTTCCCACGAATATTAAATCGGGGTTCTAGTTCTAAAATCTAAGGATGTCATTCCATAAATTTTAATCTAGACTTATTAAAACATATACCCAAGAGTTGACGATTCCTAAGCATGGATTCTAATCAATTATCACAAAACACAAGCATCCAATAATTAACAAATTCTATATATAAATTAAATTAAGCATCTGTTACATCAAATTTGGGTTAGGGCACACAACATTAACCTCCAACAAGAGAATTACTCACAACCCATAGTTAAATTAACATCAACAAACATCAATTGAAGAGGAAAAAGTGAAAAGAAGTAAGAAGTAACAAGAACAAATCACAATTGCTATGAAGCAATTATGACAAACCTTGATTTATAGCTCCCCACTTTTACCCAATCTTCAAATCTTGATGATGATGATGTCCTTTGATGCTTGAAAGCTTTGGGTGAGCAATTCTCAAATACCTAAAAGAAAATTAAATCTAAAATGGAAATGGAGGAGGAGGATGAGAGAGGGCTGCAACCCTCCCCCTCTGAGAAAGTGGCGTGCGGCGCTGCTCGGGTGAAGCTCCCTCTATTCGTGCGAGAGGATAGATGATATATATGGGTGGTTGGCTGCGGTCTTCATAAGAGGAAGGGAGAGATAAGCTGCTACGTGGCATGTGTGACTATGCCTGAGACAAGAATCACGTGCAAACATGCTTAATTAACCAAAGTTAATTAATTAAGCTGCTGAGTTTCTTCTTTTGCTTCCTCACGTGCCCACAATTGTTAATTAAACATTTTGTTTAATCAACACTTCTTTCCTTTTATTATTCTCTTCTTTCTTTCTTTCTTTTTTTTTTTTTCCATTTTTTCCTTTCTTCTTCTCTTCCGTCTTCTTTCTTCTCTCATTGCCATGCACTTCCATACATACTATCAGAGCCAATTGAATTCCGCTCCCTTGATAGCATTGACCACGATTGACTATTTCGTCCTTTCGTCGGAAACTCCAAATTACTCCATTTTCGCGCCATTTTCTTTCGATTTCCGTGATTCCGCTTATTTCTACAAAATAAATAAAAAATAGATTAATTACATAATAATTGGTTCGGAGATTAGCATATTTCTAGTGTTTAAGATGTAATTACGTGTATAGAAATGCGTGTAATCAGTACCTGAGGTATGGTCAATTGGACAGTTTGCTAACCTGATGTATTAAAGATGACAGTTTGGTACCTGATGTCTTACTCCGTTAGACCTTATAGTACTTGTGTCAATCTTGTAGTTAAAAATAGTCATGTGCTGCGCACGTGACCAACTTTCAGGTCTATTTTTGTAACTCTCATCCCAAACTTTCAATATCAGATTTTTTTTTTGTACTATATATTCTCTATGATTCTACTTATCTTCCCTCCAAAACTTGGATTTTCCCTCCTCTTCAGCCCTATGCTACACATATCTATCTAAATTAGAGAAGTAGAAAGTAGAAGAAGACTTTTGAACACAATGCGATGATATGCAATTGGAAAGTAATTCCTCATTCAACTCAAGTAGCAACCAATTTGATAATGAAACAAAGACGCAAAATAGCACAAGATAAGAATGAAATAAGGATTATGCATTCTGATATACAATAATAGTTGGATACGTGTCAAAGTACTTCTAAAATAATACCAAATAATCCATAAACAACGTAGTGCCTGGAACAATACCGATTCCAAAAGGCTAATTCCAACATGGTACAAATCAAACTAATAACCATAATCCAACATGCCTAGCTAGAATAATTTCACTACATAACAAAATAGATTGACTGATATTTCAATACTTTCAAATCTTCCCACCCTAAGTAGTCCCATCTTTAACATATGACACTTTGCTCTTCCTAGATGAACCAATAGGTTGACTTAAGGATGCATGGTTAAGTTGGAAAATAGTTGTCAGAATTAATGGCTGAGATGATGTATGCATAGAGTTTGAAATTGCACTCTGGGAAGATATTGTTTTTGATATGGATGCTTCACTAACCTTACGTATGTTTCTCCTAACTTGTAACCACAAAGCAACTCAATGACAAATCACATTAACTGATAACTGAAATAGTTAAATTAATTACCATTGCACTGGTACTAAGTAATTAACTGATTAATAAATGATCTACAATGATGCAGAGAGCTTTCAAAATGATATTTGAGTCTTTTTTTTTTTGATTGCTTTCTACAACTCTTAAAAGCATCAGTATTTGCTAAACTACTATTTGACAAATGTTACTCTTCAAAGATGAGGATCAATAATGTCATTATAGAATTTGAACTTGGGAATAAAACCCAAATCCAGACTTTGATCGAGTTTTACATCCTACAATTTTTTGATTGAGATAATACATTCTTTTAGTAATGAACAGTTCTTAAATTTTCAAATTTGTAACCACATGAACCACCAGATAAGGTGAATACTTGGCTTAATTTGGTCAACTTAACTATTTAAAACTCACTAATAAAGCAAAGAAACAACAAAGACATTTTCATGTATAGATTAACCTTCAGTCATAACAACCAAGTCATCAACTACTCGGATATACCAAAATAGGTCTCATTGAGAACACAGTGACAACATCGATCATTCACATGCAAATGTTAAAACAAGACAAATATTAGAGTGAAGCTACTATTTTCTCAAGCTGTAACAACATAAGAACAGAAATACTACAGACTTTAGCAACAAATATTAGGATTAATACATGTTTCTTTGCTGCAGCAGCAACTTGCTTGGATTTGACATTAGTACTTACATCATTATTGCCTTGATTTTGATCTCTCACATTGATAGTGTTATTTCTTTGAGTACTCACATTTACACTTACACTTTCTCGCTCTGCATTTGTCTCCTTCTACACAAAGTGGTAATACTTAGAAACCTGTCAAGCATTGCTTTAAAAATATTTTTAAAAAATAATAAAACATGTGGAACAAATCTGTCAGCATTGTCATATGAATTTACCTTACGAGTAGGGCAAGTTCTCATGTTATGCTTTGGATTCCCACAACTAGTGCACTTTCCACCAACATATATAATCCTGAGTAGTTTATTTGATGTTGGTATTGTTGGGTTCGTAGTTGTTGCAGTGGTTGTCCCTTCACTTGCGGGTATGGCCTCTCTTACTTCCTTTCTCCTAACCTTCTTTGACCTCCCCGACATTCTTCTAAATGGCGGAGGTTGAATGAGATGATGTACCATTTTTCACAAGTTTATTCTGGGAACTAGATTGATAGAATATGCATATGCTTGCAAATAGAACTGCTTGCTATAGTAGGGATGAACATATTGAGCTGGATCACACCCTTTCACAAAGATATAAACTATTGCATGAGGACATGTGATACCCGATAAAACCCATTTTCTACAAGTACAACTCATCATAGACAAGTTGAGTGTTGTGATTTAAAAATAGTGTCGCTTGTTCCATTTATCTCAAATACTAAATCAGATGATCTGTTTGCCCTATACGCATAACTTCTCAATGCCTTTTTGTTCAAAATCTTCTGAATTCTTGGTCCCACTTGTCCCTTCCATTTAAGACCAGCACATTTGCTATTGGCCAACCTTGTCATTGTATTAACCCTCATATACCCCATCATACTTAGAATTGGCTCGTCTTTTGCTTCAATAATGCTAGCATTACAGGACTAACATAAGTCATTCAACAACAAATCACACTTTGTTTCAGTACTAAACGCTGATCTTGTTCAGTGATATGACTTTTCATTTTTCTCAAACCACCTCCATCCATCAAGTGACTCGGCTTTGATCTAATCATAATGCTTAATCAAATTTCAGTCGTATCCCTTGCTATAGCTCACACCATGTTTTTCAAAGCAGGACCATGGTTTTTCTTTTTAAAATCACTGTACATGTGTCTAACACAATGTATATGTTCAGCTTTAGGATGTAAGTCATTAACCACATCTAGTAACCTTTTTAGTTGTCAGACATAAATACATAAGTAGCCCCAGAGTTCATATTCAGATAAGCCATCAAATGCTCAATGAACCAAGTCTAACTATTATAACTTTCTACTTCAACAATGGCAAATGCTATTAGGAACATACCATTATTAACATCAATGCCTACTATTGATAGGATTTATCATGGATATTGCCCCTTAATATGGCAGCCATCTAAACCTATAATAGGCCGACACCCCTCAAGCCATCCTCTCTTGCAAGCATCAAAACATACATACATTCTTTTGAATTTTGGAACATCCCCCTCCATTTCTGTCTTCAGATCCACTGTTGTATTTGGATTAGTCTCTTGCAAAACAAGTGCATATGTCTGAAGTAAGTTATACTGTTGTGCTTCACTGCCTTCATTAAGCTTTAGTGCCTTTTCTCTTGTTCTCCAGACCTGTTTCACTGATATATTCTGCTTCAAATCATCCTAAACAGTATCTTGAAAGTTCTTCCTTGACATATTAGGGTATGCCTTCCACCTCTTCTAATTTGACCCCAAAAGAAATGTTGTGGGGCACATGTTCACCTTAGCCACTCGAGCGCAATTGTTGTGTCCCAAGTCCGGTATTAGTGATCAAATGTCAGTGACCACTTCAATATTGGTCACAAATATTATTGAATTAATGACCAATACTACAAGTTGGTCACTATCACTTTTAGGACCAATTAAATTCATTTGCTCGCCCATTGTTCAAATTTTATTGACCAAAAGTTTTAGTACTAGTGACCATTCATCAACAGTCACTGATATTTCTGAACTTCATAATGCGTGGTTTCCGTTTAGTGACCAAAACTTTTCAGTTGGAGAGATTTTTTTTCTCTTAAATCTTGAAGTAGGCAGGTTCTTAAACATGCTTTTTCAAATTAAAAAATCAAAGTCTTTTCCAAGTGCAACATGCTAAAGCGCTATTTTTAAGTACATAACCAAAAAAATTAAAATCCCTAGTTCACAATTCTCAAACCCTCTTATCTTCTTCATCTTTCTCCCTCACTCCTTTGTTCTATTCGCGAGTGATGGTGGATCAAATCCTCAATTCTGACCACCTTGGACAGCCTATACAAATCGGTGACTATGTCACTCGACCTCAATTTGCTGGATTGAGATCCCAAAGTTACCCGTCGTGTTATGGGTTTCGAGTCAGACAAATTATGATTCTGTATCGATATCCTGGATTGTAGGTTTTTTTTTGGTAAGCAAGGTTGGAGATTTGATTTTGTGGTTGGATTTGAGAATTGGGAAGTTTTTGGTGCTTCAGTGATTTTTGTGCAGGACCATATATAAGAAGCTAAGAAATCATTTGTTATGCAAAGCTGAGGTATGCACCAACACATGTAAGTTGAAGCTTTATTTCTTTATTTATTTTAATTCATATGTTTGTTTGTTTGTTTGACAAAAGTGTGAATATTCTTTCTTTTGTTTTGGTATCGTAATAAGGAGTGATAAGTGTAGGTACACTTTGTTGTAAGTTGAGAAAATTTTCTGAATTGGGACTTCATCAGAAAAGGATTTCTAGGGGTTTATCTTTTTGTTTAATATTCTCTTACATCTTTCTACCATTTATGAACTGGGTCTTGTGTCTTTGAAGGATTTGTTTTCTATTTGAATTCAAATGTCTCTCTAATTGATTTTTTTTCATTCTTCTATTGCAATTGTATATATTAATGAGAAATTGTTGTAATACAGACTAGTTTGAATTATATATTGGTGGTTGGAAGACCTCTTGATAAGCCTTGTGATTGTATTCTAGACTTGGCTGAATCTAATTGCTAACTTGGTAAGTAATTTTCCTAAATGTATGTTCTGAGTTGTTTACAATGATTCTGAAGAGTCTTGGTTGAATATATTCTCTGATCTTGAGCCAACTCTTTTGATCATGATTAATGCATTTCCCCCGATCTGGCTGTATTAGATCCTCATTGCGAGAATCCTAAAATATTTGGCCATATATAGAACTCTAGAAGATGTCATTGGCATCCAAGTAGTAACTAGTATTTCAGCTTAAATGAATTTATAGCCAAAGACCAATATTTCTATATTACTTGCTTTTTGTCATACTAGTTGCTTATTTGTAAATCAAATATTTGCATAGACATTGTCAAGTTACTCATGGTTTCTTTGTTGGAATAATATAATTAGTAGGAAGCGAAGCAAAGAAAACTAAGCAAAATTGTGAATTGCAATTTATGCCTCATAAATAACTTTATTAATTTCTTTTATATCTATCATAGTTATATATTTGTCTGTACGTAGTAGATCTGATGCCAAGTCAATGGATATTGTAGACCAAGATTTGTATGTAATTGTTTTCCCACTCTAATTATGACAAAAGCCATGCATAAACCACTATTTAGTTGTGTGTATTGTTGTTTGTTAATTGACATTATAATACGGCAATGATAGATGATATATGTATTTTAATTCAGGAGTGTTAACATGTACATGATATTGGTCTGGCAGTTCTTTTGATAACAATTATATTATGAGTAGCTCACCTCATACAAAGATTTTATTACATTTTTTTCATTGCTTGACTTTAGATATAGGTCAAGCTTCCATGATCATGATTTCTTCTAATCTTGTCAAAATGGTTTGAAATCTATAGTTATGAGGAACATTTTCACAATTACAGGATTCCATAAATGGTTTACGCCAAGAAAACTGTAATTTACAATGCATAAGGTATGAACTGCTTGGTATTTTCTTCTTCATTCACAATTTTTTTCATTGGTCTTGAGCCCCCTTGCAAAACTTCATTTTATTTTTAGTTTATTTATATAGGGAGTTTCTCAAGGTTTATTCTGGTTTGGTTAGAACCAGTTATCTTGCAAACTATCATGCAGCTTGCAAAGTGTAGTGCAACTCAACAAAATGAGGAGTTAAGAGACAGTCAAAGCTGGTACAAGTCAACAAAATGAAGAGTTAGAAGCAGTGAAGGCTAGAGCCGCTCAACAAAATGAAGAGTTAAAGGCACTAAAGGCAAGACAAAATCATACTAACACACTTTTACTTAAACACATGGCGCAATTTTCCTCCCAAAACTGAAGCCATGCATACATGATTCACTTTTGTTGTTGCAATTATATTATCATAAAACATAATTATAGTGCATATAGTGAATACAAGACCTTTCTTAGATGCAACTCTTACCTACAATAGGATGAAGATTATACCTTGTTGTATGTTTTGTTATATTGTAGATGGTCAAGCTTGAAAAAAGGCAAACTATATTGAAGGCTTATTGAACTTCTAGAAAGACTTATATGTATTTCTATTTATTTTGAAATTGCTATAAAGGATAGATATTGACAATTATATATTTTGGATTTGTGAAGTCAGTATTTCATGATGGAGTTCATGTCTTATTGGATTGGATCGGTTTAAATAGATAATTGGTTTCAGAGTATGTTTCATTTTGTTGTGTTGGAATATAGGAAGCTACTTTGAGTAGGTTATTGCACGAAAAATCGGACAAATATTTTTATTTGTTAGTTTTTAATGATCGGATTTTGCAATTTAGTGACCATTGATAACACCTTTAGTGATGAACATGTAGGTCACTAATGCCATTATTATTTGTGACCATAAAACTGTGGTCATTAAAGACTTTTAAATTAGTGACCAATAGTTGCAAGTTGGTCACTAAATAGAATTAGTGACGGACCTATAGTGACCACCTAGTAACCACCCAAATTTGGTCACTAACCACATTTAGTGACCAAATTTGCTAATTTCAGTGACCAATGCAGTGGTCATTGATACCCAGTTTTGTTGTAGTGATCACATGTCTTCACTATGAAAATAAGTGAGTTATCACTAATACCACTAGCAAGTAGCCAAAATGGGCGTTTCCTTTCACTCTTTTTTCCCTCCTGCTTCTTTCCACAGACCGCAATGACCTGTGTCTTGTTGTTTTTCTGAAAGCGCAGATTTGCCTAGTTAAGTACTGTATAATGTCTTACTGCCTCCTTGATCTGAAATCTATTATCAAAATGTTGAGATAATTCAAAATAGGTGTTTTTCATATCTTTTTTCAGGAACCCATTGTTTCCCTTTGATCTTTTTATCATTAACTTCATCTTCAGATTCCTCATTCACACTTACCAATTTAGCATTGTCTTCACTATTGTTTGATATCTCACCAGTAAAACCCATATAAGTCCATTCCTCAATTTCATTTATATCATCGACATTTGCATTGAGTGCAGCTGATGTTGATTTGACACCATATGCTTCGCCATCATCCTCAAGGTTTAATTCATAATCACTGTCAAAGAACTTGTCATCGACCTCTTCTTCCGCTGTTTCATCATCATCATCATGCTCAAAGACCTCTTCATCCTCACTATTTTCAATATCCAACTCTTTCCACTTCTCATTATCATTACCCACATTAGCACTTCTGAAAAATCTTTCATCTGATCCTCCTTCTCACAAAGTTCCACATCTTTGTCACCTCTCCAACATAATATACTTCAACATTCATAGCTTGGTAAATCTAAGAGCATACTGACAACTACCTTGTCAATTCTAATAGGCTAGTATATTGGTTTTGCATGTTATTTTAACCAATAATGAACATAAGGCTTTCTATAACCTGATCACCAAGCAAAACTATTCAAATATGTCCAAGAAAATTTTTCTGGATCAATCATTTCCACCCAATGAACTTCACCTCCATTGTATTCAAACCTTCCCCACCAACTTCAACAAATTGATCACCATGGTATACCTCCAAAATGACATACACATCTGGGAAGAAAAAAAAAAGGACATAAAGACATGTATTAGTAACATAGCAAATAAATACATTATCAAACATATGCATGGTGAATAACGTTTTGGTATTCTAGATAGGTACAATTAGGCTAGCATCTTGCATATGTTTTAGAACTTATATATTAAAGTTGGGCAAATTACTGGTCACACCTTGTACTTTGGGTGCGTCGACAGTTTAGTCCCTAACATCCTAATTTTGACAAATAACTCCCCAGACATTCAAATCTCACACAATTTGATCCAAAATGATCATTTTACCCTTCACTTCCTTCTCTCTCTCCCCCTCCCCCTCCCTCTCCCTACCCTCTCATCAACTCGCCTGAGCCTCCTCATCGTCCCGCCGCCAACTTGACGCCGTGGAAGCGCGATCCGACCATTCTACCCTCCATCCCCCTATTCTGGCAAAGACACGCCACCCCTCCTTAAATCGGAGCTAGACATCCCACTCTCGATTGGAATGATCTGATTAGAGTGAAAACTGACCTGATCCGAACAAAAACAAGTTGATCTCAGCAAAGCCGCCACTCGATCCTGGGATCCCAACTCGAACCAATCACGGGGCCGTCCGCTACCCATTCGAGCATAGGATGACTCTGATCTTGCTTGCCTGCTCTCCAGCTACCATTGCCCTTTGTCGTCGGAATCTCCAAGTGAATTAGAAAGCCTTGTCATCGCCCCATATCCTCTTCTTCAACTGGACTCCTAATTGTCGAACACTAGGTCCCTTTCTCTCTCTCTCAGAAAGACGGCACTGTAAGATTCAGATCTCTACCTGAATTGTGAGCTCGAAGAGTTATGGTTTGCCATCGCCATCAACCTTGACTGCATCTCCGATTCCAGGCACTGCTGCCATACGAAGAAGACCTTCGAAGCTTCGTCGCCCCAGTTTGTCATCACGTCCAACATTTGTGCCTATATTGAGTCTTCCCAAACTCAATGGCACCACTGCACTCGACTCTTCCTGCAGACTAGACCTCACTGATCTCTCTTTCCACCTGCGATACTTGCGTGGCAGCCAGCTTCAAGGTTCAGCAACAGTTGATTGCCGTTGATGGTAACTCTTCTCACTCTAGAGATTGTTGGTACCTTACAATTCTATATGCTGCTGGTATCATCAATGAGTTTGGGCCTGAGAGCAATGGTGCTATGTCATTTATTTTCGGTTTGTCAATGGATCTGGCCAGATCATGAGAGAAAGAGAGGAGAGAGAGAGGGGGGGGGGAAGAGGAAGTGAGGGGTAAAATGGTCATTTTGATTGTGTGAGATTTGAATGTCTGAGGAGTTATTTGTTAAAATTAGGATGTTATGCACTGAACTGTCGACACACCCAAAGTACAGGGTGTGACCATCAATTTTTCCATTAAAGTTCATAGTAATATTAACGATATAGTTATCTAACTTTTAAAAAGTTTCTGAGATTACGACAAGGGTTACAAGCTAATGGAGTTTATTAACAAAGCAAAGAATAATAAGGGCTGGGCTTAGAGAATAAAAAGCATATATTATTCAAAATATTCTTCAATCACTGTCTCAAATCTTCCTCCGTACTAAACCAAGTCAATGGTCGAAACACTGCAACCTGAAGGTTACTTCCTACTAGTTTATTCACAACATGATATTTATTTAAGGGTATTCAATGAACAAAAGAATAAAGAAAATTTTGTCATTAGATTTCAGGACCACAATCATATTGCACATGGACCTGAGACATTCAATTCATCAATTCATCAATAGAGGGACAAGGTGAATAACTTAAAACACAAACACAAGCATAAAAGCCGTAGATAAATCATTGATGTAACCAAAGGGGGATGATTTGAGAGATTTTTACCGTAATATTGGAGCTCTCCACGAACTCTAAATTCCCTCCAATGATCTAACATCACTGACTTTTGAGAGTTTCTTCAATTGAAAATCTCCGGTTCAAAACAAAGATGAGAATCATACTTCACTCCACCTATCTCAATTGCAAGAAGAGATTTGGGCTCTTTGACTTCTTTCTTTCTCAGGAGCCATTGAGACGAACTCGGTTTTGGTTTGATCGATTAGAGAGTAGTCATAAATAAAAAAAAGTCCGATTTTAAAGGGTTGAAACGAGAATTACAAAAATAACCTTGATAATTAGTCATGTGTGCGGCAGATGGCTAATTTTAATGACAAATAATGACAAAAGTACTACAATTAAAGTCTAATGGACAGGACATTAGGTACCAAACTGTCCTCTTTAATATATCAGGTATTAAACTATCCAATTGGCCATACTTCAGGTAATATAGAAGGAATCTACCCTTTCTGGAAATCCCAAGTTTACCATTTCCTTAACAATATTCTTTTTAATTGTTACCTGTGGTATTCCCTTGACTAAATTTCTTTCCATAATAAATAGTAACAAGTAGGGCTGGCCATCTGAGCGGTTTTTGGACCAAGCCAAACCGATTTGGGTCGAGAAATATGCTTGCTGACTTTTCGGCTTGGTTGAGCAATACCGAGATAGGCCTTCAGCTTGGCTATGGTACATGAAGTTTTGTATATCATTGGTATACTGTACCAACGGTATATATTTAAGTGATACGTAAATATATATATATTTTGGTAGATTTGATGTATGGTGAAAGCATATTGTGGAAGTGTTGATTTTTATTGTTTTAAAAAGTGTTTGAGATTGAGTACCATTTTCGGATCCTGCGTGACTTATTTAATGTTTTGGTCTTTGTGCTGAGGGTCACAGAAATGACTAGCGTGAAATCTTTTATTTAGATTTGTGAAACATTTTTGAGTTTTGTGCAACTTATTTAAATGTTTTGGTCTTTGTACCGAGGGTCACAGGGATGATCAGTGTGCAAAATCATTTTGAGAAAACTAAATGATTTTAGAAAATGAAAGACAGTATTGTGGACTTTGAGATTTTGAAAGAAGGATGTACAGTTTTGGTGATGGTTTTGAAATGTAAAAACAATGTTTTGAAATTGAGTTCGATATTTTTTTGAGTTGTGGAAAAGACAATTGTAAAGAGTATAATTGTGGAATTGTGTTTTGAGTTATTCATGCACAATTGTGTATGGAGTTGTGATTGCAGACTTGTGTTTTGTTGAGATACCAGGGGTCTAGTATGACCATCTTAATTGTGCAATTTAAGATATGATGATATGTGTGGAAGTATATGAGTGGTGGCCTATGTGAGAGTATATGCGTAGTGACTGGTGTAGTAACTTATGAGGGAGTACATGTGTGGTGACCCATGTAGTAACCTATATGGGACTGTTGTGTGAAGGATGTGGATTATTGTGAGTGGTTGATGTTGAGATTGTTGATATGGTAGTTGGTGTTACCAGTAGATGAAAGAATATTGATATTTTGTTTATCTCTGGTTTTTGAATTGTTTGATTTTGTCGTAATCTCCTGAACTAAATTATATGAATGGATTTCTGTCTTCTAAATTGATTAACTTTAATGTAATCTCCTAAACTAAACTATATGTAAGAATTACTAAGGTTTTGGATTATCTGATTTTGGGTGATCTCTTGAACTAATTTTCTATGCATGGATTACTGGTTCTACTTAGTTTAAACTGTGACTGCGTTGGGGTTTGAAATTTATATTTCTTCGTGAGATTGTGGTGAGTCGTGAAATGATTGATGATGTCACAATGATGACAAATGCTTTTTATCGAGAAGAAAGGAGTGTGATTTCATGGATTTGTCGTTGAGACTAAAAATGATTTGAAATGTCACGAAGGTAACAACTACTTTTTTGAGACATTATGTAGATTATTGTTGCGTTTTAAAATATTACTTGAGTTGGATTTGTTTTCGTTGAAGTTTTGAGTAATTGGATGTTGAGTTGAGAGTCTGAACTTGTGGGTTTTAGTCACGAGTTGATTTAGTTATGCATGATATTGAAAGATATGAAACTGACTTAGTTGTTGCTGTGATATATGCTTATTGATTGTTTAGATTGAGACAACGAGTGTCATGATATAATCATCATATATCTTCACTGTGCTCCTTTTGTTCAACTGAGGTGGAATCAATAGATCATTTATTCATGCATTATCCATTTGCCTTAAATGTGTAGTCTAAATCTCTCACTCCCAAACCTTTCAATTGGAATAACTCTTTCATTTCTTGGATTGATCATATAACTACTAATGCTGAATCTAGATAACATCTTCCTTCCATCTTAATGCTTGCTTGGTCTATTTGGCATTCTAGGAATAAGTTAATTTTTCAGAACTTAAGTTTATCTCCTCAACAATGTTTTTGTCAGGCAGTTGTGTTAGGTTCAAATTTTGCTAAGGGAAATCTCAAGAACAAGAATCCAAAACTTTCTCAATATTTTCATATTAAGTGGCAGCCTCCTAATACATATCAAGTTAAACTAAACTTTGATGAAACTATTCGTAATGGATTTGCTACTATTGGTTTTGTTATTACAAATACAGATGGTAATCCTTTGTTTGCTACCAATAAGAAGTTAGGAATCACTAATGCTCTTGTTATAGAAGCAACTGCATTAAGGGATGGTTTACATACTGCATTACTTCATCAATATGCTAATGTTTTGGTTGAAGGTGATTCTAAGTTGCTAATTGACGGTATTTAAGGATGATGTGAGGTTCCATGGAGAATTCAAATTCTCATGCAGGATATAAGGCGATTGGCTCATCAGTTTAATTTCATTGTGTTTCAACATATTTATCGAGAGACAAATTTTGTAACGGATCATCTAGCTTCATTGGCTCATAGATCTCAAAATAATTATGTATGGTTTTTCAGTTACTCCTTACTGTGTCCCCAGCATTCCATTTGGATCAACTGAGAATATGGTCAGTAGAGATTTTGTTTTTTAGTTTCTTGTATTTATTTCTGTCATTAAAAAAAAAAACACCCCGTTTTGTAACTAATTATTAACCCATCATCTGTTAGGATTGGGCCGAAATTTGATAGCTAAATATTATCTGGGTCATTTCATTTATCCACTTGACTTAATAATTAGTTTTTGGGGCTCAGGAGTTCTTGAGGATGTTTAGGTCTTGATAGAACCATTCCGAATTTGAAAAAAAAAAAAAAAAAAAAAAAAAGAGAAAAACTCCGAGTTTGTACTCAATTGATAATCATCTTCTATTTATTGAAACTCGCAAGTTCATAGAAAGTCCCTTAGAATTGTGGCAGAACTCGTAGATAATTCAAGCTGAAATACAAGAGCTCTCTTGATCTTTAGATAATATACCGCTAACGAAACGTTCCGCTCCCACACAACCTTATTCATCATCCCAATGTTCATAGGTTTCCCTCATCAGCAAATATGTTGTCAAAGGCATTCGTGCACATTGCAACTCTACTTCAGCAAGTCCTTTTCTTTCAAGAACTGAACTGCTAATCTAATAATCTTGCAGTAGAAAACTGAGGAGCATGTTCACATAATCACATACGAAAAGGATTCTTAAGCAGCAAGACAACTACATACACCTCCACTCCCGGCAGCCCAACATCAACAAATTTGTTAGCAAGAGCACTCTGGTCTAGTCTCTAGTTTCTACACTCAGTCAAAGAAAACCAGAACAAAGTATAGGTAGCAATATCTAAAGTGGAAAAGGGAATCAGATTTTATAAATTGTACATGACACTCGTATATTGAGTGATTCCAAGAGAAAAGTACTGTAAATCCAGATGGGACAGAACAATGAACATACGTAGAAGATATAACTATTTTGATTCATGAACATCTGTAAAATAAATCACATTATTCTGTCATAACTTCCAGAAAATCTTTTGTGTGAGTAGCAGGGAGAGAGTTTTTGAGCAATTTCTTATCATGTACCTCTTGCAAGAACAACCAAAGCCTGGAAACTAAGGTAGGAAATACAATAACCACTCAAAAAAATATGTACGTATAAATAAACGAATGAAAACTGCACTTTGAAGATGAAAAATGGCAGGCATTCCTTTGGCACCCACGTAACAGGGAAAATGATGGAGGATCTACATGGCAGAGGCCATTGAAAGTCTATAAGAAACGCGGCAAAGAAGGTTCCAAGGCTCAAGCCTTGATCTGGCACTCAGTAGGCGATGATGTGTTAACATGGGAACTTGACTGATTTGGGGTCAGCAAGTATTTGGAAAGTTTTATGATTTCTTTTCTTATTAGGATTCGTTTTATTCTTAGGAGATATTTTTAGGGAATCTTCTTAAGCCTAGGGATGTTAGGATTACTTGGTCCTAATTGTTCAAGGGTTGGTTTAGCTTCCAATATATAGAGCCTTTGTAGTCTTTTATTTTCAGATTAAAATTAATAAAACTGAGAGCGTTTGCTATCCTTGGTTGTGTGACTCAACCTCCTTCCAAGGTGTGACTCCTAGAACCTACTGGTGTGACCCCAGTATTGGTCCTGCATCAGAAAAAAGAAATGAACAATGGTGCCCTCAGTCGAAATTCTATGCCTGGGGATTCCACCAATTCAAACACATATGGATCAAATGGACACCAATTAAAACACAAGGATTTTCAATTCTTATCTTCAGCTGAACTATCTCAATACTTTCAAATCTGGATAGCCTAACACTGAACATTACTCCCACACTGATGTCGAAGGCATGAGAAATTTTAAGTTAAAAATTCAGTGTTTAATTGTTCTCATGATGATCGAGTCTAAGATCAATCTCAAGACTCAAGGTTATAAAGGTACATGGACAGATAGAAGAGGAAGGCACTTGTTTTAGAGATCAATTCAAAACCCCAATTTATGAGAAGTAACATGATCAATAGAGAAGAAGTTCCCACAGAATAAATTCTCGAAAGACACATTTTCTGTCATGCACAACTAATTTAAATCACTCCCCTCATCCTAATACCATTGTTCTTTTACAATTCCACATTTATCTCAAACAGACGGCTATGGGAAACTGAAGTAACATTAAGTCTATCAAAATGATTAAAAGGAAAAAAAAAAAAAAAAGACAGTTCACAATTGAACATTGAGTATTGCAAGAATATGTGGTTTATGTGAAGCTTGCAACGGTAAAAATTAGCCAAATCATACAGAGATATAATTAAGCCTTTAAGGCAATATCTGGCACACAGAACTCACAGTTTCTAGTTTCTACCATGAAATAGATGATCATAAGATACATAACTGCGCAATCATATTTTTCATGAATTTTACATAATATCATCAACTAAAAATGATGTGTACAAATCACATGGATGACTGAAATTGCCCAACGACAAAGATTTAAGCAATTGCATATGATCATATATAAATGGATAGTATGTACAGATCACCCACCTGGCCTAAACAGATATGCAAAATCAGGCACAAAGCCAGAGGACTGAAAATTCAGTCTACTTCCACAAATGATGTACAATCAATATCTTGAAAGGTAATGCTCCCCATATATAAATCATGTATGTGATCAGGACAAAGAGGGAAGCATTTCAGATGGAGACTCTCATTAATTGCACCCATCCCCGGCACCCATCTCTTATCATCCACTCTGGTCAGATTCAATCGACTTTGCAATAATCGTACCCGATAAACAATAGTATCAGTTCTGTCACAGAAATGAGCAACACAAGAATATGGAGGCTCATCAGAAGCTAATCTAATCAGAGCCAAAGAAAATGCCCCATCCACAGGTATTGGATCCGAAAGATTTTTATCTCCCATCATCTTTACCTCTCTTTCTGTGGGAAAGTATACTTCTTGATTTCCATTTATATCAAAGACTTTCAAATCTTTAGTATAATGTTTCATGGCTTCACTTTTGGTGGATTCATGCTTTTCAGCTAGAGTCAAGATACAGGAGAACCTCAAGTGATAAGTTACAATAGTTTTGACCATCTTGAAGTTGTGGCAGCAGCAGTAAAAATCAAGCAATCTTCTCCCTACACCTGCATACCACTTGATGATATCAGCATCTTCAAGAGCAGTTAGTAAAGTGATTGGCCTGGGACGACCCATATGATTTGTAAACCCAATTAACTTGACCATCTTCCTCAAAACTTCTATAGGCGCATCAGCTTTCACACACAGCTTTGTCAAATCCTCAACTGTTCTCTTGGCATATTTCTGCTCCGCTTCTTCTGTTACCCTCCTTTCTTCTTCCTCTCTTGCTTTTCTATCTCTGACTGGGTTCAAATGCTTGTCCACTTGCTCTTGGAACTTATCATAAGCATCTACAAGCTCTTCGGGCAATTGTTGTCTAATATGTCTTAAAGACAGAAAATTACCTGCTGATAGCTTTCGATACCAATCCCAACGCTCATCCAATGACTCAAGGAATTCTTGCACCACTTCATCAGCCCAGGTTCTAAAGATTTCTCTGACTTCATTCTCAATTTGATACTCAGATTTCAATCCACCACTGCTCTTCAACTTTTTAAAAACATGCCTCATTATTTTCATTCCCAATTTTTTTCTGTTCCTCTCTCTAGCATTTTTCAATTCTATAGCTCTGACTTCCTTCTGTCTAAGGTACTTTTTTCGTGCTCTAATAGCTTTTTCAGACATAGCGGGGTGCAACACTGAAGGTGGAACTGCCTGTAATTCCATGCCCATGAAATCAATCTTCTCAGACACTGCACTATGAATAGATGTTTTTATCTTATCCACCATCAATTCCAAACTCCCTTCTAAGTACTTGACAACCCAATTCTTCAAATCCAGAGTCAACATTTTGGACCCAGACGTCATCACTAATATCTCATCCAAGTACCTAACCGCATATATCTTGACAGGCTTATAGAAAACACCATCCTTTGAAACAAGCTCATTCGACTCGAATTTAGGATGTTCCTGATTCTTTTTTAGACGCATCTCTTGAATTTCTTTATCAAAACCATTAAAATAAATGTTCATTAAAATTGAACTCAACCCACTCTCCTGAGGAAACCCTCTTCCGAAGCAACAACTACCCAATTCAATTCTCACCGCGCCACATTCAAACAATGTCTTGATGATATTAATCAAAATCTCATCCTCTATTTTCTCGTGCATAAACAAGCATAGCTTATTTACATGTCGATGTTCAAACTTATCCCGATTAAAGCTAACGCTAAACCACCAACTGGGATTGTCAACAGAGTTCCTAAGGTACCTAATGGCCGTGTGCCGGCCCATATTAACACGACCGCCATAAGAAAATGTCACAAAGCGTTCATCATAAACAATGCCCAATACAATCCTAATAGCTTCAATCAAAACTTTGAGTTTCAAACTGGGTAAGACCAACGACTCACCTCCGTTTCTTGGGGTCGCCATTGTGACACTAGAAGCTCCCACATCGAACCGATTCTCGCAGAGCTCGCGACCCATTTCGTGAATTGAGAACCGCTTCGAGACCGAATCGGGAAGGGAGAGGTGGAGGCCATTCTGGGTTTGAGGGGTGGTGAGGTTTTGGCAGGCGGTGAGGAGAACTGCGGGCAAAGCGACGACGTTTTGGAGGAGGTTGGTGAATTTGCCGTGGGTGTAGCGGGTGAGAACTAAGGATTTGAGTTGGGATTCTGAAAGAGGCTGTGCCGAGTTGGAGTTTGGATTTGGTGTACGAGTTGAGAGGAGTTTGCATAGTGAGGGGTTTTGGTGGAATGGAATGGCTATTGTTCTTCTGAGGTTTATGAGCATCGAAGCCGCTTCCAAATGAGCATTATGTAAAACCCTCCTCTGTTTTGCTACAACTAAAAAAGATGAGCTCCTTTTGAATTTGCATCCCGAGGGTGGTCCAAAAGACACATTGTGCTTTTAATTATTTTCTCTTTTTAAGGTCTAAAAAAAAAAAAATTGAGAAATGATGTTTTCGTCTACTTTTAATTTTGGTACATTAAGTTTTACAAATATCATTTTAGTACACTATGTTTTCTTCTCGACTTTATATTTATATATCTTTATAACAGCGTTAACTCTCATGCCGGGTGACATATTTTTAAGGGTATTCCAGTCTTTCCTATGTTCCTCTTTTCCAAAGCAATTTTTGTTTTGTTCTCCATCCGTTGCTGATCCGCAGTTAAGCCAAAGAAGAAAAAGAAGAAGAAGATCGAGAAGATTTGATTCTCTCTTACTCCATGTTCTCTATGTATTATTATTCTCATGAAGTGCCACTACGCCGACCTCACCGATGCCTCATTGCGATACAATCGCCCCCGACGAGGTCTACAACCTCGCCACCCAGTCGCACATTGCCATTTCTTTCAAGATCCATGACTACACTGCTGACTTCGTCACCACTAAAGCGCTCTGCTTCTTTGAAGCCGTGAGAAACCACGTCGACGCCACTGGAAGGACCAATGTTAAGTACTACCAGGCGGGGTCATTTGAGATGTTTGGGGCCACCTTGCCACCGTTGTCCAAGACGACATTGTTTCATTCCCGATCCCCTTACGCAGCCTCGAAATGCTCAACGCACTAGTACACGGTGAAATATCGCGAGACATATTGGCTCTACGCATGCAATGAGATTTGTTTTAATCATGAATTGCTGATGAGGGGAGAGAATTTTGTGATCCGAAAGATCACTTGGGCTATGGGTAGGATCAAAATCAGGTTGCAAAGCAAGCTGTTCTTGGGGAATTCAAATGCTTTCAAGGATTGGAGTTTTGTAGGTGACTGTGTGGAGGCAATGTGGATGATGTTATAGCAAGAGAAGCCTGATGACTATGTTGTGGCCACTGAGGAGTCGCACACGATGGATGAGTTCTTGGGGTGGCATCTGGGTTATGTGGGGATGAATCAGAAGGATCATGTTGTGCTTGACAATTACCAACAAAGAAGTTCTCCAGATCCAATTCAATCTCCACAGGCCACGCCAAGATCTCAAATTAAATCCACCATGAATGGACCTTCCATCATGATGAGCTACCATTGTTCTGCAATTGTGGTAGTGCAATTTGTATGAAGAGAATTTGCTAGTGTGTTATACACTTATTCAAAGCATTTGTGTCCTCAACATTGAATATGTACTTTTCAAGGCATGAGAAGCTTAACTTTACGAAGAATAGGATCCCAAAAGTTCTTAAAAGCATTGTGCCTCTTCCACAAAAAAGCATCACATTAATGTTGTCAAAATACTTGATGTGCTTTCTGAGATGCCCAAAACGATTATTTCTTCCATGTGGATGGACCTTTATGAGTTAGAGAAAGTGAGACTTGATAGATCATGTGGCATTTGGATATATGAATGCCTAGCAACAACATTGATTTTCGTTATCTCCAATTTTTGGTTAATATAAATTATAATGTGGTTTCGTTCAATGATTCTAGAGTTCCAGTTATTTACTGTTCGTCGTTCTTTATTATGAATGTTTTTTTTGTAAGTTCATTCATTCTATTTCAGTAGTTCCTACGGTCGAATTAAAAAGTAAAAAAAAAAATTGTATGTTTTGGAGAAATGAAATGTTTCTGTGTAGTTTCGCTGGACTTTAGTACCTATCAAAAGAAAAGAAATAGGTCATAGGGAGACCGGGTGTGCCGATCTCGAACCCTCCGATGCCTAAGTCATTATCGGTGTAGTATGTGGAAAAAATAATAGTACAGAGGGCAGAGTTTTTGCACTTAACTCATTTGGAAGTATATGGTGTCTTTTGTAGTAAGAAGTGGGAGTTCAGTTCCCTTAATACTCGATGTAGGAAAATTTCAAGTTCTTCTTTTGTAAGGAAACAACTATGTATTCATGCCACGCCAACCCATTGTAAGTGGTTCCGGTTGGCATGGCGGCCGAGCCTTGCTCTTTTACGGTAGCCCCGGCAAGCCGTTTAGGAAACCTTGGCAGGTTGGCGAGGCGTACTTCTCCGATTGTGATGCTCATAATATATTAGTTATAAACAGGAAAAAAATATAGAGAGAATTTGTGTGAAGGCAAAAAAAAAAAAAAAAAAAAACAAATAACAATAGAGATTGACACTACCCATATACCCTTCAATATATGTCACTGGTAGATGCCTTAGTTAAAGTGGAGTTAATATAAAGATAAAGAGATTCTTTATAAACTAAAAATAATGGTTACGATGTTATAATTCGTCGTTTTTTGTTCTGAAGGTTGTTTGATTTGCTATGAGTGCATTCATTCTATTTTAGTTGTTTCTACAGTTGAATTAAAAAGTAAAAACAATATATGTTTTGGAGAAAGGAAAAAAGTTTTTTTTTGGGAGGGGGGGGGGGGCATCAGAGTCTAAGATTACCCATTTACACTTCAATATATGTTAGTTGGCAGATGTCTTGGTCAAATTCGAGTTTAATATAAAGATAAAGAGATTCTTTATAAAAAAATTACGCATATTATAATTATTACAGATTAAAAAAAAAAGTTGCGTACTATAATTAAAAGAAAAAAAAATTTTGAGGCCTAAATTTGTAAAAATAAAAGTGCAAAACAAATCTAATAACGTTTAGTCTTTCTATAGTTTGTACATTCAACTTGATTTAAAATTGTTAGTCCATCGTTATGTATATTGGACTTTTATGTATGTATGGCTATCACTTTCTTATAAAATGATTAGTCATTTCACAGTTAAACATTATTATAAATTCTTATTTTCAGGTAGTATGTAGTGATACGCAATTTGTTGTTTGTAGTATCTACAAACTCAGTGACCGAAAGATATGATATCACTCATTGTAGCGTTCTATTACCAGTGTTTCCAAATATCCCCATAATTATCTCTTCTCTTGCCATTTTCTTCTTTGATTGAATGTTTATGGTTTTTTTTTTTTTTTTTTTTTTTTTTTTTTTTTTTGAAAGAAAGGCTAGTGCGGCTGCCCTCAAGTCTTGATTAATGGAACTGTCGAATACAAGGGGAGCACATTGAGCCTAAATCTCTGATTACAATAAGCATCTAGAGAACATCCCAAAATAATATTAGGAGTCTCCACAAAATACATGTATTCTAAAAAACATCAATTAGCAAAGAGTGCACTACTGGCTACCCCATTTGCTATGAAATAGAGGTGACATATCAAAAAGGTAACTTGATTACAATGAAACATCATTACTAAATCACAGCTTTCCCACTATGTTACTGCCAGGGAATAATTCTGACGACACTGAGTTTCATTCTGCCACTAGGAGGGTGTGACCATTTAACAATTGATCGTCGTCTCGCTAGACCATCCCGGAATAATTTGTACAAGCTTACAACTATGTTAATTATACTTTCAATTTCAATATTTGGGACTTAATTAAACAAATAAATACAAATTGAATGACTGCTTCAGTACATTTATAATGTTTTGTAAGTAATACATACCGAAAGATTGCAGCAGAACTGACAGATCAAGAGTTCCAACAATTAGGAAAGCAGTGTCTCTCCTTCATTTCTGCTTCTTGCCTTTTTGCAAATTACAACATAATTACATTTAAGTGTTTTATTTTTCAAAATGAAAACAATGCAAATATTACAGATTGCTCTAAGGACTTCACAAAAGGGTCACAACAACCATGGATATTGATCAACATCCAAAATTTGCAGCTATTTTGTGCAGTATTACATTAGCCAGAATAGAAGACATATTCGCTCAAGAGAGAAGTTGAAGTATCTTCATCTCTTAAATTTAGAAATAATTTAGGCACTCAAACTGGTGCATAGTTTGAAGCCTAAAATTTATCATCCCTATATTTCGAGGGAGTCTTTTTTCCTTATGTAGTTACTTTCCTTCTACGAGAACTGCAGAAAGAGGTTTAAAACCTACATGGTAAATTGTTGATCTGATATATGATCTCAAAAGCTTTTGAGGAACCACCATTGCTTTTGTTTGAGCCCAAAAGTATTTTTGGCAAGATCTCTTAAGGGGGTTTAGCATAGAGGGCCGATACCGGCGGCCCAAGATTAAGTCTACTTGAGTTTGGGTCATAGCTTCGTCCATTCCGAAATCCATAAGGAAAACGAGCCCTTATAGGAATCAATAGCAGAGTCCGATTATGAATATTCAATCAATAATCCTTCTATGGTAAGGAACAACCGAAACCCTAAGGTATAAGTACCGGGTTTCAAAGGACAACAAACACAACTCTTCAATCAACTAATCGCATAGATTATCAAAGTAGCCCCAGAGCAACATTCAACCTAGTTGAAACTAGCGAAGCAAGGGTAATGCCCTCGCAACCCAGTGAAGCTAAAGTCACGCTTTAGCAAAACCAGTGCTTTCTCCTACTTCCCAGTGATTGCTCTGCTTAACCTTCAACGTTAAGTATCGATTTGGTGAACGTAAGAGATCACATCCAAAGTCCTTATCCGTAAGGCAAGAAGTCCCTTTCCGAAAGGTATAGAAAAGAGGCTTGTGACGAGGTTGGTGCTCTCCTTATCCATAACACTTGAGAAGAAGTCAGGTCAAGGGACTCCCCAACGACTATACCCCACGGTGTTGGCACGCCTACGCAATCACATAAGCAAAAGAGACAGTTGTACCCAGACTGGTTTTGGAGCCAAACAGCATTGTACCATTCTCTTTCTTATTGGAATATATAAGAACACTAGTATTTCTTCCCTTCATTACTTTCTCGTGAATTTTTTGTTACCCGCTCAAGAATTCAGAAAAATATGATATGAAGGACAACCTAACTCATAATTGTATTTGCAATTAAAATAACAATTCATGTGGCTTGCATATATGAGCTTTTTGACCATTTTTTCATTTTAGGTGTAAATGCCTTCTTTGTAAATTATAAGGATCATGATCAAAGACATAAATTAATGCAATGCCCCAACGTTACAATTACTTTTGAATCAATTTATTTTAAGAAATGTGGATTGAACATCCTAACAGCAATTACAAATAAGTTTATAACTGTAAAAACAAAGAAATAAGAACTGATACATTAGTTTTAGATTAAAAAAAATCGATGTCCCATTTGCCAATGGATTTCGAAATATTATGATAGAACTGATGTCCCAAAAACTAGTGCACATCGAATTATAATATATTGATTGATGCACATCGATCGATTACAGTTCATAGGACTGCAGTTCACTGGTAAGAAAATGAATTTAAGTATAAATGAATTTCTTGGTTTTAATATGCAAGAATTATAGTTGGTATTAATGGTCATTCTTGCTTGAATGATTACGTGTGTGTGTGTGTATATATATATATATATTTACGTGGAATATATGTAGATAGCGTGACATTGTGTGAAGACCCAAAATTTCAGTTAAATATTTCGTAATTCAATATTTGTCAAATTATATGAATTATGAGTTGTGAGTGTGATTCGAATGTCGTTATTTAAGAAATTTGGTTTCGAATTATTTTAGTATCGAAATTTAACGTTATTTAGGCTTATTAAAATTGACTTATTTATACGTAAGGAATTTGAGGAAACTTCCTTCATGAAAGTCGTAGAGCTCGTCGATACGAGTTCGTGCATATGCGGAACGCAAGAATCGGAGTTCGTACGAAGATGTTATAGCATTTAGAAAAGTTGCCAAACTGGGTATATATATAAATGGAAAGTTTCCGAAAATAGGGTTTCCATTTTCAGTCGGTGTCACTGTTCATCGTCTTCATTTTTTTTCTCTCCCGTGCGCGCATCCGAGCTCCAAAAACAGAGCAATTTTCGCCGGTCTCTTTCTCACAGCTCCGGCCACCGTTTGAGGTGAAATGAAGCCCAGATCGGCTCTACTCCTACCTGTGAGTCGACTGGTGGTCACGGTTTCCCCTCTCGTGGCGCCTACACGGCGGTGGAACTCAAAAATCAATCCGAGCCCTAAAACGAACCAGCGGCGATTCCTCCTAGCTCCGGCCACCAAAACTTGAGTTCTTTAGCTTGTTGAACTAGTATTAAGGAGTAGAACACGCAGCAAAAAGACCCAAACAAGAAGTGAAGCTTTTGACGTCGAACGGAGCAACTATCGAAAATTTCGGTTTTCCGGCGAACCAGACTATTTTTAGGTATTTTCGATTACTTCCACTTGTTTTCTCACTTCGTGCTAGTTATGAAAGTTGCTCAAAATGATGAAACAAAGAGGATAAGCTCAGTCCCGACACCATTGGCGGTGGTCGGCAACGGCTCTGCCCTAAACTCCAGCAGCCCTTTCCGACCACCTCCGGGGGTACCATGAGTAGTTTCTGCTCAGTTTTAGATTCTACATATCGATACGATCATTTTGATATATAGCATGTGAATTTTGGATATCGTATGAATTAGTTATGAATTTTACGATTTCGATTGATTTCGATCGCTCGATTTGTGATCTATGAAGTTTGGACCGTCCGGTAGAATTCTAGTTTTGATATAATGATCGTAGGACTGTCCCGATTACCTTGTGTGGTCACGGGTGAAGATCCAACCGTTGGATCTTCATATAAGTGTGTTTTTGAAATTATACGCTAAGTTAATTATCGTTTTGATTAGGTGTTTGACGGATTTGTTAGCGGACGATTGTGAATCGTATTTTGGGCTGTAAGAAGACAGAGCGGGAGTTTAGAGGTGAGTAAATCTCACTTAGCTCATTTACAAACCAAATTTCCTTAATTGCCCAATTTATTTTTATGTGTGAGAAAACGGTTTTAAGAAATGAGTTTTAAAGTATATTAAAAATGAATTTCTTGATTTTGCATCGTGTGAACTATAGTTGGTATTAGTGATCATTCATGTGTGGATGGTTACGTATATATATATATAAATATATATATTTACGTGATTATATATTAAATGGTGTGACATTGAGGTGTGGAATTCTGATAATATGTTGTTGATAAATGTTGATAATATGATTTTATTATGTTGTTAATATTTGATAAATGTTGGTGATAAGCATGTTGATTTTGTGAGTTGAATAGAAGGTAGAGAAAAGTAGGATTCCGAGTATCGAATGGTCCAAGGATCTTTGGTTAATGATAACCAGAGTGTATGTGTTCTGAGGACAGGGAGGTCCAAAGTCCGTCCGTTAAATAATAACGGGGATATATTGTTCTGAGGACATTAAATGGTCCAAAGTTCGCGGGTTACTGAGTAACCTGGAGGTGTCATTACTTGACCCTGGGCTAAGGTGTCAGAGGTAACGAGACAGTTAGAGCTCTAACGTGGGGCTAAAGTGGCGATAGTTGTGATTAGGTGCCAAAGTGGCGAGAGTTGTGATTTAGTGATTGTGGAAATGTGTTCTATGTTGTTTCATGTGTGTTGGATTGATGTTTCTTGTGGTTGTTGAGATTGTTGGATGTTTACTTGAGATAAATGAGTTGTGGTTTAATAAATCAACCGTTCATTCTTATTTACTCACACGAGCTTTCAGAAAGCTTACCGGGTTTTGTGTTGTTGCAATCCCGGTACACTATTCAAATGGTGTAGCGGATAATCCTGCAGGTCAGGATAATCAGGGTGGTGAGCGAGCTGCGTAGGGCAGCAGGGTTGAGACCAGCACTTGGTCTATTTTGGTGTATTTTGTAGACTCTTGTGAGCAGAATATTTTATTTATGTTAGTATTGTAATAATTGACTCGAGAGATAGTTTACTACGAGGTTTGTGTGATAGATTATAAGATGTTGGTTTATAAAAAATTCAGGACGTGATTTGTTTAGTTGTATTCATGTTTCGGATTTGAATTTATTATTCGAAATTCGGGGCGTGACACATTGTGATGTGCATATGAACTGTGAATTACTCTTCGTGGCAATACATTATATCATGGAATAGTTGATTATATTGTGTTAAAAGAGTACTTGAATGTTGGTGTGACATTTGGAGTCTTGTGTAACTTATTAAATGTTTTCGGATCTATGGATCTGGTGTCACAGTGGTGACTGAGGCAAGTATATCGGGAACCACGCCTTTAGGTGAGTGGTTACGATCAGTTAGAGCTCTAGTCTGTCTGTCATTGTACGTCATGAGGGTAGCACGTGGGTTATTTGGGTCCATGAGTACATATTTTTATAAGAGAGTTCATGTGGGTTCTTTTTTTTGTTGCCCAAGAGGGACATGAGTTTCATATTATGTTGTGAGTTGGATTAATATGATTTTAGCACTTTGTGATTTATTAGGAGTTGATGGGTGATCATCTACTTTAGTCGAAGTTGATGGATGATAATCGACTATCGACTTTAGTATCGAGTTGATGTGTGAGTTGTTTGACTTCTTTATCTATTTTTCGCGTCATTCTAATTGTTTGACTTTAAATATAATCTCCTGAACTAAGTTATATGCAGGAGAATTCTGTGAATTTGATGATCTCCTGAACTAAGTTATATGCAGGAGAATTGTGTGAATTTGTGTGAAGACCCGAATTTTCATATAATAAATTTATGTAATTCAATAATTGTTCTATTATTTGAATTATGATATTTGGGATAAATTCGTATGTCGTGGTTTGAGAAAATTGGTTTCGAATTATTTTATTTTCGAAAACGAAAGTTATTTAGGGGGTCGTGAAAATTGACTTTTTATACATTCATAATTTGGGAAAACGTTCTGCATGAAAGTTGTAGAGCGCGTCAATACGAGTACGTGCATATGTGAAATATAATATTCGGAGTTCGTATGAATTTATTACGAATACTCGAAAATTGAGTTTTTCCTATAAATATAGGAGTTTCTAGAATTTTTCAGAAAAACCCAAAAAATTTCCAGATTTCTATTTTCTTCCCCAGTCTCTCTCTCTCTCTCCCCCGTGCGCAGCCCCCCCCCCCCGTCCGACCCGCACGGCCGGAAAGCCCCGTTCCCTGCCTTCGCTGCTGCCTGACCGGCGCGCCTCGCCGAGCCCATCCTCCCCCTGGCTTCACCCCACCCCGTCGCTGCCTCCAAGTGGAGATCGAAGGCCGACCAAGTGCAAAACGAATCCGGCCGGAATTTCCATTTTCCGGCATTTCCTCGACCGATTGTTGGCATTTTCATGATCTCCTCATCCTCCTGATCATCCTCATATGGGGCTTGTATCAGGATTTTGAGTGTAGAGCGGTAGATCAAGGATTGAAGATTAACGGCTCTAGTTGGATCTAGAAATGTGATCAGAGGGCCGAGATTAATCTAACTTCAAAGCACAATCTAAGACGATCTAGACAAAATCACGCTTAGCTCCAGGTATGAAAATTACTCACCTCGTCATTTTGAAAAAGTTTGTAGTTGACAACTTTTGCATCTGAGGTGGTTGACCGACGTTGACCGTCGTCTGACCTCCGCGTGTGGCGGCGCGTCGGACCATATTTCGAGTTTTCATTATCTATGCGATGATCCATGCATCCATACGAGCATTTTGACATATAACATGGTCATGTTAGAAAAAGTTGATAAATAGCCAATTTAAGTTTTTACTCTCCTATTTAACGTTTTGACGTTTTACCTTCGGTTTGCGATTATGTGATGTAGTCCAAGGTTCATTTATACAATGGTTGATTTTTGCTATTATCTGATTATTTTCAGTCAACAATTATTATTAGGTGTCTGTTGTCTGATATCTTGTAAGTCAATGGCTGCTGAAAGATGTTGTCTGATTTAAGTGGTTCAGACAATAGTTTTTAATTTGTTTGTTGTCACATGAGTTTCAGACAATGCACCTTATTTGATGTCGTCTGAGTTTTAGATTTTTTTTTTTCTATACACTTTTAGAGTTAGGGTTTCCACTTTAACACTTTCAACTCTTTCCCTCTCAATTCGATGGAGCAAAACACCCACCTCCCGCTCAAAATCACTGTCAAGTCAATACCAAGGAAATTAACCCCATTTATCTCTGCCATCTCTCTCTCTCTCTCTCTCATCCCTCAGTCCCGCTCTCAGCCCGCCTTCAGTCCCACACTCAGCCCGCCCTAAGTCCCGCCCTCAATCTGGGTCTTCTCTGAGTCGGTTGGCAATTTCTTCACTGGCGGTGAACAGATCCCCTGGTGCGAGCGCGACATCATCGCCGTAACTACTTTTCCTTTCCATTTCTTCTATTTTCTGTATTTTTCTCTCATAATCTTGTTTTTCATATACATGTGAATTACATTCATAGCTTCAATTTTGAACTGCCTCTTAATTTAAAAAGTAAATTTATCGAATGTCGATTTTCTCCTCTAAGATTTGGTTTGTCAGGTATTATCACTAGCTTCAAGTTTGTAATTGGTTCTCATGTTTTTCCTATTTGGCTTTTGATTACGTAAAGGTATAATCATTTGGTTAGTTCTTCGAATTATTTGGATTTTGTAACAATAATAAATTTGTTATCAATATTGATTCGGGACTTTGCCTTTCTGTAGTTCTTCGAATTACAGAACATTATCAGTACCGTCGCATCCGAGTCATTGGTAACTACTAAAAGAAGAGGTTTGCCCTCGTGACTTTGTCTAATACTACAGTACCGTTTTACCAAGGCCACAAGAACACCACCTTTTTGAGTGATATAATTGTTCAAGGGCAGCAGGTGGTGAAGTTTGGGGAAAAGGAGATTTCCGAGTTTAACAAGGAGACTGCTGCCAGAATTTACAGTATTGATGCAGTGCTCGCTCTTCGGGTGAAACTCAGGTTGGGCAAGATAAAGTTTCACAACTATAGCCTGGACAATATCCACTGCAAGCTGAAACTTCCTTTGAGTGCTAGAAACAGTACTTCTAATAGATTGGTAAGGTTTCTGGGGTTCTTACTTTGCTACTCTAGAGGGTCTTAGAAAGTGTGGTTCTTGAAGGGTTTAATGGGTTCTGTTTCATTTTTGGATTTAGATTGTTGATGGGTAATATCTGAGTTTTTGCTAAGAATGTTTTCCATTTTTTAAGAAGATAAGGAGATCTAAATTGTTTTCATTTCGTTTTGTTTCATATAATTTTGATATATCTGTGATTGGGGACAGAAAAGAATTGAACTTTTTTGGTGGTTTTTCTACTAAATTTTAAGGATTTGGGGACTGAATATATTAACTTGTGAACATTTCTGACATTCCAGTAAATATATTTACAGGATTTCTAGCAGAAGGCTTTCGATCCTTGCTATTGGTCACCGATCTCTGTAGGCCCAGTGGTGAAGCAATGTTTCATCAACTCTAATCTCTTGTTTTCAGGGCTCTCTCTCTATCTCTCTCTCTCTCTCTCTCTCAAATATTATTGATTGATTGGAGGATAGAAGAGCCAACATAAATATTTACAACTTACTTTTTTTTAATGAGCTGGGACGAAATTTTGGGATGCTTCTATGCCTTTTTTTTTTTTTTTGGTCACAAACCTATTTCTTTGATAAATTGTGAGGAAGCCTTGGAGGGAACAACTTAGCTTCAATATCAGCTCTTATTCTGAAGTGAGCAAGGTAGTTAGGTAAGTAAATGAGAACTTATAGTTGCATAAGAAAGATGACTTCGATCAGTCGACATTTGTTTTGGTGGTTGTCTATGTAACTGTGAACTGTTAGTTTAATCCCCCTGCAATTATTTATTACTGATACCGCACATTAGCTCTTTTTGGATTTTCAGTATGTTTTTGGTATGATGTATAATAAGTGAAGAAGGGGTGCTGGCATCGAACGACTTATGTGATATAAAATTCACCAGAGTTAGAGACACCCACCAGTGTAGTCTCTCATGATTCTCATCCTTTAACAGTTTATGTGGCTACTTCTATAAGGTGTGTTTTCATTCTCTCATTTTTATGTACATGATATGATAGCCACAACTGCTGACATATAGTCTTATGTCAACTAGGATATATATATATATATATATATATATTAAGTGGTCGAAATGCCAACCTTTACAAGATCCCTCTCTTTTGTGAAATTTATTACTGTTGCTACCTACATTTTCCTAAGCCAATTTGTATGTCTGATCTGATCATGCAGTCCAGACATTGGTGACATTATTGGCCTTGAATTAAAAGGAGATAATGCACTTATTGCTGCTGATATTGAGCGTTCTTCACTTGTTTTATGTGGCAATGCATTCTCAGATTCAAATGCAACTAAAGAAGCACTAGCTGTCTTGTCCGGACCTGTTATATTTGCCCGAAGAGGCCTTCCCCTATCTGCAAGGTACAATTATTCATTCTCTTTCTTTTGGAGCACTAGAGTTTTATTTTGGATGCACTGCCTGATTTGCATTAGGAGGTTGAAAATTTTCAGGCTTTTAGTATTTGTTGATTATATGCTTCTTTTATGTGCACCAGAAGATACCATTAAGGGTTGTGGAGATTTGTTGGTGCCAGGAGATGTAGGAGTTATTCGTTCTTCTGAAGGTGTTTTGCCCCATTGTTTCAAACTAGAAGCTCTGGTAGCTCAAATCTATTCAATTTGCCAGCTGCTGCAGTCCTTGCAACTTTTGACAGGTAATAGAACCCTGTACACAGTTGTTTGTTTCCGTCATGCTTTGGATCTGTTTTCTGTGCTGGCATAGTGTTTTCCTCCACCGTATAATTGATAAGGCCAGCCAATTCTGGGGTATTTTATGAAAGATGAGTTTAGGAACTACTTGTACTCCGGTCTATGAATGATTTAATTATGCTTTCTCTTTATCCTTTATGTAGACTCTTCTTTTCCTCAATATTTCCCTTTTCAGTTTGTTGCTATCAACTTATGTGAATGTCGGTGCATCTCAATAATTTTTCCTCAGAAGATGAAATCCACACCACCACTTGCTTCTTTTCATGTTTCTTATGTTTCCTAATATGTAAAAACATTGCCTTTTTTGCCCATTATGTTCAAGCAATTCTGGTGTTATCCCTTCTGTATCAAAGCTTGCACCTGGCCAGGAAGTGATTATCAAAATGGTCAGGCAGCTAGCACAAACTGATAAGCATTTTAAGATCAAGGGCTTTTGTGTTATTTTTTTATATGATTTCCCCAGTTTATCAGTCCCGAGTGTACGTAAACTATTTGATTGACTTGTGTCAATCTACTTTTTATAAGATCTTCAGTATTTGATCATGATGCTCTCAATACCCTGATAGTTTAATAATTGCATCCACTTTTCTTTCCTTGCAGTGATTTTGCTTACAACTATCTTAGTCGTACAATACCAAAGGAATGGTCTTCAAGCTTGCAGTGATTTTGCTTACAACTATCATGGGAGATGGAGCAAATTGTATTCTTTTTTATTATCATGTAAAGCTCATGAAACTTGAAAGCCTGTTAAGCTAATGAAATAGATATAGGCACTTGGGCAAGGTTAATTCCTGTGTAAATGTTGGGATGAATACTGCTGATGGAATGAAATGGTTTTTGGAATCAAGGATGTGTTGTTTAATTGTACATAATGTATGTCTTCTCTCCTTTCTCAGACAATTCAATACCAATCAAAAACTATTGTCTAACACATGAACATAAAGAAAAAAGAAAGAAAAAACTGTTGTCTGAAGCAATGACACACAACGGCTTTAAAAGTTTTGCTGTTGTCTTGTTCAAAGTCAGTCAATAGTATTCAATTATTTTGCTGATCTACAAGCTTTCTTCAGACAACAGTTTTTTTACAAATCAATGTTCTCTAAATGTTCGTTACATGATAACATTCTTCCAGGGTTTGTCAACTGAAATTACTTTGCACAAGAGTTAAGGTACCAAATGCTGTTGTTCTTCATGGTATTCAGACAACAGACAGTATAGTAGTCGCTGTTGTAGTAAATTTTATCAGACGACAGTTTTCTGGTATTGTTTGATTCATGTATTAGACGGCATTGAGATAGACAACAGCAGACTCTATACTCAGACGACAGTGTTTTCACTGTCGTCTGATTGAAAAATTGGTGTAGTGTAATAATTCCAACACTAACCTGTGTGTTCCAAATGAATTTATGTACAGATATATAGTCTTCGAGGGGTTATCATAATCCATCCTCATAAATTGAGCAACAAGAAGCTAAGTTATTGCTGGCACAATCTAGAGACAAGATAAAAGGAAAAAGACCAAGTTAGTACATGCTAACTGGGTAGAACATTTAGAGACCAAAATTAAGTAGCCAATAAAAATCTCTTCATTCTTTGAAACAAGGAATAAAAGGAAGTAAGTACCTCAATTTGTAACCAACAAAACAATATACTACTCCCAAAAAAATCATTTAAGCATATCCATCTCGTCTTCTAACTCACGAGAATCGTAGTAAATACATAAAAACACATAAGAGCAGAATAAGAAGTAAGATTCCACTCTGACCTTGTATATTGAATACACCGAGTCATGACAGTCTTGACCAAAGGACCAAGATTCTTGTCCACAACTGATCTCTTCATTTCAGTGAGTCGGATAAAAAGGAAATAAGGAAAGAAATTAGATTGAAAGAAATTGACCTTAGAACTCTGATAAAAACCTAAACTCTCAAGTTGTCTCTCTCTCTCTCTCTCACCATACTTGCTTAAAAGATCACTCATCATCACACAAGAAAAGTCTAATTTTCTTATATTTTTAAACACAAGTTCTCCTAGCAACAAAGAGCACCCATAGTCCACACTCTTCCATAAAACTTTTATTTTTTTCAGACCAAAGTGAAAAACAAACAGGCAAAATAATATATAGATAAACTAAAAGATGTAGATATACCTTCTACGGTTGCTATCAAGCAAAGAGCATGAGCAAGAGACTGCACAACATTCTCTTTGATTCCTTCAACATAAGTTCCCTACCTAAGAAAATAGCACTTTCAATACAAAACTCATCTCTATCCAGAAGCCATATTTCAAATGATTTCTAGAGTCTAGAGTATATTATGCAGGTAAACTACTCCAAGTATAGACTATAGACTATGCCCACGGTATATCAAAATCATTAGAACACAAAGATGTAATTATGCAATCGTCTTTGCACGAATGAACAAACAGAGTATAGACTATGCCCATGGTATATGAAAGAATTGAAACGTCCCCATAGGAATCTATGTCCTCAAAAACCATCAACAACACAAAAAGGAATCAACTTTGCTCCATAATTTAGATTCTCTAATCTAAATTGGCTACACCATATTAGTATAATCAACTCAATCGAAGCAAATATGTAGCAAACTCAATAGCCCGACAGCCCTAATTAACCATTAACATCAACTTAATAAATAATAAAAATAATAAAACAAACGAAATTTATGATTATCAGAACTGAATTGAGCATATTGAATACGGGGTTTGCAAACCTGAGCTCATTGAAGGAGAATTGGTCCCTGGATCATCTCCTTAATGAAAACCACATGATTTTTTTCTCTCCAAAATAATTATCATAGCGTACTTTTTTATTGCATTATGATACGGATTTCGACGATCGAGGACGATACGGGTTCGCGAAGTGGATTCAGTCCGGAGCGGAAGTTGGTGGTGGCCTCTGGCTGGGCTACCGTGGATGGCTTTCCATGTGGTGCTCCTAGTCAGACATGGCTGGCTCCGATCTCCCATGGCTGTCATAACTTCGGCAATTTGAGAACTACACACTACGATAGAAAGTCAAAGGAAATGATGGCTGAAGGTGAACCTCGGTGTGGATGGAGTGGGGCTCTCGGGGAGGTTGACGACGCTGGGATTGAGGTTGGTGATGGGCTTGAGGGGGCTAGTCCTGAAGATGGTGAGGTAGAAGATGGAGAGGGATCTGATGTGACGAGCGATGAGGTGGGTGTATTGGGAGCCGTAGTTGAGGATGAGGACTAGGTCCAATTTCACGGCTTTTGGGTCCATGGCTTCTGCAACTGCTCTAGTTTTATACGATTCTAGGGTTGGACGAACGAGTGACCTAGAGAGTAAAGAGAAACAAAATGTGGTTGGGGTTTTTGGATTTGAGTACCCAAACGCTACATTAGTTCCTCGTTCGTAAATCTGATGAGGGAAAGAAAAGTGATGGAAAAGGGGTGAACTGCTCGAGACTTGAGAAAGCTCAGAGTTTGACCGAATGAATGAAGTATCGAGCTTAAAGATAGAGGGCTTTCAAAGGGAAAATAAAAGATAAAAATTAAAAAAATTGACTCCAGTATATTCACACAACATACTTTTCTTATATCTGTTATCTGAATGTTCCCGTTCTTTTAACACAGCTAGGGTTTGACCATTTTGAGGGGGAAATTGTGGAGGGAGAATCCAAAATTTCAACATCTATATTCAGACAACAGATTTCTCTTATCACTGTTGTCTGAATATGACTACCTGCTTGGCTTCAGATGAATGAAAATTATAGGTATATTTCTATCTTCAGCTAACAACGTTATTATGTTGTCTGAATGCCACCCTTCTATTCAAAATGAAAAAAGTGTGTTTCAATGTGTATTCAGACAACAGAGTTACATTTTTATGTCATCTGAAAAACTGAGACAACAGAAAATTAGGCTTCTGTTGTCTGATGTGTGTCGTATGATTAACTTTTTGGCATAGCGTATGTCTGCTCCTTACAAGAAAGGTACAAGGTTTTGTGAACAAAATATTAAAAATAAGCATTATTATCGAGTCAATATAATTAATGCTGTGATAGACTTTCAGTTGGCAGAGTTGGATAGTAGATTTACAGATAATTCGTTGAAGCTCCTTGTTCTTAGTGCTACATCTGATTCACGTGATAATTTTCAATCATTTAAAAGTGAAGATGTTTGCAATCTTGCTTTGGGGTTTTATCCTCAAGATTTTACATCATATGATATGCTTGCTCTAGATATAGAGTGTGGGTATTTTCTGACAGATATTCAGATGGATCCAAGATTTGCGAAAACAACTATTGTGTCTGATTTGCGTCGACGGTTAGTTGAGTCAAGAAAGTCAACATTCTTTCCTATGATTTATAAACTGATTTGTCTTGTGATGACTCTGCCAGTTTCTATAGCAACAACAAAGAGAGCATTTTCATCTATAAACATCATAAAAAATAAACTTCGAAATAAGATGCAATATGAGTTTCTTGATTATTTGATGGTTCTCTACATTGAAAAGAAATTTGCCGATAGCATTGATAATGATTCTGTGATTACTGAGTTTGAAGTGAGTGGGCTTTGGAATGTACGATTTAGTTTATTGTTGTTTTACAACAAATGTATGCTTGTAGTTTTTAATTTACAGGGTTTGGTTTTATGTCCCCTCTGTTGTATGTTTTGATTGAAAACAATAAAGGCGTGAGAATGAGCCTCTCACTGGGTTTCAAACCTGAAAAATATATATATAAATTCTAAAATTTTTGTGCACTTTTAATTAGCATAGACAAGTCTCGGATCTTGGATCTGCCACTACACATATACATCGATCTTATTTAACCAAAAAATAATAACAAACGTTATCTAAATTTTGTGATCCTCTTTTAACCATGATTTCAGAGATATAGTGTTACGTCCTGAATCAAAAATGTTACTTGTTACTTGTGAAAATACGAAGGTTAATAATTTCGATTACGCTTTATTGGTTTTCAATACGTTTAATGGTCCTAAAAATTGACTTTTTATTCGGGTCAAAATTCGAGAAAACTTTCTTCATAAAAGTTGTAGAGGATGTTAAACCGAGCGCGTGCATACTTGGTTCGTAAAAATTAGAGTTCGTATGCAAAAGTTATAAGGGAAATACGAAAGTTACTGTTTATGATAGAAAGTATATATTTGAATTTTTACTATGCTGCATGGTAACTTTCTTCTCTCTCTCTCTCTCTCTCTCTCTCTCTCTCTCTCTCTCTCTCCCTCCCTCCCTCCCTTCTTCAACTCCAGCTCTCTCTCCACTCCGGCCACCAACCGACGCCCAACCGACGCCGTTCGACTCCGCTCCTCATACCCAGCCTCCCCAACGTCTCCGACCACCACGAAACAGCCAGAATCTGGCTGTAGAAGCCGTCAAACTTCAAGGAGCCAAAACCAGTCAACGGCTCGTTCTCACGATTCCGGCCACCAAAAATGCTCAGACCAGGTCCTTTAGGAGCGTAGTGCGACAATGATCATCCTTTCCAAATATCAGGCCGAGTAGTGGAGCGTGGAGGAAGAACCGACTAGTTAAAGTTGTGGGTTACTATTCATCAATCGAGCCAAACATTCCCCTTAATTGTTGGGTACTTACAATCCTTTCCTATATTTGTCGTAGTTGGGAAATATGACCAGAAGGTTGAGACGTTTGTGCTGCCAAAATTTGTCGGCCATCGGAGCTGATGGAGGCGGCACGTGAACCCCACGTGCGGCCACTGTAGCAGGCGCGTGGCGGCGCCTCCAGCTGCCATTTGACTTCATTTTTTAGCCCATTAAATCCTATAAATGTTGTAGAGCTTGTATATGAAATTTGGTGAATTTTGGAGAAGCTTGAAATTAATTATGAATTTTTGAAGTTTAGGGTTTCGATTTATGATCTACGAGAATCTGACCGTCGGATTTCTCTAGAATTAGTCCTATAAATTGTAAATCGACGAATAGAATTATCGGTGAAGTTTGGATTAAATTCCAGGAGAATTGAAAGATTTATCCATAAATTTACGTATAGAAATTTATAATTTATAGTTCATGTTAATTGTTTACGAATAATATTTGCGTAAAGGATGTGAAGAACCTCAATTGGAGGAGAATTTTGGCCAACGGCAAGTTTAGCCGTATACTGTGAGTGGCCTTTTGATTTTAATTGATGCATGCAAATTAATTTCTGCAATTTAAATTTTATTGAATTATAAAATTATTTATCTAGCATTTTAACTTGGTTTTGATTATAAATTGATTTATGGTTTGGACTTTTGAATTAAGATTTATTATGCTCGATTTGAGGATTTGGAATTATATTGAAAACATTTGTCGAATTATTTTTCCGAGGTAATTTCCGAAAATTTGCATTATAATAAGTTATCAATCTTTCGAGATTTTTAAAAGAGATTTGAAATTGTTATGTTTGGATTTGAATTTACAATTTGCGTTTGGGAATATGATTTAAATTACGGAGATTATGATTTATGTGATTTCGACGAATTATTTTCCGAAGTGATTTCCGGAATTTAAGATTATAATTTTATTCGTCGATTTTTAAGATTTTCAGGAATATGATCAGAAATGAGATTTTCGAGGAAAATGTTCATGTTTATTATTTCTCGCCTGTTTGTTTATGAATTTGAGAATATTTTGATGTGTGGGGTCACGTCGGTTTGAATTAATCAATTACTTTCCGATGAGATATATTTGGGAAGCTTTATGGATTTACGAGTTTTTGGATTATTTTCCTTCACTATACTTGAGGCTGTTATTGTGTCTCATTCTCACTTACTTTGTGTTTGTGGGTGAAGTCGAGGTGATTTATTCTCCTCCTTATATGAGTAGTAGAGGTTGTTATTTCTCCTCCTCACATAATTTATCTGTGAGGGAGTCGAGGGTAGAGCTTGAGAGGCTCTGTTATACTCGTATAGTGATAATCGTTCTTCCCCGTATGATATTGTTATTTTGACTCTAATCAACGAGGCTGGTAGATTTTTTCAAAATTTTTATTGTGGCGAGAAATATATTTTTATAAATGTGGCATGCATCGAAATTTTGTTTATATTTCAAATTGTGGGAAAGTATTAAATTTTTATTCAATTAAATTATATCGTTAATTATTTTTGTCCACTCACTCTAACGTGTTTTTAATTACTTTCACCTGGGCCCTTTGTTTTCAAATGCCAGTTTGCAGACGATATTAGTCGAGGTCGGGTGTACATGGAGTTGAGGCATAGCGAGCACTACTTCCGCATTATAGGATCTATCGATCATTTATCTTCTTTTCGTTTGTTTTTGAATTGCTCTGATAACTTATGAATTTTTTGCTTAATGTGAAAATGAAGTTGTTGGTATTTGGGGAGCAGGATGGCTCCAGGAGTGTAAAGACGGCATGCTTAGAAGTATGATTTGAATTCTTTGTAGGTTAGGGTTGTCCATTTTTTGGGAAAGTTCTATTGAACTTTCTCGAAAAGTGGATCCCGCAGTACCAGTTGGAATTTCATGGTGAAATTCTGGATCGGATCCTGTCATATAGAATATCCTAAACAATTGAAAGGGCAACCTATGACTCAAAAACCAAAAACAAATATAAAATTCTAAAAGTTAATGCAGATAAAGTTTGGACTTAGGGTTTTTTCTCTTCTTCTTTCAGTAACTCCTTTTAAGACATGACTAGGTGAGGAGATTGATGATTTTGGTGGGGCTCAACTCATGCTCTACTTGAATGCATTTCTGGTATCCAAATCAGACCTAAGACATCACATCATACACATCACGTCATACTAAGATTAGCCTAGTTAAGGAATATATTAACTCAAAATTCATTTTGACTCAAAGAAGAACAAAAATAAGAGACAACGATTTTTTTTTTTCACACTTTTTTTTTTTGCATATGAAAAACCCACAAAAATAAAAGACAGAAGTAGAAATCCCTTCCCCCACATGAAAATTATGCTCCAATCAAAATCCATGGAAACTGGACATTCACTTCGGGGTCACTATTTTCTCAAGCCATTTATGATACTTAGGTCCATTCCATCCCTACTCCAATCACTCTCTAGACTAAAATAGGAAGAGGTTTGCTTCTTGGAATTTTTTCAACAATTGAATATGTTATTATGAGAGTGGGTTTTGTTGGCATCGTAGAATACCCACGTTTGTGATTGTTGTTTATTGCTTTTTAACTCAAGTGTTAACACCATCAGATGAAATAAAATGAGGGGTTAAGAAGGATCAATAAAAGAGGGGAAAAAAAAAAGGATGAATGAAGGTAAGAGTGTCATTAATGGTTTTAGAATTGAATTAGTGTCGAAGATGATTTTGTGGTGTTTTCCTTGTTCGGATGAGAAGAGAGCTCTTTTTAATGATTTAAGTTGTTCATATTATATGGGTTGATTAACTTGTCTTATTTTTATTTTCTTTCAGAGAGGAGAGAGATACATATAAAACTTTTGCCGGATTTGACTATTATATGAACATTATTACATAGTAAATTTTGAAGGAATAATGAAATACTAATAACTTCATGACCAAGAACATATGATTTGTATGGTAATAAGCAGGAATATTTGTGACCTTTGGGTATTGTTTATTAGGGGAAATTAAAATAGAACAGGTCCGGAAATTTTTCATTGTTAACCTAGTATCTTGCGATGATTATTTACCCATTTTTATTTTAGTCATACACTTATCAATAAGACATTGAAAGAGACTAATAGTTAGTTTAAAGCATTATAATTTTCTTGGCGTTGCTTTGAGGAGCTTAACAGTGCTTCTAAAATGGTTATAAGCACATTAACTCTTACAAACGCTAAATGTTTAGGATTGTTCCAAAGAGCGCTTTTGTTCTATAACTGTTTTGGCTTTCTGTTTTTGCTGTTTGGAAGGCAACTAAAACTGAAATTTGAAAATCTTCTAAACTCTATCATGCAATCATCTTATATCCTTTAGTGATAACAACATTGTGAACTTCTCATCCTTTTAAGGTCATGTATATGCATTTCCTTTCTAGCATGCACATGTTGTCCCCACTAATAGAGAATCGGATGAATTAACCTTAAAAAGAACAAAACTAGAGTATTGCCCTATATGAGCTAGATCAAGTAACGTTGGTATGCTTAGGCCTCATCATATGGCCCTTGGGCCCTAAGCTCGCCCGGCCCGGCCCTTCCATTAGGGCGGGCCGGCCCGACCCTTTCTCAAATAGGGTAGGGTAAGGGTCATGCAAATGAAACCCGGCCCTACCCTACGGCCCGGCCCGATTTTGCCCGAAAGGGTCAAGCCCGGCCTTAAAATTTATATTTTATTTTTATTATTTTTCTATATTACATATTTACATAAAAAGAAATAAGAAATATTTTATTTTAGAGAATGGGTATTAGATTGAACATTTGAACCCAATTAATTTATGTAAATCTAATTTTTATATCATACACTCCAAGAGAATGGACACTAATTTTTTTATAAATCTATATTTATATATCATACACTCCAAAGAGCAACCTCTATCAATTCAAAGAAAATGATAAAATCAACCGTTAGATGTGATTATTACAATAAATTATGTGGTTAAAAATTTAGTCAATTTCACCATAGTTTCGAACCCGATCGGAGTGGTCAACCATATTCACTTGTATGTTTTCTTGGTTGACCGATGGCGTGACAACCGCAAAACGTGCTAAATTTTTTACATCACATTTTTAAATATTTCATCAATGGATGTGCGTAGATATAAGATAAAAATTTCAAATTTAATTACAAATATATTGATCTATACCAATTTGCCTCCTAAAGTTGTATAACTTATACATTGCATTTAAATGATTGAGGTTACCCTCCATGAGCAAAATGGGGGACGAAATGAAATTTTTTAAAATGAACCGCCAGATGTTGTTTTCATATGAATATATGTTAGTGGTAGAAATTTCAGCAATTTCCGCCTTCGGTTGGACCTCGATCTACCCGGTCAACTCAATACCCTAAATAGAACATAAAACAAATATGCTCTCAACCGGTCCTTGGCAATTCACTTTTTTCGATCTTTCAGCTCCCACACTCTCATGGGTAGGGGGTCTACTTACGGATGTCAAAATTTCGCAACATTTGTCCGCGCATGGTGCCGCTCCCCTTAGGGAAGTTTGCTTGTGCAAAGCGTTGACCGCTACGTTGGACGCCTTATTCACGGCAGATCAGCCTAATTTCTTTACACAATACCTATCAATGTTGTATAAACATATGAGAATTTTCAGATTGGTCGAATTTCATTTCAAAATTTTTGGATCGCACATAATCCTTATATGTCTTGTAATGTAGTATAACTAGTTTATTAGGCTTGTTACCTCCATGAGCAAAATGGAGGACGAAATGGAATTTTTTAAAATGAACCGCTGGATGTTGTTTTCATATGAATATATGTTAGTGGTAGAAATTTCAGCAATTTCCGTCTTCGGTTGGACCTCGATCTACCCGGTCAACTCAATACCCTAAATAGAACATAAAACAAATATGCTCTTAACCGGTCCTTGGCAGTTCACTTTTTTCGATCTTTCAGCTCCCACACTCTCATGGGTAGGGGGTCTACTTACGGATGTCAAAATTCCGCAACGTTTGTCCGCGCATGGTGCCGCTCCCCTTAGGGAAGTTTGCTTGTGCAAAGCGTTGACCGCTACGTTGGACGCCTTATTCACGGCAGATCGGCCTAATTTCTTTACACAATACCTATCAATGTTGTATAAACATATGAGAATTTTCAGATTGGTCGATTTTCATTTCAAAATTTTTGGATCACACATAATCCTTATATGCCTTGTAATGTAGTATAACTAGTTTATTAGGCTTGTTACCCTTCATGAGCATTGTTAGATTGATCAATTTCCATTTGAAATTTTTGGCCCGCACGAATAAGCCATAATTTTTTTTATTTTTTCTATTTTTTATTTACGTTTCTCTTTTTTTCTATAATATGCAATTTATCTCTTTCTTTGTAATTGATTTCATAAGTTTTGTTTTCTTTAATTTCTATTTTCTTTGTTACACAACAATTAATATTGGAGATTTATATAGATAGTTAATCGAATATAACCACCTTAAGTAATATTAATAAATGTTATAAGTTACAAGTATTATATGAATATAAAATATGTTCGATAAAAAACAATGAGTCTTTTATCACCAATATATACCATTAAGCCATATTTTGAGAAGAAAAAAATAATGTTTTTTTTGTTAAACAAAATAAGGCCCTTTTCGGCCCTATTTGGCCCTATTTGAGGGCCGGCCCGACCCGGCCCTTTCGGCCCTAACAGATCGGGCTTTTTGGGCGGGTAAGGGTTAACATATTTAAGTCCGGACCCGACCCTACCCGACCCTAAATTTTGTTGACTTTGACTAGGCCCGGCCCGGCCCGACCCTAAGCCCTAAAATTTAGGGTAGGGCCGGCCCTAGCCCGGGCCATGATGACCCCTAGGTATGCTATAGAACTAGAATCATGAACTGCAGTTTCATTTTGAAACTTGTTTACAAATTTGAAAACAAAAATTATTTTGAGGCCTATACTTCAAAAATAAAAATCCACCGACCAATAATAACATTTAGTCCCTCTGTACATTGAAGCACAACAGTGACAATTTTTTTTAGAGACGGTAAGTTTCTTTTGTTAGTTTCAAAGGAATGAGATTGGAAACATTGTTGGGTGCATGTGGTAGAGGCGTTCAAGAGAAAAAAAGGTGAACTCAGGAGGAAGGCAAATGGTGGATGAAGATTAAGTATTGGTAGAGGATGATTTAGAACTTGGATGAACCATTGTGATAGGATAGATCAATAGGATGCTCTGATACCATAAAGAAATTTGAATGTAGCTGTTGTTCGTGCTTATGAAGATATATTCAATGTTTTCCTCTCTCTCTCTCTCTCTCTACATTAGTGTTTTTTATTTTTATTTTTTTGATGTCTAAGTGGCCTTATGAGTGACTTTATCTATGATTTGAAATTTGAATTATGAGTGACCAATTATTATGTGGCAGTGAGGCTCTAAACATTTACTTTGTTTGTTTTACAAATAACCAACATTACACAACTCATTAACTAGTCATTTACTTTGCATCTCAAGTCTGCGCCGCAAATAAATAAATAAAGGCCATCACCATTTTTCAGTTTCTTTTATGAAACAAAAGAAAAAGAAAACATTTTGTTTGGCTCGATCAAGAAGGCTAGCAAATAGTCTCTTTTGTTAATGATGCGAGGCATGCCAATACTGTGTGGTGTGATTGTCCCGGATGTCCCTGACCTGACTTCTTGCTCAAGCTTGTAGACGAGGAGAGCACCAACCTCGTCACTAGGTTCTTCTTTTACCCTAACAGAATAAGGACTTTCAGTGTGATCTCTAGCATTACAGTGTCAATATTCAAAGTTGAAAGTTGAGCAGAGCAATCATTGAGAAGTTGGAGAAAGCACGAAGGTTGCTTAGGCGGTCCTTAGCTTCTATGCGTCAAGGTGGTCCTTGACTATCTCTAGGTTCAACAAAAGTTCAGGTTTGCTCCGGGGGAGGCTTTGTTAATCTGTAGAGATATAGTTGTGTGTCTGTATTTCATTTTAGCCTATATATATATATATGGGCTACTTACTGCGGATTCATCTTCCTAATAGGACTTAAATATTGTAATGATTTGTTTCCTATTAGAGGTGAAAAATTCCTCCTTAAAAGGATAAAGATAGGCTATATCTTAGGCCACAATTATTGGCCATAATCTAATCAAAACACTGATGAGTCTTGATAACATATCATAGGCAATAGTTAATTGCCTCTAATCGCGTAGCTATCTTCTAGGCAAGATAATTGCCTTAAAGACCAACTCTTAGATATGCACGTATTGCATACATATTCATATGCATCCCTTGTTAACTACAATTAAGGATGATTGTATCCTTCCCAAACTGTTCCACATCCATCATACCTTACTTGCCATTTATGGGTAACCTTGATTACTTGCATATATAGCCCACGCCATTACTCCTTAATCAATCTAAACCATAGCTGCAGCTTGCATATCCATATCTTCCCATCTTGTACAACCCTGGTAATTAAGCAATTCATCATTAATTATCAAATCCCTAATAATTACTAGTAAATCAATAAATATCAAGATTTGCCTCAAGATTGCTTGATTTTCAAGTATGTTTTATTCAGCCTCTAAATAATATATTCCGAACTTGTCGATAATATATGATTTGAGCCACAGATTTTGGCCCGGTTTCCTTTGAGACATCCCTTGTCAGAAAAATGTTAATTTGAGCTCAACCATTACACCCCAGGCCTTGAACATAAGTCCCTGTCTTGACTAAAGAGGTCTTGATTCAAACTGTTGTTCTTGTAATAATGCTGCCCTAAAGCCACTCACATTGGCTCTAGCAATAACTGCTAAATCTCTCTTGGCGCTTAGCTGATCACATAGATAGGCCTCTATTGCTAGGCCATGAAGCTTGTATGCCATCAAGCCGATCAACTTGACGAATAAAGAAGACTTTGTTGGACGATTCTGATAGTGGCACACTTAATTATCGACTGATAATCATGTAAACATAAGTACCTAGGACTTGAATCACCATTAGAATGATCATCAACTTGTAATTACGATGTGAACTTTGCTGTTACGTTCAAATCGAAGGCTTATTACAAGGCATGTCCAGCTCCCAAGCTTCAATATGATAAAAAGGCCACAGGTATTGGCCCTGAATATTAATGATCAGACACTTGTATTTTGGAAAAATTAGCTTGATCATAGTGATCGAGTTTCCAAAACCACCTTTGGCTTTGACAGTTAATGTTAGCCCTCAGCTACTCGATCTCATTAAGCCTCTTTCAGGCTTTTCTTTCCTTAAGCCACATCATTCTGACATGCCTCCAGACTCGATTCTTTACTGCTTCGACAATTCAACTATATCAGCTATTGGCTTCGTTTTGATCCACTTGAATTTTTATTGATAGCTGTATATCTCAGGCTGTACTCCAAATAGGCCTTCCTTGATAAGACTCAAAACAGGCATGCTTTCTAGCTTACCAAGAAGAATAGTACAACACCTGAACCATCACATGGCTTCTTCGCAGCAAATATAGTCCTCTTAGCATGTGTCCTTTTTCTTTTCTTTTTTTAGGAGAAACGTGAAAACTTTCATTACTTCGGCCAACAAAGTTAATGAGTACCTAAACATAACCATGCACTGACAAACATAGCACGCTCTAACGGTAGGGAAAGAGAGTATGGAAATACTCAAAAAATGCCTCAGATGGACCCTAAACCTTCCCTTCTGAGCTTCGTTTCATTATTAAAAAAGAACAACGAAAAGCAACAAAAACAAAATAAAACTTATAAAAGCCAAACAATAAGACAATCTTCAAGGAGCAGAAGCGTCCTCCTCAAGCCTACAGAGCAGTGCACGACGATTTGCAGCTGAGAGAATCTTTGGTTTGTGCTTCTTCCCAGCCCCTAGCTTACCATAAGTAGGGGATGAAGACTTTCCTACCTCAAACTGCAGGCCTTTGGTAGGGGAGGCCTTCATTCCAAAACTGAAAGTTGAAGCATCCACTCTGCGCTTCCGATGTCCCGAAGAGTCCGGGCTCTTAGCATGCATCCCTTTAATACCTCTTCATTCTTCATGTCAATGAACAAGAGGTAAGACAAGTAACAGACCAAAAAGCTTTTACATTGGCTTTTTGTTTCAACACCTTCATACCTTGAATGATTCCATGGCTCAGTCAATATGATCTTGCCTCTGGATAGGCTTAGATATGTATAAACAAATAGGCCAATTGGTAAAGCCTCTCTTGTTTTCAATGGATAAAACCATGGTGTAGTTACTCATGATTTAATTTTACCATTACACAAAGTTGGCTGCAAATATCCATAAACTTATGGCCATAGATTTGACCAAGAAAAGCTGCTAGTGTTTCGGCCATGTCTGACTGGCATATACTTCTAGTAGACATCAAATCATGAACATGCTACCGAGCTAACCATATGCAGAAAGATAAGTTTTTCTTTCTTCTATGCATGCCACAGTTTAGCAATAAGAATTCTCAATCAAGCCTCTCTTTGCTCCTGCTGCAATCTTTTTGTCTAATAATGAAGAGCGTGATGGCTCAGATTAAAGCTTTAGCTAGTAAATTGGCTAACATACATATAGCCACCAGGTAGGCATTCAAATATGTATATAGGCAAAAGCCACCAAACCAGTTGGCTCTAAGCCCCTCTGATACTTGCCAGAGGGTCAGAGCTATGCAGTAATCCATGTAATTTCCTTCTCTGCCAACCAATGTATACTGCCACTGTAATTGGCATACATCAGTTGTGCCCCTTGCTGGCATCCAGATTGTTTCTGTCTTGTACCCCCTTCGCTGGCCTGTACGTAGTTATAAACTTCGGTAATATCCCAGGGTGCATTTGTGAAGCAATAGCCAAGGAAAACTGCTCTGGCGAAATTACTTTTTTCTGCTACTACTCTCTTCTCATGAAATCTTCAAACTCTGTGAAATTTCACCACCATGAGAATGAACTATTGTGTTCTGTTGAGTATTGGTATTCCCCTGCAATATTAAGGCAACAGTTCTGCCCCCCAAGTCTGCATACTTGAACTCAATTTTTCATCAGCTAATCACGCCAAGAAACCAATCTGTCGTATGCTTTTATTTCGATGAAACAATTAATGCTTTTAAATCAACCAGGTATGAAAGCAAAGCATTGAAACCACAGAAAACTGGTTTAACATTTAGGCCACTGGATTTGGCCCTTAAAAACTTAAAACACTAAACAAGTCTTCAGTAGAATTCTGGCATAAGCAAGCTTTGCCATTTACAAAGTAAAAGTCCCCTTGAAATTTTTTTAAGGCCACAGGTATTGCCCCCAAGTAATCCTAAGACAATGAGTATGTCTTAATCTGTGAGATTTGGCATTAAAATCATGCCACAAAAATTTGAAATACCTGTCCCATGTGTGCCCCCCAGTTTTGATGTCCGGTATGAAGCAAGTTGAGCTAGGGGTTGGCGAAACTTAGGAAGAATGGGATATCAAAACTTCAGCGTGTCCCCAGCATCAATAAGTTAAATGGAAAAATCTCAAGCCTCTGTAATCACAATTGGGCATGTAGTTAATAGCTTCTCCTTAGTGTATTACGATAATTAGAAACCACTTCGCCTTGGTTCTCCAGAACCGTTTATACTCAAGCACTCCTTGATCACACTAGGACATGCATGCTTCTTTTGGTTCATTGATCAAGATCACAAGAATACATGCTTAGCATGTACATAATGATAAACCAGGGACGTGTCTTCTTTGCAGCAATAGTCTTCAAAATTCAAATAATACCACCTATTTACTGCTTTTTAAAGGAGATATCCCCGCCCCCAGCAGACATACCGACTTGTTTCAAGTGCTTTTGGTCTTTTATGCATTCAAATAATATGCAGCTTTTATAGAAGATGAATCATGCAAACGGTGCAATATGATTATCAATTAACTTCACATGTGGAGTGAGTCCATGAGACTTCATTTTACACAAGGAATAAATATTTATTCCATGACAAAAAAAAAAAGTAGAACACATGACAACTAGTTTAACAAAAGAAGAAGAAGATATGTTAACTAAAAAAAAAGAGGAAGATATATATATATTTATATAATTTCTAAGAATTCATATAAATACACATGTCACAGTTGAGTTGCATATATATATTTATATAATTTCTATGAATTCTTATAATTACACATATCACACTTGAGTTGCACTTTTGAAATCTCTAATCCTACATGGCCCTTCACTCCAATAGTCCAATGTTTGTTTGTGCAATTTACAAAAGTAGTGGTTTTGTTTTGGTGTATATGTCTAATAATGCAAGTTTTCCAATGTACACACTACACACATTGGTGATTGGGACGAGAACCGCAATCACTTTGATAACATTTATTTGACTTTGGTATAGTGTTTTTCCACCTAAACCATCAATGATAACAAAACAGTCCAGCCAAGATTTTTGTGTCTGACAGTGAAGGCAGGCCATGAAGTTTCCTGGAAGTTGAAAGCCTTATACAAAGTCCCCATATAGGACAACTAACATGGGCAAATCTATAAGCCATCTTCGTATCATACTGCCACATTAACATATAAATTCTTGAATTCATTATACTTTTCTATATGAAATTTATAAGTTAATTGACATTTTCAAACGAGGAACAAACCAAAAACAAGAAAGGGATTGTTGTGACTTGACATGGCGTACATGTTCGTCGCCGTCAATAAACAAGAACATGAACCTATCACCCTACAACTCAACACTCCACGCCAAACCGCCCCTATTATTCTCCGACTTGATTTTCCTGGTAATTTATTCCACTTATATTTTATTTATTTAGTTATCTAGAATAATTAACACTATAAAAACGTTAGTAAAGATAAATTTGTTAGGCTATTCTATTGTTCATAGTTTTCAAGCTCATGCGTCATGCTTACAATGGTAGGGAATACATATAAGAAAGTAACTAATAGGTCATTGGTTCGCAGAAAATAAGCATTAAGAAAGAAAACGTATTCATTTCTTGCGTTTGGGATATAAAAGAAAATGAAATACTTTCATGAATGAATGGAAAATAAGGGGGAAAGTAGTTCCTTCTAAACTCTAAAGGAATCACTTTCCCCGATTCTTTCTTTTCATTTATTACTCACAACACATTATTTTATTACATTAATTAACAACTTTTTAACAACTTTTTAGATAACTTTCTTTATGTTATCAAATATTGTCATAAAGAAATTTCATTTCCTTTCAAAGAAATTGCTTTTATTTTCGTGAACCAAACAAGCCTAAGTATTTGACTATTATTGTCCACCCGTTTCTTTTGACTTTTTGCTCTTTGTTTTTTTATGAAGATGGTGTATTTTGTCATACCGAGTAGCCAGTTCTCGTCTAAGCCTGCAAAGCTAATCCAATCGGCCGCTACCATCTGAAACACAGTCACTGGCTTGAAGCGCAAAATTCAGCTTGTTCCGCCTCCGAACACACTAGAAACCACACTAGATACAAAGTATTTCGAAGAATTCAGACGTTATTTCTCAAGTATTGACTTCTACATTGAAGAGCATTCACTTAAGAATGTACCAATTCAGTTCACCGGTATGATGTTGAGAAAATTTGACTCCATGCCGAGGCTTCACATTTTCTAAATTCTGAAATATCCATACAATCTCGTGACTTTGTCAAATGTTTTCGGTTGAAATAGGAGGGTCCAATCACTTAATTTTATTATAATTCCCCCACCCACGAAAATGGAAAACAGAAGAGAAGAACAAAAACATCACATTCCACCAGAAAGAAAGGGAAAAAAAAAAAAACATCAGGTACAGAATATTCACAATCTATTATCTTCGGCCATCAAGTTCCATTCTATAATATATTTTAAACCTAATAATACTCTAATTTTGCCGGTGAACTGCGATCTTTTGCTTATTTGAAATAACCGACACTGTAAAGATCGCAGACAGTTATATAAACCACCAAGTACTGAAAAATTAACTGACGACGAATCGAAGCCGTCAGATTCTCTGATAATTGCCTCCATTTTATACGGTGAAAAACCAAACATCCATTATCCCATTCAAAAATAAATAAAAATTCAGAAGGCTTGTTCCAGATAGATCAAACGTGATGGAGCGATCTAAGATCATCTCTGCAGCTCCATCATAAGAGCAAAGTCCTGAAAGCAGACGAACCCATCCCCGTTCTTATCGACCTCGGCTATCATGCGCCGGCAGTCCTCTAACGTGCACCGGTCGTCCCCTATCGCCGTGAAAACGCTGAACAGCTCCTCCGCCGATATTTTTCCGTCGTGATCCGTGTCGAACACCTCAAAAGCCTCCCGCAGCTCGGAGTCGGCGGCCGGTTCACAAGCCGGTCCGAACCGGTGCAACAATGCCTCCAGGGGTATGCAGCCGTCGCCGTCCCGGTCCACCTCGCTCAACATCATCGCCACCTCTTCCTGGCTCGGCGGCTCCGCCCCCAGCCGCTTCAGCAGAGCCTCCAGCTCTTTTCTCGACACCAGTCCGTCGTTGTCTCTGTCGATCAGCTTAAACGCCTGGGCCACGTCGAGATGAGTGTCGGAAGAGAAATCCGACCAGTCCCCGGATATTTCCGGCAGAACGCTCGTGGGAGTCCCCATGCCGCCGGGCCCGGGCTTGTGGTCGGACGGCAGGGGATCCGAAGAGGAAGACGAAGCCGTTCCGGAGCCAAAGGACGGTGGGTCGGAGCGGGAAACGGCGGAGCGGTCCTTCTTGGAGCGGAAGAGGCGTTTGGGGCTGAGGCTGAGGCTGTTCATTTTCATGAGCTTCATGGCTGAAGATGAAGATGATGAGACGAAGCAGAAGCAGGAGGCAGGTTGGTGATGAGAGAGAGAAAGAGAGAAGAAGCAGAAAGGGGGAAGAATGGGAGTGGGAAGGAGAGAGGAAGGGGAGAGGGGTTAAATGGTGGGAGTGAAGGGAGTGCCATGGCAGCTTCCTCGAAGTTTCGTTGCGAACCTTTTCATGCGGGTTATTTATATCCTTATTCCGCAAATTAAGACTTTGATATCTCTCAATTAATTTTTTTAAAACGAATATTTAGCCTGATTAAACTCTATTTTTTATTCCAATTCCATTAATTCCTCAAACAAACAAAAAGCTCATTGTATAATACAAGGTCGTTTTCACAAAAATAAAAAATAAAAAAATAAAAAAATTAATACAAGGTCGGACCTCCGTTTGGGGCTTGTTTGTTAGTTTGCGAGTCTTGGGGTTCAATTTAGTTTCCTTCTTAGTTGGGAACTCGGGGCTCGTTGTTTACCAATTTACAAAAAGTAGATGTTCTTTTGTACTCACCTTTCCGTTTATTTTCAGGGGGGATGAGATTCTATAATGTGTTTGGTTAGGACTTGGGCTCAATTACTCCAAATACGTGGCACTTTTAGAGATTCTTTGACTTTTTTTTTTTTTTTTAAGAAAACAAATCACTCTTTTTTCAGAGTAGAAACATGCGACGATTTTTTGTACTAGAGTTTTTTACAAAGAACTTTGAGATTAGTGATAAAGTCTCATTCAACTTAACATTACTATTTCGAGCATGGTTTCTCTCAATCGGCGACATCGAACCTTTATTCTAGGTTTTTGTTCATCGAGCTTTACACATTACGACAGAGGTTTCCTACAATGTGTTGTCGATCAATGATGTTTATATCGATGGTTAGAGGCATCCAACAACAATCTAAGACAATGACAAGGTCATTTTTTACATTATGGAATCCATGACGATTCTCTTATATTCGTGTGCAAGAATTGGATTTTGTTCTCAGTTGTGGCCTGTAATACTACATTTGAGGGGTATCCCTATTTGGCTTCGGAACGATGGTCTTCTTCTACATTTAGAGGTTATTTTTTATATAGACCAATTTTATTAGTGACATTGATGATTGTTGTGGGCTTCTCAATTACTATAGCAATTAACGACTGAGATGTCTCTTCTTGGGCATTGTTGATGGCTCCAAGTGCGTTTTATGGTGTTTTGCTACATGGGATTACACTGGAGCAATGATTGATTCTGAGATACCAAACTTGAATTAATCCGTTTTAGGGTTCGTCAATGGGGCGAGCCTTATAATATTTTTACACAATGACGGGGCCGCCCTGAGTTCATTATAAATTTCAAGATCCAAGTCCTTCCATATTGTTAATGTCTAAGATTCAGCGGTAGCTAAACCTTATTAACGCTGGTCCAAGTTTGGACCGCTATTGAAGGAGTTGTAACGCTAGCGTCACCTGTCAAGTAAAATACAAAGGGCGTCAGAGGGAGACCGTGGTTGGCGGTCTTCTCTACTTCGATGCCTAAGTCAGTCAATGTATGTATGTTGACTGAATAACGTTAGGTAAGTAATAAATACGTAGTTAATGAGGAGAGGAGGAGTGGACCTTTTATAGGTGAGGGGGAAACTGATCTCTTCCTTGTTTTCGATGTGAGACTGATGTGCTTCAGTTTCGAGCTTCTAATGCTTCAGCGAGGTGATCTTGGCGCAATACGTGGTGACGCGTCAGCGCTGATCTCGGGCTGAGCCGGAGCTCAGGTGACAACCTATTTCGTAGTGTTTTTGTAGGTCGCAACCTTGACAATTGTTGGTATCGCTGGCGGCAGTATGAGCGTGGCTCATTATAGCTAATTATGCTTAGGCAAATACTCATGTAAGTACACATATAAACCAAGCCTTGCGGGCTTTTTCAGGCCTGGTCGGGTAGCCTATTTTTTTTATCCTGGCCAGGCCGGGCCTCTGTTCTCTATGTTCTCTCGTTTATCCAAATAATTCTCTAGTCCTTAAACCTTAAACCCATTTGGGTTTTCTGAGTCACAGGAATTGTTGTAGTTTGGAGATACCCTAAGTGAAAAATGCAATAGGGAAAGATATGCTCAAAAGTCTGCAGAACAAGTTTGAAGCTATCAGTAAAGAACAAGTTTGGAGCTATGTTGGTGGTTTTGATTGGAGTCAGGAAGCTCATGGTCTTGTTGTGCCCTTTTCAGATCTTTACACCAAGAAGATGTTTCAACTGTTCATGCAGTCAGCTTATTCTACAATTAGCATCTAAGATACAGCTTTCTTTCTGAGCATGAATGAGGATGTTCTGTGCAGAAGCAGATTTGAAGGTGAACAATCCAATTATAACTTTCTTAGTATTAATGCATGTATATGTATATATTTATGTATTTGATATTCAAATTGATGTTTTTTGGTTATGTGTGTGACTTTCTTGATTTGCATTACATGAAAATATTTGATACAATTGCGATTATGTAAAGGAGAAGTAATGGCTTTGTTGATTTGCTTACTTATCAAATTATTAATGGCTCTTAATTTGATTGGCAAGAATGCAAGATGATGAGTGCAACTAAGGTTAAGATACACACACATATATGCATAAACATACATATGTGTTATAACTACATAGTATAGTATTTAATTTGCGGGCTTACGGGCCTGGCCTTGCTTGATTTTATGGGCCTTTGGCGGGCCGGGTTAGGCTTCGAACTTCTAAACCAAGCCCGACCCTCTAGCCACTGGGTCGGGCTTTTTGCAGGCTTTTATGCTAGTCGGGCCGACCTGACCGAGCTTTTACCCATCAGGACTTGCAGGCCTCCATCGGCTCATTTGATTTGCGGGCCAAATGATGAGGCCTAGTTTTTGGTATTGAGTTTAAGGGTCAAATTGTGATCATGAGAATAATGAGATAGAGACTTAGTAAAGAACAATTTCATTTTGAATCATGAATATCATTCGCAACTAACCTACTAACCGATTATAATTTTTTTTTAATGACAGTTCCACAAAAAAACCCTTTAATTAAAAAAAGACAAAAAAAAAAGTTTGGAAATATATTTAGAAAATGAAAGGGTAACATATACGTTAGGGATCATCATGGGCCGGGCTAGAGCCGGCCCTACCCTAAATTTTAGGGCTTAGGGTCGGGCCTGGCCGGGTCTAGTTAAAGTCAACAATTTTTAGGGTCGGGCCGGAGCTTAAATATGCTAACTCTTACTCGCCCGAAAGCCCAATCTGCTAGGGCCGAGTCGGGTTAGCCTTCCGAATAGGGCCAAGTAGGGCCGAAACGGGCCTTATTTTGTATAATAAAAAAAAAACATAATTTTTTTCCCTCAAAATGTGGCTCAATGATTATATAGGTAATATAAGACTCATTATTTTTTATTGATCATATTTAATACATACAAACAAACACACACACACAAACACAAACACACACACACACACACACACACACACACACATATATAGAAATTAACTTAAAATATTTATTAATTTAGTTAAGGTGGTTATATTCAATTAATTATCTCTCTAAATCTCCCAATATTAATTGTTGTGTAACAAAGAAAATAAAAATTAAAGAAAACAAAGCCTGTGTAATAGAAAATAATAAAAATAATATATAAATTTTAGGATTGGGCCGGGTAGGGCTTTTAGGGCCGGGCCAGGCTTGGCCCTTACGGGTTCAATCGGGTCGGGCCGTAGGGTAGGGCCGGGCTTCATTTGCATGACCCTTACCCTACCCTATTTGAGAAAGGGTAGGGCCAGCCCGCCCTAATGTAAGGATCGGGTAGGGCTTCGGCCCTATGGGCCGGGCGGGCTAAGGGTCGAAGGGCTAAATGATGAGGCCTAATATACGTAAATCTGACGTTTGAAAATAAATGAACAATTTAAATTTAATATATGTGGCTGAGTTTCACTTGTCTCTTACAGTTTATTGAACTGTCTCCTAGGTGAGCAAGAATCATGGGCAATATTGAAAACTTTTTTGTTAACGAAATCTTTTTATATTGATAACTCGATAAAACAGTTTTTCAATTTGCATGACATCAAAATAAACTAAATAATCTCAATCGGTCAAATTTGGGAAAACTCGAGTATGCGATCAAGGTCAGGTTTGAAATCGAATTTAGGACTTCGGTATCCAAGTCAAATAAATTTTTGAACTCGTACTAGATATTTGTATTGATTAGCCCAAAAGTAGAGAGTTCTATTAGCCTCTCTTCTTGATCATGGGCATGTGTCATTGTTCACCAATATTAGTAATGAAAACATTTTAAGGTGCAGGGAAAATTTCTCTCTAAGTGGATCATCTTTTTTTGAAATAGAAATTGAATGCATTAGATCAATAACCAAATGCTAGAATCTACAAAGCTTACATAAAGAATCTGACAAGAAAATCCCAACTACCTATCTAAACCAAAGCAAACCATTAAGGATCTCTGGGATGCTCACAATTAAGCGAGCATATACAAGAATGGAACCAATCTCGCCTCCTACGAAAATGAATCATTCAACTAACCCTCACTTGTCAATAAGCAATTGTGGTACAAGCAAGAAACTAAAATCGTTATAGAAGACATAGAAGTTTATCCAACCTCAAACATACTCAATACCCTAATACATTAGGGCCAGATTTCCTTGACATGAGCCCCAGCCCGTAGGCCCAACCCAATTCTAGTCTTGCCTAGTAGGAAAGTTCCCTACCCCATCAGCCTAAGCCCAAGCAGAGAGAGGAGGAGCTTCATTGCACTGCTGCTCCTTTGCCTCTGCCGCCGTCATGTCTTCCGACTGCAGACCTTTCGAACACATCATCAGATCGAGTAGGAACAGCCTAGTCTCGGCTACAGCAATCCTCAACCACACCTCGCCAGAACACAAACGAAGCCCGCCGCTCCCCGACTTGCCCGATCGCGGCTGTATCGTCAATACCTGCACCTACCAGCTTCAGGGATCGAGATCACGCCCTCAAGCCGCTGCACTCATGTTGTCGACCACTCGAAAGCCTCCGGGATCCGACCACCCAACCAACAAGATACTAACCCAAAACTGGAAATCTTTCTACCGACAACAAACGTAGGCGCTTTTCTGTGCTTGACAACCCTAGGAGAGAGTGCCGCTTGGTTTTGTTTTCGATTACACTCTTGAGATTGTTGAATACAACTCCGGTAAAATGATGCTCAAGTATATCATCTTGTATCTTATAACTAAGTAGTATAGTCGTTGCGGTGACTTTTTTTTATATATTGTTTTCATTGTATATCTTTACATCACGATGTGCTTATATAATATCACTCTATTTATAAATACTATCATTTATGCTAAAATCATCACAACACAGTATTACGTAGATCAAACCTTGATTATCTCTATTTTCCAAAAAGACAAAAAAAAAAAAAAAGAAGCATGGTTATCTCTAGAGATGGCAAACGGACCGCTAAGCACGAGCACGGCACGGGCCCGGCAGGCTTGAAAGCGGCCCGGCACGACCCGAGCACTTTAGAATAACGGGTCGGGTTTGGCCTAGGAATATTGGCCCATTGGCCCGGCTCGGCACGGCCCGAACACGACGTATTATGGGCCGACCCGTTACAAACACAAAATTTCATTTTGTTTTTAAAAATATTAAAAAACTACAATGATGAGATTTGAATATTAGACCTCTTTATTTAAAATCTCATGACAATTCCACCAATATTATTTCTTTTATGTTGTCAAAATAGTGAAATAAAACATTATATCTTTGTCTTAACTCTTAACATAAGTATTTTTTCTAAATATTAAATATATGTTTATTAATAAAGACTAATCTCACCATAATACAACTATAGAATGAAGGAAATAATAATATGATACTAAATCTTCATTATATTAATAAAGATTAATCTCACAATAATATATTAAAAACAATATATTTTGAGTTATTTTCTTCTTTCTTTCTTTCTTATAGTGAAATATAAAAAATTATTAGAAAACTAATCTTAAAAAGCTAAGATTAAGAAAAACGTTGTAGAACTTAATTTATTTTAATTTTATAAATAGTTAAATAAAATTAATTTTTATTTGTTCAAATTAAGATTTTAAAATCATGCTTTTAGTGAGTAAGCACGAGCACGGCCCGTTTATCAATTCTGCACGAGCATGGCTCGTTTATCAATCTGGCACGAGCACGGCCCAACACGATATGGACTCGGGCCATGAGCCGGACCGGGTTTAATGTTTAAGTAAATGGGCCGGCATGAACCTGGTACGATAATAAATGAACCGGTCCAGGCACGACACGAAGCACGACTAACCCCGCTTAAAATGGATCGGGTCAAGCCGGGTCGGCCCGTTTGCCACCTCTAGTTATGTCTGTCAATCAAAACCTCTTACCAATTTGACCTCAACGATTTGATTGATGAGGCTGCCGGTTGGTTGTTGAAGTCTCAGGTAATGTTGGTCATATTATTTTTTTATTTTTTTTGGGTCTGTCGTGGGTCATATTATAATATTACACTTAAAAAAAACGGAAATTAAGAAATGGATGAAAGCATATATATGGGAAGCACGCGGAAAAGGAAAACTGTTGACTGTTGAGCACGCGGAAACGACACGATAAAACCAACTAAACGCGAAACAGCTCACTCATTCCCTTTCACTTCACCCATGCCATTATTCACTTTTGGAATTGGAATTGGAATTGGAATTGGATATTCATTCATTCATTCATTCCCACTTTTCAGTTTCACCAAAAAGAAGAGAGAGAGAGCAATGTGACACAGCCACGATCAGTCTCAGTATGCTGGACCACCACGCATGTCTCACATAAAATATATGATTGAATGTGAGACAGCCGATGATGCTTGATTCTTTGCTAACCACTCCTTTAGTTTGGCCAGAGTTTTACTTTCAGTTGCTGCCATAACATTTAATACACTCATTGATAGCGATACTGCATACACTCATTGCTACCATTCATTATTACTAATTAGTTATTACTCTAACCACTTGGCATACATGATTGCATTGTGAATTTGTGAGTATAAAATTCACATATAATATAAAGAAAAATTTTACATGACATCAATTACGTTAAGGTATCGATAATTAATCAAGTATTAGATCGATAAAGAGATAAATTAGTTTGATATAGAAATAAATTATTTTCATATCAGATTACCAATTCACCAATAAATGGGCCAGACTACTTATAAATTGAGTTAATCTACTTTATAAATCAGTATATTGTTGTAGACAAACCTTAATACAAATGACCAGGTGTGATTATTTTCATAGGATTTGTTTCCATCTTTGTTATCTCCGTTGTGTTGGTTGTTAGGGTCATGGTGTTTGGCATGTACTCGTTTTTCGAAGTGGTACAAGTAATTTAACTAGGGGTTGCTATGCTTATTAGGTGATGGATCCTCCAAAAACAAGGTTTCAAATTTCGGTTTCGGTTTCGATTTCGGTACTTCAAGTTTAAGGAAATTTCGGAGAAAATTTCGATTTCGGTGGAAATTTCGGTTAAAAATAAAGAAATCAAATTAATTACATTTATAAAATTATATTTTTGCATGAAACTTTTACATAGACTAAACTAACCTATAATAAACCTATTTACAATGCAACATCTCTAAAATTATACATTTATAATAGAATGTATGGATGAGTAATTAATTAGTACTGTAATAGGTTGCTAAACTAGTGTTTTTATCTATGTGTATTGATAATGTGTTATATATTGATAATGTAAATATGATTTACTTTTTTTAATAATTAGAAAATTACAACCGACTCGGCGGGGCACGTAAAACTAAAACCCTGTGAATGAAAATGAGCAAGTACAACAAAAGGAATATAAAAGCTACTACGATGTGGTTCGATCTAGCTGGTTGAACTACTTTCATTTAGTATCATACAATACTGCTCCAAAGTACATAAATTTTGAAAATGATTTTCGTACTTCATCATATGGGTATTGTATGTGTACATGTTGTTCCCTTTCCACATGAAATCCACACATCGGATATTGTAGAATTACCTAATATGATGTTTTAGTGTATGAAGCATACAATATTTGAGACAAAGCAAAAATGGAATTTCGAGCATTCAACTTTGTAGCAGATAAAAGCAAAAAGGTTTTTTGTTGTATTCAACTTGATTGCCAAAAAAAATATATATATCAAAATTTCATATTTTGTCTATGAAAGTATGAAGTAAAAATTCATTGTAGGTGACATAAAAATTTGACAGAAATTTTAGAGAAATTTCGGACAAATTTTTTGTGTGAATTTTTAAATATATATTGTGTGTGTAGATATTTCGGAAATTAATAATTTCGTGGAAATGTACGAAAAATTTCCGAAAATTTTCGGGAAACACCTGACGGAAATCATATAGTATATGAATTTCATTTCGTTACTTCAAAATTACGGAAATTTCGTCGGAAATTTCAGCAGTTTTGGAGAAATTTGAAACCTTGTCCAAAAGGCAGAGTTAGGGGCTGAGGCAGACTCCGAGGTAGGGGTAGGGCCAGAGGTAGAGGCAGGGTTCCCCCTTATGAGGAGTTCTACGAAGAGGATGAGGTTGTGCAGCCTGTTCAGCCTGTTGTTGTGGCAGTTGATGCTACTTGCCTACTAGACTGGCTAGAAAGGTCACTAGATTGGGAGCAATCGCATTTCAAGGTGTACAGATTTAATGTTAGCTGATCGTTGGATTGAGAACATGGAGAGCTATTTTGAGGTGATCATTTGTATTGACATTGAGAAGAGGAAGATAACTACGTTTCTCCTTCAGAGGTAAGACAATGGTGGAGTTTTGAATAGAGGACTAAGGATGTGACCACCTTGACCTGGGAAGGTTTTATGGAACTCTTCCGAGACAAGTTTTTTCTGGCTTCCGTGAGGGAACAGATGGAGTGTGAGTTCCTTGATCTAGTAAAAGAAAGATATGAATGTTAGGGAGTATGAGGCTCGTTTCTCATAGTTGTATTGCTTTGTCAGGCCAATTGATGCAGAGACTATGGCTCGAAAGTTTGAGTGACGATTACATCCCTCAATCAGACATGGTGTAGTTAGCCTTCACCTCCCTTCTATATCGCGCATCATGGATGGTGATGTGGCAATTGAACAGAATCATCTCACTTGTCAGAAGGGATTATTGGCTATAAGAGATTCCTAAGGGAAAGGAAAAGCAGTTGTAGAGAACAGTAGTGCACTAGGTACTTAGGGCGGGTCCTGGAAAAGGCAGAGGACTCATCAGCAGGCTCCAGCTACAATTGCAAATGAACATATTAGGGCTATACCTATTAGGCAGATTATGCCCTTGACATGTTATAACTGCAAGGAGGTTGTCATTTGGCGAGGCATTGTTTGAAGCCGAAAACTAGGTCATGTTATAATTGTGGGCAGGTAGGACATTGAGCCAAGGAATGTACCCAACCTCAGGGTATGAGATAGAGGAATCAGTAGAGGCAACAACCTCTGGGGTAACCTAGAGTGTCTGCTATTCGTCAATAAGGTGCAGGGGAGGCAGGTACCTTATTAGTCTTTAATTTATCTGCTGGGGTGACGTATGACATTAGATTACCTCTATCCCTTGTTATTATGCGATGTGTTGAGTTTACTCTGTTGCCTCTAGCTAGAATTTGTGTGTAGCTTCATTTTTTGTTGCGTGTTGATTAAGGTTTGTTCTGTGATGCATCTCTCATTTTTGTCGTGGTAGAGATTTCTAGCAATTTTGATTATGTGCAACACTTGTGGTGGTGTTGGGAATGGTGTGAATATGGCAAATCTATGCATGTTGATTGTTTTGAAATGGTAGTCATTGTGATTCTTGAGAAGCATGTGTTTCATTATTAGTGTTTTGAATTAGTTACTATTTATAGACATGTTATTCGTATCTTTACACTGCTTTGTGAGCTTAAATTTCAAGACAAAATTTCTTTAATGAGGGTAAATTGTTATACCCTAAAAATTCGTTTTAGATTTTTGTTAATTTATTGAAATTAGTGAGGTGTTGGTTTGTTCATTTACTCTTGTTGGTATGGCTTTTCTGAAGTCGTCAGTGAAGTATTTGTATTTCAGATTTTTATTTCTCAAAAACATTTTATTTTCGAGGGGGTCGAGAGTCGATTTTTTATTCATTGATTTTTCTCATAAAACTTTCTTCATGAATGTCGTAGAACACATCGTCTCGAGCTGCTCTACCTGCTGGACGGCGTCGCTCCCACCGTCATGGCCTCTAGGTCTGGCAAAATCGCCCGAACCAGTCGGACCCAAAAAAGAAACCAAAACGAGCTCCTCGTGTTTTCGGCCACCAAACCAAGTGAAACTCCTCCCTCTACATCAACTCGACCTCCTGAAGCTCCAAGAGGCAGTTTTACACGGCGGAGTGGCCTGTGGTGGTGGCTAGAAGCCATCCTCGATCGGATCGAACGAAACTTTCGATCCGAATATCTCTAGCTGTAGACCTCCGTTTAAGTTACTTGGTTAATATGGACTTGCATTTGACTTATGCCATGTTTAAGGGTTATGCGTGTATTAATCAAGTATACCCTACTTATTAGGTGATGGAGATTGAGGAGAACGAAGCTAGAGGTCGAGGTAGAGGCAGACCTCGTGGTAGGGGTAGAGGCCGAGGTAGGGGTAGGGCCCCTCTGGTCGATAATGCATATGAGGTAGAGGCACCTTATGAGGATCAGCATATTCCGCCCGTGGGCATGGTTGATGATCCTGCTCGCTTGTTAGTACTGGCGAAAGAAATTACCCGCTTGGGAGGAACCAAGTTTGGAGGAGGCACTGATCATATGGTGGCGGATCGATGGATTGAGGATTTGCAGACCTATTTTGATATGTTTGATTGCAGTGAGATCGATAAGAGGTAGCTAGCCGCTTTCATGCTGAAGGATGAGGCTAGGGTGTTGTCACGCCCCGAATTTTAAAATAAAATTCAAAATCCGAAACATGAAAATTACCACAACTCAAAATAATCATCATGAAAATTTTCCTTTCTTAACAACCTCACCACACGAATTAAAAACAAAACCGATTTTAGTATCGGTTAATTATTAAAATTCAAATACATTTTGAAATGTAAAGCTCTAAATGAGCATACACACCTCACAACTCAATGAAATAAAAATAACTACTATAACACCTAAGCAGCTCGGTCACCTCCCTGGTTATCCTGACCTACAGGAATATCCGCTACACCAATTGAATAGTGTACCGGGATTGCAACAACACAAAACCTGATAAGCTTATGAAAGCTCGTATGAGTAAAAAGAAAGGACTGTTGTTTAATTAAACCATAATCATTCCCACTCAAATTAACACTCAACAATTTCCACATTCACAAGGAACCAACAATCTCAATCAATCAACAATTCAATAAATCAACACAAACCCCAACTCACATCTTTCTTCACAAAACGTCAACATCGTACTTATAAAAATACGGTACTTGACAGACTAGAGCTCTAACTGAATCGTAACCCGTCACCTGGCCTAGGTTATGGCATCCGACATATTTATCATTATCGTATTTCATCAATATGTATACTCATATACATATTCAGAACGTCCGATAATTGTACATACTCAACCAATCGTATCCCATCATCCACCCAGGATTAGAGCGTTCGAATACCACCACACCGGTCACTACGTTGACCCTAAATCCATAAATGAGCACAACATGTATTATCACACAATGAATTCAACTCATCCATGTTACCCAATATCATTATGAAATTAAGCATTTGAAATATAAATCAAATCATCAATTCAACCCAATCATATCATCACTCAACAATCCACCCATCAATATATATTTTTCACGTAAATATATATATATATATATATATATATATATACGTAATCATCCGCTCAGGAATGACCACTAATACCATCTATAGTTCACACAAGAAAATCGTGAAATTCATTTGTATAATTTAAAATTCATTTTACTTACCTATGGACCGTAGTGATCAAGTCCATGTGATTTTAAAAACAAATATTTAATCCACAAGTATTTTCCACACAATTACCAAAAATAAATAATTTAAAGCGCTCGGTTCCTAATATAAACCACGTAAGTTTTACTCACTTTGATACTCTCACTGCGTCTTCAAATAAAATATAAACCACACCGAAACAGCTCACCCAAATAAAATCCGTCAATCACCTAACCAAATGTGATTCGAATTTAACCAATAATTCCAAAATATAATGAACTACTATTTAACGGCCGGATTCTAATTAAAAAAAATCTGACGGACGGATTCTCACGAATCGCTCCCCTAATCACCGTTTTGCACTTATACGAAGATCCAACGGTCGGATCTTCGCCCATGACCACACAAAACCACTGGGACAGTCATATGATCATCATATCAAATTAAAATTTTATCGGACGGTTCTAATTTCACAGATCATAAATCTAACGATCGAAATCGATCGAAATCACAAAATTCATAACTAATTCATACAATATCCGAAAAATGCGTATAATATGCCGAAATGATCGTATTGAAACGTAGAATCATAAAATGGATAGAAACTAAATTTTAGACCTCCGGAGGTGGCAGGAAAGGGACGTCGGAGTTAGGGGTAGAGCTGTCGCCGACCACCACCAATGGTGTCGGGGCCGAGCTTCTCCCTTTCGTTTCATCATTCTGAGTAACTTTCATAACTAGTACAAAACCAAAAAATAACGGGAAGGAATCGAAAAGTACCCATTACAGTCAGCGGCAGGAATTTTTTCAGAAACCGGCGAGCTTGAAACCGATGTAAAAACTGTAACCTCACGCCTCGATCTCTTCTGGAAACTTGTTCAGAACTTCCTTGCGAACTCACCAGGCTAAGAATCACAAGAAACGATCGTGTATAACTCGAGATATTTGGACCGAAAGTTCCGTTCGATCCGATCGAGGTTGGCTTCCAGCCGCCACCACAGGCCGCGCTGCCTTGTAAAACTGCTTCTGGGAGCTTCAGGAGGTTGAGTCGATGTAGAGGGAGGAGTTTCACTTGGTTTGGAGGCCGAAAACGCAAGGAGCTTGGTTTGGCTTGTTTTCGGGTCCGACTGTTTCAGACCATTTCGCCGAAGCTGGAGGCCGTGCCGGTGGAAGTGACGTCGTCCAGGAGGTAGAGTAGCTCGAGACGAAGGTCTGGGACTTGGTCTGAGGTCGATTAGTGGTCTGTGGAGGGAGAACAATTTTGGAGAACTTTGCTCTCTCTCTCGGTCGTTTTCGGACAAAGGAAACGGAGGAAGGAAATGATGAACAGTGCCTTCCGAAAATGGAAGGAGGCCGGACCAAAATAGAAAGCTTCTGAAAATAGCTAGGGTTTTTCCTATTTATACCAAAATAAAAATAATTTCTAAATTCTATAACTAATTCAAAAAAAATTCGGACAATGTGTTCCACATACGCACGGACTCGTATCGATGAGCTCTACAACTTTCACGAAGGAAGTTTTCCCAAATTTTGCACGTATAAAAAATTGATTTCTCAAATCAAGCATTTTGAGCATTTCTGTAAAAATAATCGTTTTGTACCTTCGATAATTCAAAAAAATGAAATATTATCGCACAACATTCGTGAAATTGTACAATAATCGTTCAACACAATTACTCGAATTTAAAATGAAAATTGCGGGTATTACAATCTACCCCCTTTAAAGGAATTTCGTCCCGAAATTCAAGTATCTAATTCCCCAAAGAGCTGTGGATACCTCACTCTTATGTCAGATTCTAACTCCCATGACGCATGACCCTCATCATGATGACTCCACAACACCTTCACGAGATCAACCTCTTTCCTACAAAGTTTCTTTGTAGACCTATCCATGATACGAACATGTTCAATTACAAATGTCACATCTGTGTTCACTTCGATCGCACCGTGATCAATCATGTGCGACTCGTCTCGTACATACTTCTTGAGCATAGACAAATGGAAGACATTGTGCACACCGGACATGCTAACAGGCAAAGCAAGACAATATGCCAAGTTCCCAACCCTTTCCAGAATCTCAAAGGGTCCAACGTACCTCGGTGCAAGTTTCCCTTTGTTGCAAAATCTCACCACTCCTTTCATAGGTGAGACCTTCAAGAACACATGATCGCCTACCTTAAACTCCAAAGGTCTCCTCTTCAAGTCAGCATAACTCTTCTGTCTACTCTGAGCGGTTCAGATTCTGACCTGAATAGTAGTGACTTTCTCTGTAGTCTCTTGTACAATCTCAGGACCGATGAACCCTTTATGCCCTGCTTCCGCCCAACAGATAGGAGTCCTACATGGCCTACCGTAAAGAGCCTCATATAGAGCCATACCGATACTGGAGTGATAGTTGTTGTTGTAGGCAAACTCTACTAATGGCAGATGATCCGCCCAACTTCCCTTAAAATCTAGAACACAGGCTCTAAGCATATCCTCCATTACCTGATTCACTCTCTCGGTCTGTCCATCTGTCTGCGGGTGAAATGCAGTGCTCATAGCAAGAGATGTACCAAATGCCTTATGGAACCTACGCGAAAATTCTAAAGTGAAACGAGCATCACGATCAGAGACAATCGTCACAGGCACTCCATGAAGCCTCACTATCTCGTTCACGTACAACTTACACAACGCATCCCCTGAGTACGTTTTTACCACGGGAAGAAAGTGTGCTGACTTAGTCAACCGGTCGACGAAGAAGCTTCGTAGGAAGGAGGTTGATCTTGTGAAGGTGTTGTGGAGTCATCATGACGAGGGTCATGCGTCATGGGAGTTAGAATCTGACATGAGAGTGAAGTATCCACAGCTATTTGGGAAATTGGATACTTGAATTTCGGGACGAAATTCCTTAAAGGGGGGTAGATTGTAATAACCGCAATTTTCATTTTAATTTCGTGTAATTGTGTTGAATGATTATTGTACAATTTCACGAATGTTGCTCTATAATATTTCAATTTTTGAATTATCGAAGGTTCGAAACGATTATTTTAACGAAATGCTCGAAATGCTCGATTTGAGAAACTGACTTTTATTCGTCCAAAATTTGGGAAAACTTCTTTTATGAAAGTTGTAGAGCTCGTCGTAATAGTCCGTGCGTATGCGGAACACATTTTTCAGATTTTTTTTGAATTCGTTATGAAATTTAGAAAATATTTCTATTTTAGTATAAATAGAAAAAACCCTACTTATTTTCAGAAAGTTTCCATTTTGGTCCGGCCTCCCTTTTATTTTCGGAAAGTCACTGTTCATCATATTCCTCCTACGTCCTCTTCGTCCGAAACCCAGCCAAGCACTTCTCCGATCGATATCTTGCTCCACCAGCTACCAAACGGTGTCGCACCACCTCCCTTGGCTTCGTCTCAAGCTGCTCTACCTGTTGGACGACGTCGCTCCCATCGTCACGGCCTCCAGGTCCAGCAAAATCGCCCGAACCAGTCGGACCTGAAAACGAACCAAAACGTGCTCCTCGTGTTTTTGGCCACCAAACCAAGTGAAACTCCTCCTTCTACATTGACTCGACCTCCTGAAGCTCCCAGAGGCAGTTTTACACGGTGGCGTGGCCTATGGTGGCGGCTGGAAGCCAGCCCCGATCGGATCAAACGAAACTTTCGATCCGAATATCTCGAGTTGTAGACCTCCATTTTTTATGATTTTTGGCCTAGTGAGTTCGCAATGAAGTTTTGAACAAGTTTCCAGAAGAGATCGAGGCGTGAGGTTGCAGTTTTTACTTCGGTTTCAAGCTCGTCTGTTTCTGGAAAAATTCCGGCCGCCGACTGTGTTTGGTAAATTTCGATCCCTTCCCGTTATTTTCTGGTTTTGTGCTAGTTATGAAAGTTGTTCATAATGATGAAATGAAGGGGAGAAGCTCGGCCCCGACACCATTGATGGTGGTCGGCGGCGGCTCTGCCCCAAACTCCGGCGGCCCTTTCTGGCCACCTCTGGAGGTCTAAAGTATAGTTTCTGTACATTTTATGATTCTACGTTTCAATACGATCATTTCGACATATTATACGCATTTTTCGGATATCGTATGATTTAGTTATGAATTTTGAGATTTCGATCGATTTCGATTGTTAGATTTATGATCTATGAAATTTGAACCATCCGATGGACTTGTAGTTTTGATATCATGATCATATGGCTGTCCTAGTGGCTTTGTGTGTTCATGGGTGAAGATCCGACCGTTGGATCTTCGTATAAGTACAAAACGGTGACTAGGGTAGCGATTCGTGAGAATCCTTCTGTCGGATTTCTTATAAATTAGAATCTGGCCGTTTAATGGAGTATAGTTATGTTTTGGAATTATTGGCTAAATTCAAATCACATTTGATTAGGTGATTGACGGATTATACTTGGGTAAGCTGTTTCGGTGTTGTTTATATTTTAATTGAAGACGCAGCGGGAGTCTCGAGGTGAGTAAAACTCACGTGATTCATATTACGAACCGAGTACTTTAAAATATTTATTTTTGTAATTGTGTGAAAAATATTTATGGATTAAATATTTGTTTTTAAAAATCATATGGACTTGATCAACTACGGTCCATAGGTAAGTAAAATGAATTTTAATTATACAAATGAATTTCACGATTTTCTTGTGTGAACTATAGATGATATTAGTGGTCATTCCTGAGTGGATGATTACGTATATATATATTTACGTGAAATATATATATTGATTGGTGGGTTGTTGAGTGATGATATGATTGAGTTGGATTGATGATTTGGATTATATTTCAAATGCTTAAATTTCATAATAATATTATGTATGTTGGATGAGTTGATTTCATTGTGTGGAAACATATTGTTGTACTTATTATGGATTTAAAGTCAACGTAGTGACCGGTATGGGGAATAGGACACTCTAATCCTAGGTGGATGATGGGATATGATTGGTTGAGTATATACAATTATCGGACGTTCTAAATATGTATATTGGTATACATATTGATGAAATACGATAAAGTTAAATATGTCGGATGCCATAACCAAGGCCAGGTGACAGGCTACGATCCAGTTAGAGCTCTAGTCTGTCAAATACCGTATTTTTATAAATGAGTGAGTTAGGGTTTTATGTTGATTTGTTGATTGATTGAGATTGTTGGTACTTCATGGATATGGAAATTGTGGAGTGTTGATTTGGGTGAAAGATAATTACGATTTTAATTAAACAACCGTTCTTTCTTTTATTTATACGAGCTTTCATAAGCTTACCGGTTTTTGTGTTGTTGCAATCCCGGTACGCTATTCAAATGGTGTAGCGGATATTCCTGCAGGTCAAGATAACCATAGAGGTGACAGAGTTGTTTAGGTGTTACAACATTTATTTTTATTTCATTTAAGTTGTGAGGTTTGTATGCTCATTTAGAGCTTTACAATTCATTTTGTATTTGAGTTGTAATAATTAACCGAGACTAAATTAGGTTTTTGAAACTAAATTGTGTGGTGAGGTTGTTAAGAAAAAGAAATTTTCAGGATGATTATTGTGAGTTGTAGTAATTCATGTTTCGGATTTTGAATTTTTATTCTAAAATTCGGGGCGTGACATCCTATAAATGGAAAAAAAATCCAGAAAATATCACAAATTCCAAAACTTACTATTTTCAAAAGGTTTTGTCCCTTTTCTCTCTCTTCAGAAACCCTAACCCGACCCCGATACTAGCCAACCCAACACGACATTTTCTCCTCCATCTAGTAAATAGGTCGCGCCACTGACCCAGATCAACTCGCCACTGTCTCCTCTTGCTCCATCTGCCACTCTACCGCTCATGTCCATCGGTTTACACTGTACAAGGCAGATCGAAGGCCGAAAGTCACGATGGAACTGATCTGATTCAGTCTCCATTTTTCGGCAACCGCATGGCTTGAAATTGGTTGGGTTTTGAAGATCCTTGCTTCCTCTTTCAATGTATATAAGTCTTGAAGACCGATTTAAAGTGTAGAGCTAGGAATTGGATTTAATTTTTCAATCACCGAAAAATTTCGAGCTTGATCTAGCTCAATCCAGGCCAAATCGGCCTTAGTGGCAGGAATGAAAGGTTTCTCCCCTTGTTGTGCTCTACAAGTTTATTGGAGCTAATTCTGCAGATTTGGACGTTGGTTCGGCGGCGCGTGGGGCTCACTGGCAGCCGCATGTGGCGGCGCGTCTGGCCTTCTTTTGAGTAGTTGTTTGCTCTCTTAGCCTCCGCTCGTCAATTCGAAAGTGTAAGTGTGTTTAGTTTTGTCATTGCTCGATTTTTAGGATGATTGAGGTTATTTGTAGTTTCAATTTTCAATTCATGAGGATCCGACCAGTGGACTGTCCTTTCGTTTTGTCATTTTGATCCTAGAAGTGTTCCGAAGACCTTGGGTGGTCTTAGGTGAACTTTTGTCTCGATTGACGGAACATTGGGTTTTTAGTTGAAAAATATGTTTCGGACTTTAAACATTTTGATGCTTTGTTTTACTGACTTGAGACCGTGTTGCTTAGGTGCCTGACAAGATCATTTTGAGTGGAGTTTTTGTAGTACCGTGTTTATTCTCGTTTTGTGTGAAAACACAACTGGATTTCGAGGTAAGTAAATCTCACGTTGGTCTGAGTCATGATTGAGTCTATTTTATTGTTTTATTAGGATTGATTGTTAACTGTAAAATCATATCTATCGAAAATAAATATTTGTTTTGAAATATATGAACTTGATTATCAACAGTTTATGGGTAAGTTTTTGTTATAAAATGATTTTCGAATTTTCAAAAATTGTGAACTATAGTTGGTATTAGTGGCATCCATGAGTAGGTTGTCATGATAATAATCTGTGTGGTGATCAATATTAGAAAAAGCGTCGGTTTATTGTGAGATAACAATGTTTGTGTTTGTCATTGTAGTTACTTATGCTTTTCTCGTAGTTAGATTCATATTGATTTTGAGATTATTGATTGTTGATGGCTTTGCACTACTTGGATCTTAAAGTGTCTGATTTTGATGTAATTTCCTGAACTAAATTATACGCAAGGATTGCTATATGTTTACAATTGTTTGTTTATATTTCAATCACCTGAACTAAATTATATGCAGGGATTTATCATATGTAGAATTGTATGATTTTAATGTAATCTCCTGAACTAAATTATATGCAAGGATTACCATCTTTTGAATTGTTGATTTTGCTATTCTGGTGTTCTATTTTGTTGGTTAGAGTTTACTGATACGAGTTTCAAAAGCTTACCAAGTTTGTTTGTTACAACCCAGTGTACTATTCAATAGTGTAGAGAGGTTAATCCTGCATATCAAAGTAATCGTGACTGAAGTCGAAGTCTTGCGGTCACTGTTGTAGGTGTTGGAAGCCAATTTTGTTGCTTTGTTCTTTTTAGACTTCCGTTTCGTAGTAAGCATTGAGGGAGCGTTTATTTATTATTTTGTTAACGTAACTTAATTCGTAAACTTTGTCTAATGTAATATATGACTCTAAAGAACCATTCTATATTAATATTGTGAGTTCATGACTCATCGTACTCTTGTTTTGAAATAAAAAAATTTCCTGACATTTAAGGTCAATGTCTAAATCCTCACGCCACGTTTACTTTGTCATTCTTATTTTGTTTGTTATTTGTGTTGAGAAATAGGGGCGTGACAAACTCACACTTCTCATCTTAGTTCATTTGCTACTAGTTCTCATTGGAATATGATCGGGAGCATGTGGAGAGCTTTAGGTATCCAGGAGAAATTTTATGAGCCTCATAAACATAAGCTAGCTTGTTCTCAATCCAATTAAGGGTATGGTTCTTACCTCTGTATAAACATTAGATCAAAGAGCAGTTGTTTTATGGGAGTGCCCAAAGAGAGTGTAGAAGTCTGGGAGCAACGTTGTACAGAAGAAGTAAAGAATTAAATGCTTTCCATGAATAAGATTCCATGTGAAAACTGGATGGTTACCTAAAGCTTGGATAGACAAATGTTGAAGACTCTTTAAGGTTAACTATTTATTTATATGAAAAGTTAATGCGCACAATAGAACCAAAACAAGATTGAATTTATGAATTATTTGTATAATTTTGAGGAGAATTTGTGTCAAAATATTTTGAACACTTTAGATCACAGACAAAAGTAACTTGGCACCATAGTTGAAGCTAACTCAATAGATATTTAACCCAGAACACATTCAAATTACAGAAACAGACTACCGTATGCAAGGATACAATCCTCACCTGAGCGATGTTATTTCCGAATAGTATCATATAACTCCTTGTTCTTCAAGAGTGTAAAGGCTGGATACAGAAAAAAGAAACAGCATAAGAACATATAGGTGGGTATGCCTGTATAATTTTCCAGTGGAAATCTATAATTCAAATCCAAGGTATGCGTTGGAACCATCTTTCAACTCTCATTAACCATAAGAAAATGGAAAACAATGGTCAATTACAATAGCCATACTCCAACGCCAAATTTCTTGTTCGAAGTGTGATAAGAAGTTCATGCATATAGCTGTCCATTAGACCCCAAAAAATAAATGAAACATAGCTATAATTATAAACTACTTGGATGCAAAGCTATAACACTGATGAAATTCAAAACCCAAGAGGACCATTACACATCTCGAGTGTTAACGTGCAAGATGACCAATCCAAGATGTGCTGGAATAGAAACTCATCGCACCTGAACCCCAATACACAAATAGAAACCCACCACAGCTAAATTATCCAGTGACAGGTAAAAAAGACACATTACCAGAGATGAAATAAAAACTATCACCTAAATCTGCTAAAAGGGGATACAATAATGTAATTTAAAGAAGAATTAACAATTCGAAACTAACAAACACTGAGAATTTAGAAATAGGAAAACATAATATTGTCATATTTATGAATCGGATTTATGCCTATTCCAAAATAATTAGTCAATATTTTCCTCAATTCAAAACTTCGATTCATGTCGTTAACCCAAACTTATCTTTATAAATTTATATTTATTAATTAGATTCCTCAAAAAGCTACCACATCACAACATACGAAACTAAAGAAACCAACCGTTGAATGAGAAGAATGAAAATTTTTTTTCATGGTCAAAAATATTATCCGCTCTCAATTTCGTTTCAACACCGATCCACTCAGTCAACTACTATGACCTCATATACAATATGAATGGTAACCCTAAGAGGGTGGTGTAATGTGTGCATTACGTTATGGCCTCCAGAAAGCACTTGAAAATGGGTTAAGGTCAGGTTTTAGGAAGGTGGAGGTCAACTTTGGAGTCCCCTTCACTTAATCGGAAAGCCTACTCGACTACTCAAACAAGTGGAAGCCTACCATTTGAGTGAAGGTGAGATTGAATCAAAATTCTTGGTCAGCACAAGGCATGTATCAGAGAGAGACTGAGCTATAAGAATGACACTGTTCTATACCATTTACATAAAGCACTACATACTACTTTTACAGAATCAAAGCCCTCATATATGAAGAAATCGATTTTAATCAACTTGAAACATTTATTTTGATTTCTTGAATAAACAAAAACTTCATACTCTGTCAAAACTAACATCTATCTCACTCTGCGGAGCTCTGATTATTAGAATAATCAGCAATGTTAGATTGATCTGTGGACTGGCAAGGTGCTGTATCATTTAACACAATTTCTGAAGCAGTATCAGCATCGCCATATTCAGATGCAGATCTAGCATCCATCTCCTTTTCAAGAGAGTCAAGTTGCACACACTCAGCAACTTCACTGTTATAATTTTCCATATCCTGACTCCTACTACTTGACAATGACAAGTCTTCTTTCTTCACAACATTGAACACAATCCCGTTATGTATCCTTTCCGGCTGCAAAAGATCACCTGCTGTCACCATAATGCTAGAACCGTTTACTGAAGCCACACTCGCGAAATCCCTCTTATCAAATTTTGTGCTGTCAGGGCTACGGTCTGGTGTGCTCCCCCTTGGGCTGTGATAGTATTGATTACTGCCCCCCAACTGAAGTGTCGCAACTGAGTTGGGATTAACCAACAAACCTCTGTTCAGTTCGGCATCAACGTCCAAGTTTTGGACAAAGTCGATGAATTTAGTTGCTGATGTCGTCCTCATCAAGGGTCCACCGGATCTTGTCCAAGAATTTAAGTCAGCACTCTCAGATTCGCTGTCACTTCCATGACCATCATGTATGTTACGGTGGGTATGGAAGATTTTACCACTGGTGGATGGACCAACTCCATGATGGAATGAGGAACCAGCATCTCCAAGGAGGTCTTCTTCAAGGGAACCACTAGAATTCTCACGAGCCATGCAATTCCAAGATGGAATTCTTCTTGATGCACTGAACCTGACCGTGCTAGGTAGGCCATGAGAAGAAGCAGCAGCTCTTTCAGCACTCCTTCTCAGTCTACGCATGTGATTGAGAATAACAACAGACTCATCAAGAGCAAGCTCAATGCCACAGTTCGCTTTTATGGCTGACAGTTTCTCCCAAGTGCACCGTCTACCTTGGTTAGCTGCCTTTTGAAGCTCAACATATGTTGGGTTTTGTATAATTTTTGAATACTAATAAGGAAAAAAGAAGAAGAGGTTATTAGTCTCTCTCAATACTAGCAATTGGTCCACATGACAAAAGACAAAAAAGAGATCTTCAAATATTCCAAAACAAAACTTTGTAGCACTTGACTTTGTTCAATTTAATCAATCCTAATTAAAAATCAAATAATTTAAAAATATTTTTAAGCAAGAACAACAAATTAAGATTCCCTTAAATGAAGCCTAAGCCTAAAGATTAAGATTCCCTTGGTCTTCTCTTTCTTCATTCAATAAATTCTAAAGATATTTAGCCAGGAAAAAGAAAAGAAAAAAAATAAGCCTAATTCACTAGTATTGATTAGCTGAAATGTTGTCTATAATTATCTGTTTTTCCTCCAATTACCTGAGCTAGTGTGGCAGGCATCACAACAGTAACATCACCCTCCCAATCTTGAGCAAACAGTTTTGCAAGTCCACCTAATGGAAAACCAAGTTCCAGGATCTGGTTACATCTATGTTTAACCTCCATCTCAACAAGATGAGCAAGCTACACAATCCATATACTAAAATTAATTAGTTTTATCTCATCACAATTTTAAAACCAACAAATAGTATAACAGTCAGCCATAAATAATAACCACCACCAAATGGACAAGGGACGGACGAGCAATTTGTTTTTTTTTTTTTTTTTTTTTTTGAGACAACAGACAAACAATTCAGCATAATGTTGTTGTTGAAAGTATCTCCCAGAGTGGGATGGTCTTGCATAGCAATTTATAAGATCTTGGGCCTCCACCCATTGCCATTCAGTTTTGATTTGGATGCTCCAATTTCTACAGTTCCTATTCTTGCAATGAGGTGCTTGTTGATTAACTAAGATGAAAGACTAATTCAAATCTTATCAACAGTGACCTTGCCAAAGCCATGGGAACTGGAGTCCCAAAAGATGTAGCCTGATCTTCACTTTAAAAGAAACATTTTCTATGTCATTAATTCTCACCACGAGTTTAAACTAATTGGATTTTTCTAACTGAAGCTCTAATGACATGTTGACAAAACAGTTGAGGACGGCATCAGCTGTTATACACCAGCTACTTTTTTTTTTTTTTAATCAAATTATACATCAGCTACAAGAAAACACTTTTTTAAGAAGCAGGGGGGTGAACAAGCAATGATACAGAAAAACAAGAACTGCACCCTGGACATAAATGGAAAATTTTGCCCAAGTTGTGGTTCAAAGTGATATACAAGTTGACTATTAAGAATTGGCCTCCAACTTGTTGTGAACATAAGCAGATTATTATTAATTTACTATTGTATTATTTCAACTAAAGATTATAATTCAAACAGGTGGAGGAGGAAAACGAAGGGAAGAAGAAGAAGAAGAAGAAAAGGAAGCAGAATTAAGGAAAGATCATGTTGAAAAGGCTACAGCCATTGATACTTCTTATGAGTGAACTAAGGCTACACAAACAGAACACGAACCGTTGGACAAAGACAATAGATATAAAAAGAACTAAAGTGAGGTTCATAGATATATACCTTGGCAGCAAAGTTGCCTCCACAAGCTCTCACAAATTCCTTTAGTCTTAATAATGGTGCGATATGAGGATTTGCCTGACTGACTATAAAATGATTAACGTTGAACAGTTCTTTTAGCTGCATCATAGGTAAATCAATCTCCAAGCTACCATCCCGCCACCTGCGCACTGGCATTGTCCCTGCCTCTGGACCCAAATTAAACGGAGGATGATAAGGAACAATCTCACCACTTCTATCTTTCGCCATTAGTTCCTGCGCCTCAAAAAGTCCTGGGAAAGCACAAGAAGCTGTCACTGCACTCCATATAACAACATGAGGTGAAGTCAAGTAGTTAAGGCATCTAGGTGGCTCATGCTTCCTTGGGGAGCAAACAGTTATCCCAAGAATTCGACCTGTCATGTCATAAGCTTCTTGAAATGTTAGATTACTGGTTAAATGCCTTAACATCATTTGCAACTGCCTGATCTCATGGACAGCTCCACGAGTCATGACCCTCTTCACAACTGTAAAAATCCCACCCATCTGATCAAAAAACTGCAACGAGTGCCAAGAATCCTCAAAAAAACTTTGCAGCTCTGGCCAAGACCTAGTGGCAACAACAGAACACATAATGGACCCCACACTAGAACCAGCAATTATTCTCGGCATAAGCTTATGTTCCACCAGTGTTTTAACTACACCGACATGAAACGATCCAAGAGAAGCACCCCCACTCAAAAGCAAGGCAGTTCTCCCAAAAGCGTGTCTTGTTTCATGCATGAAAGCAAGCTTCTCTTCCAATGAGAGCTCTTCTGAGTCTGAATCGCAAACCATTCTTAACTGAGTTGAGACCTCATCAATATATTCCTTTATAAGTTTGGGCACATGAAGTCTCCCCTTGTGAAGCTCAGGGTTGCACATGTTACCCAGATTTCTAACAAGATCTGCTCGCATACAGAATATTATATCTCGGAGAGAACCCTCTTCACGACGATGGTGGAGTTCTTGAAGCTTGTTCTTAACCACTTCTTCATCATAAAGGTCTGATTCATTCATCTTTGGGGTCTCTTTATCAAGCATTTTAGCAGCATGAGCCCACTCCTCGTATGTCAATGCAGTCCGCATCATATTTCTCCAAAATTTCCTCCGATAAGCCATTTCAGCCTTCACTTTTACATTTGTGTATCGTTTCAACAGAAAGGCGATAATTGTCACCATTGCCAATATCCCTTGCGGGTTTCGAGGATGCAACCATGAGAACATAGGAGCCAAAAAGTCCCTGAATCTAAAGACGAGGCTAAACAACATCCGAAAGATTTGATGTCTCAAATGCGACATTGACTTGCAGAACAAAACCCGGAATGCAATGGTCCGACCAACAATGGTTGAAGGTCCAATAGGAAATGGATCAACACTAGCTTCATTACTTATATCCATGACTTTGGAATAAGCAGAATGTATGTATTTGTATTTTGAGGGAAAGGTCAGTATCCTAGATCAACAAAGCTGAAGAGCTCTACTAACATACAATTCAGTTTTAGCTCTCAAAGTTTACAAAAGAATGAGAAAGACAATTGAATGGCCTCTATGAACCTAAATTGAACAATTGCAAAGAAGCAAAAGATTCCAGAATCTCAATAATCAGATATTTCTCAATTCTTGAACCTTCAGGTCAATTGAAACAAGACGGTACCCAACAAATGAAACAAGAAAACTACTATTTGCACATGAAACATTTTCCAACCTCTTTGAAGCTTTTCACTTCCCAGCAGAGAAATTTGACCCCAAATCGCAATTTGCAAGACGCACCAGCTCAACAGCTAGGTGGGTTTCCCCAACCAATCCTTGAAGAACCCCAGAATTTGAAAACCCAACTGGGTTTTACCAAACAAATTGGGAGAAAAATGGGTTCTTAGTACCACAAAGAGAAACCCAGAATAATGAAATTCCAAGACAAGAGATTCCAGGTCTTCTTAGAAAGAAAGGCGCAAGTTATTATATAAATGGAAGCCAATACAATACCAACAAAAAGAAATTGGATTTATGGGGAAGTGTGAAAGGATAACGATATCAACATCGATATCGATATGGTGGTGACGCCGCTTTGATTGATCTGATACGATTGGGAATATGAAATTGGGATATTGGGAAATTAAGAAAAGGAGGATAAGGTGGCAGAGACTACTCCGCAACCTATCCGACAATCTCAATGTAATGTTGGAACTTTCCATTTATATATCTATTTAAAGAATGTAGCAATCAAATTGGAATGCCACACGGAACTAAAATGATGGTTGATTTCAAACCAGAGTTTTGGAGTAGAGGAGACCACTATTGGTTGCTTACAAGTTAAAATCACCTTGGGTGATAATCCTCCGGGCCAACCCGAACCCGTCCCAATCAAACTCAATTTATTTTTATCACAAATAGAATTTTTTTTTTTGAATTGAAAATAGGAATTTGTTTTAGGAGACCAGAAATTGAGAAAGAATGATATGTTCTTTCATTGATAATAGAGACCTCTCTATATAGAAGATTATAAATAAAGAATCTGCATCTTACAAAAAAACTGAATCGTACTATGATTGAAATATCTTCATAGATATCTGTAAGACTAACCCTATTATAACTTGAACAAGTAACTAGAGTTTGGGCCAGACACACAAATTAGGTGTCCTTAAACAATCACCCTTGTGTCGCCCAAACGTGCTGCTCCTCTTGTTGCCTCGTCAAAAATCTCGTCAAGTAACAAAATCTCAATGGGACAAAAATAACCTCAATCGAAGGAGAAAATAGAAGATTATAAGTAAAGAATCTGCGTCTTACAAAAAAACTGAATCATACAATGATTGAAATATCTTCATAGATATTTGTAAGACTAACCCTATTATAACTTGAACAAGTAACTAGAGTTTGGGCCAGACACACAAATTAGGTGTCCTTAAACAATCACCCTTGTGTCGCCCAAACGTACTGCTCCTCTCGTTGCCTCTTCAAAAATCTCGTCAAGTAACAAAAACCCAATGAGACAAAAATAACCTCAATCGAAGGAGAAAAAAGAGTACAACACACCCTTCACGTTACGAGACCATGCATGTAGACATCTCCCCCTGATGTCTGCATCACCCCCCGATAACTACGATCATGGGAGTTCGGATAACTTCCATAAACTGATGGTAGCACCATGTTTCTCGAAAGTGAATTTAGGCAATGACTCCTCATTTTGAACTTGGTTCACTTTGATCTTAAGGTGCTTCTATTGTTGCTGACTATAAAAGAACTTGGGCGATATATGCTTGGGGTTGTTGCCATTGTATGCAGTTTTGCTTCATTTGTTCAATGCAAGCAGCATTATCCTCATAAATGCTCGTAGGCTCATCTGTGATAGATTTCAAACCACAATTGTTTCGGACATGCGTAATTATGAATCTAATCCGTATGCATTCACGAACTACTTCGTGAAGCGCAATAATCTTTGCATCGTTTGAAGATGTAGCGACAATGGTCTGTTTTATAGATCTCCAAGATATCGCGGTCTACCTATAGTGAACACATAACTAGTTTGGGAACAACCTTTATGTGGTTACTGAGATACCCAGCATCAGCAAAACCTTCCAAAACGCTAATGTTGTTTTGAGATGGGGATAGGGGACGTAGGCTACTGTTGGAAGCGTTCCTGATGTGTGATGGGTCCAAATTCATTATCTCTCTGTAGGGACAGAACAAGCCCATATCAATCGTACCACTCAAGTATCGAAAGATATCTTTAACACCAATCAAATGGTGCCACGTTAGCGCAGATCTATATCTAGCTAACAAGTTAACTGCAAATGAGATGTCCGGTCTTGTGCATTGAGCTAAGTACAATAATGCGCTTATTGCACTCAAGTAGGGCACCTCTGCTCTCGCATATCTTCGTCATCATCTTTAGAATGAAATGGATCCCTTTTAGGATCAAGACTACGGACTATCATGGGTGTGCTTGAAGGCTTGACATTGTCAAAATGCCTAAGCATCCATCAACACGGTGCTCAAGTTCCAAATCGAGATAAAATCTTGTTCTCCCAAGCTCTTTCATCTCAAACTCGGATTTCAAGCGTTCATGGTTTACCTTGACTCTTTAAGAGCTTCCAATGAAGTTTATGTCACCCACATGAACAGCGATAGAATCCGAAACTTGTCATAAAAACATGCAGGCATAGATCATCATTGACATATCGCCTCCTTCCCACAAAGATACGTAGTGACCACATTCGTAAGCTACATGTTTAGTTATTCGGAAACTACCAAACTGACAATGTAGTGGAGTGTAATGACATCCATTAAGGGAGAATATGTCTCCTCGTAGTCGATTCCAAGGCGTTTGTGAGCTACAATATCTTTTTCTCATCACACTTTCTAACGAAGACATTAGTCAACATGTTTTATGTTATAAGGTGTCGGCATCACTGGCCCAAGAACTTTTCTCTTCGTTAGAGAATCCACTTCAACCTAGATTGCATCTTTTCGCTTAGGCTAATTTTCTCTACGCTGACATTCATCATTCATCAAGGGAGTGTGGTTTGATAGCATTCGAATCAACAAACTAATGCTCAACGAAAGGCGTGAATACATCATTAATAATGATGGAGTTTCTATTCCACGTCTCATGTATACTAGTGTAATTTTCAAAGATCTCTATATTCTCAGGAATGGGTTCTGACGTTGAGGCGTTGTCCCCTAATAATAACCATAGTCCAAAACATTCTTATGAGATGGATTTTGAGTGTCGATGATCAAGGGATCAGGTTGTGCCAAAGTGATAGGAGCATTTTAATGCGACGTTTTAATTGTTGTTTTCTCATATTTACTTAGTTATTTCCTTAAATAAATCCTTCTTCTTTAGAAAAGTTTCTATTTTTGGAAGTTTCTATTTTAGTACATTTTTAGGTTCCATAGAGCAAATGAAGTTGAAATGAGCCTAAAGGAGAAAGAAAAGCTAGAGAATGTTGGAGATAGCTAGGGCTGGATTCGGTTCTGAAAATGCAAAAATTTGCTAGAACCGGAACCGAAACCGGAAAGGGAACTTTAGTTCGGTTGTTGTAGTTGACAGTGCCGGAACTGAGAACCTTCGGATCGGTTTTCCGGTTTCAACGGTTCCTTGATGAAGTTGAAAAAAAAAAACCCAGAAACAGGCAATTTTCCAGTTCCATCTCTTTGCAGCAGCCTTCTTGGTGCTAGATTGAATGGGGACCTGGGCCGTCTTTGGCTTCAGGTCACGCATGACAGCCATGGCCGGGGCAGTCTTGCATCGTTGGAGAATGGTGGGTTTGGGGGTTGGGGCATTCCGGGGTCCGGAATATGAGGAAGACGATGAAGAGGGATGTGGGTCTTGGTGTATTTCATCATGTTGGTGTGGGGGTTCTTGTAATAGAAGCACAATTGGATCGGTGAGGGGAGGAGGGAGATTGAAAGAGAAATCCTACATGGCCTACCATAAATAGCCTCATATGGAGCCATACCGATATTGGAGTGATAACTGTTGTTGCAGGCAAACTCTACCAATGGCAGATGATCCGCCCAACTTCCCTTAAAATCCAGAACACAAGCTCTAAGCATATTCTCCATCACCTTCTGTCTGTGGGCGAAATGCAGTGCTCATAGCAAGAGATATACCAAACGCCTTATGGAACCTACGCCAGAATTCTGAAGTGAAACGAGCATCACGATCAGAGACAACCGTCACAGGCACTCCATGAAGCCTCACTATCTCCTTTACATACAACTTACACAACGCATCCCCTGAGTAAGTTTTTGCCACTGGAAAAAAGTGTGCTGACTTAGTCAACCGATCAACAATCACCCAAATCGAGTCATAACTTTGCCTAGACCTGGGCAATCCAGTCACAAAGTCCATGGAGATATCTTCCCATTTCCAAACAGGAATAAGCAAGGGATTCAACATTCCTGCGGGTCTCTGATGCTCTGCCTTCACTTGTTGACATGTAAGACACTTCGACACATGTTCTGCCACATCCCTCTTCATTCCATACCACCAAAACTGCCTTCGTAGATCCATATACATTTTAGTACCTCCTGGATGTATAGTGTATCGAGACCTATGTGCTTCCCGCATGCTCTCCTCTCTGAGGTTATCAATACTCGGTACATACAATCTTCCTCGAAATCTCAATCCTCCATCTGCCCCAATCATCCACTCGGAAGGACCCTCCATATCCGGATCAGCGGTCATCTCAGCAATCCTCGCCTGAGCAAACTCATCAAGTGTCTGACCCAGAATGATCCTAGAGATCAAGGTGGGCGGTAAGGTGATACTACCGAGAAAGATTCCATGTCCTGCTTCTAACATGCGCCACTCTCACACCATAATAGCTGCCATGATCACTCGAGGTTTCCTACTCAAAGCATCCGCCACTACATTCGCCTTTCCGAGATGATACTCCAAGGTGAAATCATAATCCTTGATGAGCTCCATCCATCCTCTCTACCTCATGTTCAATTCTTTCTGGGAGAATAGATACTTCAAACTCTTATGATCAGAAAAGAGTTTAAATTTCTCACCATAAAGATAGTGTCTCCAAATCTTCAAGGCAAACACCACTGCTGCTAGCTCCAGATCATGAGTGAGGTAATTCCGCTCATGTACCTTCAACTGTCTAGAACCATAAGCAACGACACTACCATTCTGCATCAAGACACACCCCAAACCCTTATGAGATGCATCGCTGTAAATGACTAACCCACCACCACTAGTAGGAATAGTCAACACTGGAGCTGTAGTCAATATAGTCTTCAGCTTATTGAAAGCCTTCTCACTCATCCGACCACATGAACTGAGTGTCTTTCCTTGTCAATTTGGTCAAAGCTGAAGCAATACTAGAAAACCCTTCAATGAAACGCCTGTAATACCCTGCCAATCCAAGGAAGCTACGGATTTCTGTAACTGGAGTAGGGCGACTCCAACTCATCACTGCTTCAACCTTCGAAGGATCCACAGAAACTCCATCCTTCGAGACCACATGACCAAAGAACTTGACTTCACTCTACTAGAAATCGCACTTCTCAAACTTGGCAAATAGTTTTTCCTTTCTCAATGTCTGCAGCACAACCAGTAAATGCTTCTCATGCTCATCTGACGACCTTGAATAAATTAAGATGTCGTCAACGAACACTACCACAAACTGATCCAAGTAGGGACTGAACGTGCAGTTCATCAAGTCCATAAATGCTGCAGGTGCATTCGTGAGACCAAAATGCATGATAAAGAACTCAAAATATCCATACCTGGTCCTGAACGCCGTCTTTAGAATATCCTCATCCTTCACCCTTAACTAGTGATATCCATATCTCAAATCAATCTTTGAGAACACAGTAGCCTCCCTCAGCTGATCGAACAAGTCATCAATCCTAGGTAAAGGGTACCTGTTCTTGATGGTCACCTTGTTCAGCTGTCGATAATCCACACATAACCGAAGTGAATTATCCTTCTTCTTCACGAACAACACTGGTGCACCCCAAAGAGATACACTAGCCTGAATAAACCCTTGTGCAAATAAGGCCTCAATCTGAACCTTCAACTCCTGAAGTTCAGCTGGAGCCATTCAATAGGGTGCCTTTGATACAGGTGAAATACCTGGTATCACATCAATGGAGAAGTCCATTACCCTTTTCGGAGGTAACCAAGAGATCTCCTGAAACACGTCAGCATACTCTGAAACTACAGGAATCCCTGTAATCTTTGAAGTACTACTCCTAGATTCAATATGGGCCAAAATCCTTGTCCTCATGGCGATGTCAGACTTCAGAAAACGGTAATGAAGCACCGGTTGTCCCGGAACATGGAAGGACACAATCATCCTAAAGCAATCAATCACAGTATGGTTCGAGCTCAACCAATCCATACCCAAAATCACATCATACGTGTGATCCGGAATCACAATCAAAGATGCAGATAACTCTCTGCCACCAATCCCAATAGGGCAATCATCACAAAACATGCTAAGCTCAAGAGACACACCAAGAGGTGATGTAACACATAATGATCTAGTCAGAGGCATAACAATCAAACCCAATACATCCACAACCGAACTAGATATGAAAGAGTATGAGGCTCCCGCATCAAACAGTACCCTAGCAAGATAGTGATAAACAAATAAGTTACCTTCCACTCCCGTGCCTGCCTGACCGATGGCAAAGACTCTTGCAGGTGTAGGCGGTAACTGTCTCTGCTGGTTACCTTGCACTCTACCCTGATTTCGGGGACACTCCCTGGCCTGATGCCCTATCTGTCCATAGCTGTAGCATATCCTACCCCGTGGTTTTGTGCACGCATGAGATATGTGGCCGGGCTTGCCACAGTTAAAGCACTTCACCGGTGCTGCTGGTGCTATCTGCCTAATAGGCATAGCCTGAACGGGATGAGCTACTGCTACCCTAGCTGGAGCCTGATGCTGGAACTGAGTTCTCTGTTTCTTCCAGAAACCACCCCTGAAGTCTCTGGATCTACTGCTTGCTGCTATGGCCTTTCCCTTGCCCTAGAAGTCTCTCTCAGCAGACTCCTTCTCTCTGCGAATCAGGTTCTGCTGCTCAATGATCTGTGCCTTATCCAAGATCTTTCTCTTGGTCTTCAGCTCTAAGATGGCCACATCACGCTCAATCGAATGACTCAACCCTCTCTGAAACCTCTTGGTCAAGTCTTCATCATCCATCTGCTTCACATACTTGTACAGCTTGGAGAATTCTGCATCGTACTCGATCACGATCATCTTCCCCTGTACAAGTACGAGGAATTCTCGTTCCAACCTTTCCTTCACAGCTGGTGGAAAGTACTTCTCCCTGAACAGCCTCTCGAAGCCATTCCATGTCAAAGTAGACACCTCAATACTCCTCTGTGTGACGTTCCACCATACCCTAGTCTCATCGTTCAGCATGAAAGCGGCTAGCTTCCTCTTATCGATCTCACTGCAATCAAGCATATCAAAATAAGTCTGCAAATCCTCAATCCAATGATCCGCCACCAGATGGTCAGTGCCTCCTCCAAACTTGGTTGCTCCCAAGCGGGTAATTTCCCTTGCTAGCACTAGCAAGCGAGCAGGATCATCAACCATGGCCACGGGTGGGATATGCTGATCCTCATAAGGTCCCTCTACCTCTGCCTCGTATGCATCATCGATCGGAGGGGCCCTACCCCTACCTCGGCCTCTACCCCTGTCACGAGGTCTGCCTTTACCTCGACCTCTAGCTTCGTTCCCCCCAATCTCCATTACCTAATAAGTATGGTATACTTGCTTAATAGACGCATAACACTTAAACAAGGCATAAGTCAAATGCAAGTCCATATCAACCCAGTAACTAAGCATACAAGACAACGCCAAAAGTTCTTATGACATGCTTGTTACGTCCCGAACCCAGAATTTTCGATTTTTATTAATTTGACGGTAAATGTCAATTACACTTACTTTTACTCCGTAATATGATTTTAGTGGCCCTAAAAGTTGACTTTTTGTTCGGGTCATAAATTGAGAAAATGTTATTCATGGAAGTCGTAGAGGATGTTAAACCGAGAACATGCATACGTGGTTCGTAAAAATCGGAGTTAGTATGCGAAAGTTATAAGCGAAAAACTAAATTTACTATTCCCGGTTACTGTTCATAGTAAAATTCTTTAAATAGGAAGTTACTGTGGTAAGTTTCCAAAATTGGAAACTTACCCGGCCTTTTCTCTCTCCTCTCCCCCGATTTCTTCCTCCTCCAGTTCGGCCGAAACCCCTCCCTCTGAGTTCCTGCGATTCCGGCCGCCCCACGACGAAACCCGGACGTTCCTGGGTTCGCCTCTTCCTCCTCGTCATGCTCATGGTCACATTTCATGGTATCTCGACCGGAGGAGCTCGGAATTGAGCCATAAAGCTCACTGTAGCAGATTGGGTTTTTCGGTGATTTCCGGCGATTTCGGTCGTCTCCGGCCACCAAACCGGTGTCGAAGGTTCGGTTTTCTCCACTGATCATTTCCCCTATGGCCTTGTGTCTCGATTTGCTGTGTAGAAGTCGAATTGTTGAATTGAAATTCTAGGGTTCTTGGATAATTTCTGGGTTTATGTTCATTCGTTGATTTCGACTGGTTTTGATTGTTATTTGGATGTGTTGTAGTTGAATGAAATGATCAGTGAGTAGAATTGATGTTGTGGATGAAATTTGGTGGCCATAGGAGGAGGTTGATTCCGGCGAGTAACCGCCACTCGCTGCCACTGTGGGCGGCGCGTGAGGTGGTGTAGGACAGGTTTCTGATTGTCGTAATTGGTTATTAAGTCGATAGTATAATGTAGTTTGCACATTGGTGACTTCGGATTAATTTTGTGAAGTGTAGATATGGTTTTCGTTATGGTGTGAAATTCATTGATTAATTCACGAATAATCCGTGTATCGGAATTCCTTAATCGGAAGCTCAAAGTAAAGAAATGAAGTTAGAAAAGTGAAATTTGAGATTTTTAAGCAAATAATAACAATTGGGATATGGTTTGGTTTTGGTGGATTTAATTTTTATCCGTCCTGTACTTATTGGTTTATGAACGTTATATGGTACAGGACGTGAGGAGGATTCCTACGAAGAGGGTTCGGATCGACGGCAGGCTTAGCCATATACGGTGAGTGGAAATTTGATTTTAAAGTCATGCATGCAATTAAATTTTCTAAGTTTCGAAATTATTTAAAGCATTTATTATTTAATGAGCAAATTATTCGATTTTTGATTATGAAATTAGTTATGGTTCAAATTGCCGATTAGAAGTGGTTATGTTCCATTTCGAACTTTTTATTAGAAATAATCTTCGATAAGATTATTTCTGAAAATGGAAGTATCATTATTTGTTAATAGATTCGGATTTCTCGAAAAGTCTTCGGAAAGGGAAGATTTCTTCGAGATTATAAACTTACATGATTTTAATATATTGATTCATAATTTTGAATCATGTCGACGTGCGGGGTCACGTCGTTGGACTAAATTCCTTTCTTGTGAGACTTCGAGGAAATCTCACAAATTCTCGATTTTCATATGGTTTTTCCCCACCATACCTGGGTCGATATACGTTATTGCTAGCTAGCCTATTAGTACTCCTCCCTACTTACTTTGTGTTTGTGGGTGAGTAGAGCCGAGCATGGGATGCTCTTGAGTGTGGGACACTCCGACCCGAGCCTTAGCGGCTCACTTTATTTTATTGTATGGTGATGACGTTTTTCCTCATACCTTTTAAATTATTTACTTATTTATTTATTCGTCCGACTAGCAGGGTCGGTCGAACTTCCCTTAAGCCAGCGGGGCTGGCTTAGTCATGGAAGTGAGTTGGAAACCTTTGGTTCCCTATTGCATGCATTAAGAATGTTCTAAACAATAAAAATGGGAAAGTGAGAAACACTTCTTTCTTGATTAAATATTTTTGTCCACTCACAACTAACGTTTTATCGCTTACTTTCCCCTGGGCTTTTCGGTTTCCTTTGCCCAGTTCGCAGTGTTGCTGTTCGGCGTGGGATCGAGGCTTAGCACCAGTTCTGCCACTTGCCTTTCGTAGGTTAATATTAACCTACCCCATGTAATATATTTGCTTTTATTGTAGATTGCTCTGATAACCCTAAGAGGCTGCATTGTATAAATTTTACTGCCTTACGTTTAGTTGTTGCTTAATGACTGTGGTGGTTGTGAAATATATGATGACTGCTTGTTGTGAGATCTTGAATTTAGAAATATGTGTTTTGTCATTTTTCTCACAGGTTGGGTTGTCCACTTTTAAGGGAAGTTCTGTCGAATTTTTCTTAAAAGTGGGCCCCGCAGAGTCCATCTTGAAAATTTGAAAGGATTTTCAGGATGGGTTCTGACAGTTGGTATCAGAGCTTTAGGTTTTCTGTTTCCTGTCACTTCTACTATCTTATGTACTTGAGGACATCTAGTATCTTCCGAGTGATGGCCCGACCGCGGCGGATCCCCATCATGTGCTCTTCGATGCTAGTATGTTCTTAGGTGTATAAGGTAGTTATCCTGGTATCTTTACTGTAAATTGTTTAATCTTCTTTTTCATCTCAGGTGCTATGCCTCCTAGACGCCGAAATCGCGGGGAGACTCCTCCCGCTCCAGGAGACGAGAATGCTTCCAGAGGACTAGCAGATGCCTTGGGACGTATTGTCCAACAGCTGACAGCAGCGCTTCCTGGCTCCAGGACTGATTTTACCATGGAGCGAGCAAAGAGACATGGAGCTTATAGTTTCTCCCATGCTCCGAATGCTATGGATGCCCAGAATTGGCTGAACAAGATGGAGAGGGTCTTTGCTCAGATTAATTGTCCAGAGGAACGAAAAGTGGGGTTGGCAGTAGACTTTCTTGACGGAGTGGCCTTTGATTGGTGGGATACGACTAGCAGAGATTTGGGGGACGTCGGTCCGATAACTTGGGAACAGTTCAAGGAATATTTTAATAGGCGGTACTATGGCACAGCTATCCGTGACAGGATGAAGTATGAGTTTCTACATCTAGAGAAAGGGGATAAGTCGGTGACGGAGTTTGAACAGCGATTCACCCAGTTAGCCCAGTTTGTGCCAGATCTGATAAGTACTGAGGAGGAGCGGATCTACAGGTTCATTGAAGGTTTGGGGGGTGATTATCGTATTCAGTTAACAGCCATACCCTTTTACACCTATCATGAGGCAGTTAACGCCGCTCTGAGGCTGGAGACTATGTACCTATCGGGAGTTCGACCCCGAGACTTAGACAGTCTTAGCCAGGGCCCATCGAAGAGATCAGCTTCCACCTCCGGTTCAGGATCATCAGCAGGTAGTGGACAGAGTAGTGGATCTAGTGCTGGATCTCGATTTAGACGCGGGGGGCGCACCAGGAGATTCAATCGGGGACCGTTAAGTGGACGTCAGTTTGGACAGAGCAGGATTAGTTTTAGCAGTCAGCACAGAACTCCAGCTAGTCAGCCAGCCCAGTATGGGCAATATCAGTCAGTGGGGTGCTTTGAGTGTGGACAGCAAGATCATTTTAAAAGGGACTGCCCCCTGTTGACTCAGAGAGTTGTACCTACCCATTTTCAGGCGACAGGTCAGTCATCCGCTGGTACTTCTACTAGTGGTAATGTGGCTTCTTCCAGCGGTACGCGCGCCGGTGCAATAACTCGTGGCAGTTCCCAGCAAGGTAGGGGTCAGAGAGGACGCCCCACGACTCATGCAAGATTACATGCCATGACTCAGCAGGAGGGCCGCGATTCACCAAATGTTATCCTCGGTATGTTATCTGTGTTTGGTCAACCTGCTTATACTTTAATTGATCCTGGTGCTTCGCATTCATTTATGTCAAGTAGATTTGCATGTTTTGCAAATGTACCGCTGTCGCCCCTTATGGGCGAGTGGTATGTATCTCTACCTGCGGGAGCATCATTTAAGATAGAGTGGGTTTTTAAAGGTTGTAGTGTGTTGATTGATAATGTTGATTTGGAAGTTGATCTAATCCCTTTAGATCTTGTAGAATTCGATGTGATTTTGGGAATGGAGTTTTTAGCAACTCACCGGGCTAATGTTGATTGCTTTCGCAAGATTGTGGTGTTTAGAAGTCCAGGGAAGCCAATAATTTTCTTTCAGGGTGATCGGAATGTTCTCCCTTCTTGCCTAATTTCAGCTTTAACGGCTGAAAAGCTTTTGAACAAGGGTTGTCAGGCTTACTTAGCTCACATGGTAGATACCAGCAGGGAGGAGTTGAGTATTGAGGATATACCAGTGGTTAGGAAATTTCCCGATGTATTTCCAGATGAATTACCTGGCTTACCCCCGGTAAGAGAGATAGACTTTACTATCGATTTGATTCCGGGAACAACACCTATATCTCAAGCACCTTATCGGATGGCCCCTGCTGAATTAAAAGAATTGAAGACTCAGCTACAAGAATTAGTGGATAAGGGGTTCATTCAATCTAGTGTGTCTCCGTGGGGTGCCCCGGTTTTATTTGTTAAGAAGAAGGATGGCACTTTGAGACTGTGCATTGATTACAGAAAGTTGAATAAGGTTACGGTGAAGAATAAATATCCTTTACCGCGAATTGATGACCTGTTCGATCAGTTGAGGGGAGCTACAGTATTTTCTAAGATTGATTTAAGGTCTGGGTATCATCAATTACGGATAAGGGAATCTGATATCCCTAAGACCGCCTTCCGATCACGATATGGTCACTACGAATTCAGAGTAATGCCGTTTGGACTAACCAATGCTCCTGCAGCTTTTATGGATCTTATGAATCGAGTATTCCGTCCTTATCTGGATCGTTTTGTGATCGTATTTATTGATGACATTCTGATCTACTCTAGAAATGATTCCCTGCATGTCAAGCATTTGAGAGTTGTGCTACAGACTTTGAGGGAAGCACAGTTGTACGCTAAGCTTAATAAATGTGAATTTTGGCTCAACAGTGTAGGGTTTCTGGGCCATATTGTTTCTGCAGAAGGCATTAGTGTGGACCCTCGGAAGGTAGAAGCAGTGTTAAATTGGGAGAGACCTACTACAGTGACGGAGATTCGTAGCTTTTTGGGCTTAGCAGGTTATTATCGGCGATTCGTACAGGATTTTTCAAAAATTGCAGCTCCTCTCACTCGACTGACTAGGAAGGGTGTGAAGTTTATCTGGTCAGAGGAGTGCGAACAAAGTTTTCAAGAACTTAAGGGACGTCTAACTAGTGCTCCAGTGTTAGCATTGCCTGACGATAGTGGAGAATTTGTGGTGTATAGTGATGCTTCAAGACAAGGCTTGGGTTGTGTTTTAATGCAACATGGGAACGTGATTGCATATGCTTCCAGACAGCTAAAGCCACATGAATTGAATTATCCGACGCATGACCTTGAGCTTGCCGCTGTGGTACTTGCACTTAAATTATGGAGACACTACCTGTACGGAGCCAGATGTCAAATTTTCACGGATCACAAGAGTCTACAATATTTGCTTACGCAAAGAGACATAAACTTGAGACAAAGAAGATGGTTGGAATTGATCAAGGACTATGATTGTACGATCGAGTATCATCCAGGAAGAGCCAATGTAGTAGCTGATGCTCTTAGTAGGAAATCATATCCTACCATGCCACCCTCTCCTTCCTTATCGTATTTGAGAGCAGTGCGGGTTCCACTCCTTTACGAATTACGAGCTACTGGAGTTAACTTGGAAGTGATTGAAGAATCCGCAGCCTTAATAGCCAGCTTCCAGGTGAGACCCGTTTTTATTGATAGAGTACGAGAAGCACAACAACATGATGACTATCTAGAACGGTTAAAAGAGGCAGTGGAAAATGGTACTAGAGTAGACTTCACTATCAGCAGGGATGGAGCTTTGATGTCCGGGAATCGAATTTGTGTGCCAGACCGAGATGATCTTAAACAAGAGATATTAGAGGAGGCCCATAGTTCTGCTTATGCCGTGCATCCTGGCGGGACTAAAATGTACCGGACTTTGAAAGAATACTATTGGTGGCCTAATATGAAGAGGGAAATTGCAGCTTATGTAAGTAGGTGTTTGATATGTCAACAAGTGAAAGCCGAAAGACAGAAGCCCTCGGGTTTGCTACAACCGTTACCAATACCCGAATGGAAATGGGAACATATCACTATGGACTTTGTATCCGGATTACCACGTACCGGAAGTAGTCATGACAGTATTTGGGTAATTGTAGACCGACTCACCAAGTCCGCGCATTTTCTACCTGTTAAGAAGACTTATAAGATAGATAGATATGCGGAGTTGTACGTGAATGAGATAGTAAAACTTCACGGCACACCTGTCTCTATTACATCTGATCGGGACCCCCGTTTCACTTCAAAGTTTTGGCGTAAGCTGATGGAAGCTTTGGGTACTCAATCTCAGTTCAGCACTGCATTTCATCCGCAAACAGATGGGCAAACGGAGAGAACTATTCAAACTCTAGAAGACATGTTGAGAGCTTGTGTTTTGCAGTTTAGAGGAAATTGGGACAGCCACCTAGCTTTGATAGAATTCGCTTATAATAACAGTTATCATTCCAGCATTGGCATGGCTCCCTATGAAGCTCTTTATGGAAAACAGTGTCGTACTCCTTTGTGTTGGAACGAAGTAGGAGAAAGGAAGCTTATTGGTCCAGAGATGGTGCAGATTACAACTGAAAAGGTGAAAGTGATTAAAGAAAAGCTGAAAGCAGCCCAGAGTAGACAAAAGAGCTATGCGGATAATCGAAGGAAAGATTTAGAATTTCAAGTTGGTGATCGGGTGTTTCTAAAACTATCACCTTGGAAGGGTATTGTAAGGTTTGGAAAACGTGGAAAACTCAGCCCCAGATACATCGGACCATATCAAATTGCTGAACGGATTGGTTCGGTCGCTTATCGGCTAGTATTACCTTCAAGACTGTCCAAGGTACATGATGTCTTCCATGTTTCCATGCTCCGCAAGTATATTGCTGATCCTTCTCATGTCCTTCAAGAGCAGCCCATAAGATTACGGGAAGATCTAACGTATGAAGAAAAACCAATTCAAGTTCTGGATAGAAGAGAGCAGATACTCAGGAACAAAACGATACCATTAGTTAAGATACTTTGGAGTAATCATATTGTAGAAGAAGCTACTTGGGAACCAGAGGATCAAATGAGACGACAGTATCCCCACCTTTTCTAACAGGTATGTCAATTTCGAGGACGAAATTCCTTAAGGGGGGGAGATTGTTACGTCCCGAACCCAGAATTTTCGATTTTTATTAATTTGACGGTAAATGTCAATTACACTTACTTTTACTCCGTAATATGATTTTAGTGGCCCTAACAGTTGACTTTTTGTTCGGGTCATAAATTGAGAAAATGTTATTCATGGAAGTCGTAGAGGATGTTAAACCGAGAACATGCATACGTGGTTCGTAAAAATCGGAGTTAGTATGCGAAAGTTATAAGCGAAAAACTAAATTTACTATTCCCGATTACTGTTCATAGTAAAATTCTTTAAATAGGAAGTTACTGTGGTAAGTTTCCAAAATTGGAAACTTACCCGGCCTTTTCTCTCTCCTCTCCCCCGATTTCTTCCTCCTCCAGTTCGGCCGAAACCCCTCCCTCTGAGTTCCTGCGATTCCGGCCGCCCCACGACGAAACCCGGACGTTCCTGGGTTCGCCTCTTCCTCCTCGTCATGCTCATGGTCACATTTCATGGTATCTCGACCGGAGGAGCTCGGAATTGAGCCATAAAGCTCACTGTAGCAGATTGGGTTTTTCGGTGATTTCCGGCGATTTCGGTCGTCTCCGGCCACCAAACCGGTGTCGAAGGTTCGGTTTTCTCCACTGATCATTTCCCCTATGGCCTTGTGTCTCGATTTGCTGTGTAGAAGTCGAATTGTTGAATTGAAATTCTAGGGTTCTTGGATAATTTCTGGGTTTATGTTCATTCGTTGATTTCGACTGGTTTTGATTGTTATTTGGATGTGTTGTAGTTGAATGAAATGATCAGTGAGTAGAATTGATGTTGTGGATGAAATTTGGTGGCCATAGGAGGAGGTTGATTCCGGCGAGTAACCGCCACTCGCCGCCACTGTGGGCGGCGCGTGAGGTGGTGTAGGACAGGTTTCTGATTGTCGTAATTGGTTATTAAGTCGATAGTATAATGTAGTTTGCACATTGGTGACTTCGGATTAATTTTGTGAAGTGTAGATATGGTTTTCGTTATGGTGTGAAATTCATTGATTAATTCACGAATAATCCGTGTATCGGAATTCCTTAATCGGAAGCTCAAAGTAAAGAAATGAAGTTAGAAAAGTGAAATTTGAGATTTTTAAGCAAATAATAACAATTGGGATATGGTTTGGTTTTGGTGGATTTAATTTTTATCCGTCCTGTACTTATTGGTTTATGAACGTTATATGGTACAGGACGTGAGGAGGATTCCTACGAAGAGGGTTCGGATCGACGGCAGGCTTAGCCATATACGGTGAGTGGAAATTTGATTTTAAAGTCATGCATGCAATTAAATTTTCTAAGTTTCGAAATTATTTAAAGCATTTATTATTTAATGAGCAAATTATTCGATTTTTGATTATGAAATTAGTTATGGTTCAAATTGCCGATTAGAAGTGGTTATGTTCCATTTCGAACTTTTTATTAGAAATAATCTTCGATAAGATTATTTCTGAAAATGGAAGTATCATTATTTGTTAATAGATTCGGATTTCTCGAAAAGTCTTCGGAAAGGGAAGATTTCTTCGAGATTATAAACTTACATGATTTTAATATATTGATTCATAATTTTGAATCATGTCGACGTGCGGGGTCACGTCGTTGGACTAAATTCCTTTCTTCTGAGACTTCGAGGAAATCTCACAAATTCTCGATTTTCATATGGTTTTTCCCCACCATACCTGGGTCGATATACGTTATTGCTAGCTAGCCTATTAGTACTCCTCCCTACTTACTTTGTGTTTGTGGGTGAGTAGAGCCGAGCATGGGATGCTCTTGAGTGTGGGACACTCCGACCCGAGCCTTAGCGGCTCACTTTATTTTATTGTATGGTGATGACGTTTTTCCTCATACCTTTTAAATTATTTACTTATTTATTTATTCGTCCGACTAGCAGGGTCGGTCGAACTTCCCTTAAGCCAGCGGGGCTGGCTTAGTCATGGAAGTGATTTGGAAACCTTTGGTTCCCTATTGCATGCATTAAGAATGTTCTAAACAATAAAAATGGGAAAGTGAGAAACACTTCTTTCTTGATTAAATATTTTTGTCCACTCACAACTAACGTTTTATCGCTTACTTTCCCCTGGGCTTTTCGGTTTCCTTTGCCCAGTTCGCAGTGTTGCTGTTCGGCGTGGGATCGAGGCTTAGCACCAGTTCTGCCACTTGCCTTTCGTAGGTTAATATTAACCTACCCCATGTAATATATTTGCTTTTATTGTAGATTGCTCTGATAATCCTAAGAGGCTGCATTGTATAAATTTTACTGCCTTACGTTTAGTTGTTGCTTAATGACTGTGGTGGTTGTGAAATATATGATGACTGCTTGTTGTGAGATCTTGAATTTAGAAATATGTGTTTTGTCGTTTTTCTCACAGGTTGGGTTGTCCACTTTTAAGGGAAGTTCTGTCGAATTTTTCTTAAAAGTGGGCCCCGCAGAGTCCATCTTGAAAATTTGAAAGGATTTTCGGGATGGGTTCTGACAATGCTAACGTTCCTAGTCAACCTAACGCTCTCACATACCCAATGACATTATCAATACCGAAGAGCACACGATGGGGATCCGCTGTAGACGGGCCATCACTCGGAAAGTATTGACATATCACCAAATATGTACCCTACGCTCTGATACCAAACTGTCACGCCCCGAATTTTAGAATAATATTCAAAATCCGAAACATGAATTACTACAACTTAAAATAACCATCCTGAATATTTTTTTTCCTTAACAACCTCACCCCACAATTTAATTTCAAAAACCGAATTTAGTCTCGGTTAATTATTACAACTTACTCACAAAATAAAATGTAAAGCTCTAAATGAGCATACAAACCTCACAACTCAAAATAAATATAAATAAATACTGTAACACCTAAGCAGCTCGGTCACCTCCCTAGTTATCGTGACCTGCAGGAATGTCTGCTACACCATTTGAATAGTGTACCTGGATTGCAACAACACAAAGCCCGGTAAGCTTTTGAAAGCTTGCATGAGTAAAAGAAAGAACGGTTGCTTAATTAAATCATATTTATTTCTACCCAAGTCAACACGCAACAATTTCTACATCCACAAGAACCAACAATCTCAATCAGTGAACAACTCAACACCAAACCTTAACTCACATCTTTCTTCACAAAACGCCAACATCGTATTTATAAAAATACAGTATTTGACAGACTAGAGCTCTAACTGAATCGTAGCCCGTCACCTGGCCTAGGTTATGACACCTGACATATTTATCTTCATCGTATTTCATTAATAGGTATACCTATATACATATTTAGAATGTCCGACAATTGAACATACTAAACCAATTGTATCCCATCATCCACCTAGAATTACAGCGTCCGATTCCCCCATACCGGTCACTATGTTGACCCTAAATCCATAATAAGTACAACAGTATGTTTCCACACAATGAAATCAACTCATCCAATATACATAATATTATTATGAAATTTAAGCATTTGAAATATAATCCAAATCATCATTCCAACTCAATCATATCATCACTCAATAACACACGAATCAATATATATATATTCCACGTAAATATATATAGATGTAATCATCCACTCAGGAATGATCACTAATACCATCTATAGTTCACACAAGAAAATAGTGAAATTCATTTGTATAATTAAAATTCATTTTACTTACCTATGGACCGTAGTTGATCAAGTCCATATGATTTTAAAAACAATTATGGTAATCCATAAATATTTTCCACACAATTACAAAAATAAAGAATTTAAGTACTTGGTTCGTAACATGAACCACGTGAGTTTTACTCACCTCGAACTCCCGCTGCGTCTTCACTTTAATATAACTCACAATAATCCAAATGCTCGTCAACTCAAGCCGGCAAGTACCTAATCAAGTACAGTATTTACTTAGCAACGAAGCACGAAATAAACCTAAATGATGATCCAACGGTCGGATTTTCAAATACAGACAATCCAACGGTCGGATTCTAAAATAATGACGATCCAAAGGTTAGTTCCTCACGGATGGCCCTTGGAAACATCCTATCAAAATTATATAAAAATCTGATGGACGGATTTTCACTAATCGCCTCCCAAATCACTGTTTTACAATTATACGAAGATCTAACGGTCGAATCTTCGCCCGTGACCACACAAAGTCATAGGGACAGTCATATGAACATCATATTAAAATTTGAAGTAAAACCGATGGTCTGATCTCCGTAAATCGTAAACCGAAGGTAAACTGTAAAACCGTAAATAGTAACGTCAAAACTTAAATTGACTATTTATCAACTTTTTCTAACATGACCATATTATATATCAAAACGCTCGTATAGATGCATAGATCATCGTCCAGATAATATAAACTCAAAATTTTGTTCGACGCGCCGCCACACGCGGCGGTGAGACGGCGGTCAACGCCGGTCAACCATCTCAGATGCAAAAGTCGTCAACTACAAACTTCTTTAAAATGAAATTGTGAACAACTTTAATACCTGACTTTTTCCGAGATAAGGTCTAGATCATCCTAGATCGGGTTTTGAAGTTGGATTAATCTCGGCCCTCTGATCAGTTCCCAGATTGAATCAGGGACGTCGAAACCTTCAACTCTTGATCTACCACTCTACACTCAAAATCGTGATGCAAGCCACATATGGGGATTATCAGGAGAAAGAGCACGTCACGAAAATTGGGTCGGTTGGCCCGTGCACCGCAGGCAAGGGGAAGGTCCAATCAGGTTGGCTTTCCTCGTCTAGGGTTACTCCGATCTAAGGCTAGGGGCAACGGCTGGCGAAACTGGGGGCGGGAGCGGCTGGGCGAGAGGCGGCGATGCCAAAGGGCGCCGGGTCCGGCGGCGGCAAGGCCGGGTAGGCTCCGTTCCGGCTGGGTCGGGTGGACGGGTCGGCAAGCACAATGAAGGAGCCGCGCGAGAGAGAGAGAGAGAGCGGAGGGGGGGACTGAAATGCAAATTTTGACTTTTTCCGTCCTTAATGAAAAGTTTGAATTTCAACACTATTTATAGAAAATTTCTAATTTTCAAAAATTCATAACTTATTCGTACCAGCTTCGAATATTACGTTCCACATATGCACGAACTCGTATCGACGAGATCTACAACTTTCATGAAGGAAGTTTTCCCAAATTTTGAACGTATAAAAAGTCGATTTTCATGACCCCCTAAATAACGTTCGTTTTCGAAAATAAAATCATTCGAAACCAACTTTCTCAAACCAAAACATTCCAATCAATCTCAAATATCATAATTCAATTAATATAATAATTATTGAATTACATAAATTTATTATATGAAAATTTAGATCTTCACAGGTGAAGTGTGTGCAACAAGAAAATATCCAAAACAAGTCCAGATTCGTTGTCCAGATGCATTCCTACTTTCCCTAAAGATATTTTGGCCAAAAATTAAGAGCAAAATAAAATTAAATCTCTATATATTTCTGCAAAAATATATTTTAATGGATTATGGACTGATTTTGGAGCTTTTTGATTGGTTGGATGACACAACAGGGGTTACATGACATTATGTGATTGGTTGAAGCTGTGTGGAGCAACCAGATAATTATTCAAAAATTAAAAGAAGATTCATGAAGCTTGGAGAATACTTTGCCATTCCCCTATATATACTCCTTCTTCTTGGACGGCAAACACACATTCTCCCCCTCAGAAAATTCTCAAACGCTAAAAAGCTCTCTCTCCCTCTCCATTCTCTAGTTTCAAGTCTCTGCATTTTCAAGCAATGAGAGGAAGAAGAAGAAGAAGCCATGAGGATCCTAGCCTTCATCATCCACCTTGAAGCAGTGAAGCCTTGAAGACTTGCTTCCAAGATTCAAGAGTCAAACGTCTCAAGCATCTCCATCACTGTCTCCATTCACAGTGTAATTCCATCTTTTTCCTTGTAACCTCTTTTGGTTTTTCTTGTTTGAATTCGTGAACTTGATTCTAGTTAACATAATGTTTAGGACAAAATTTAAGCCCAATTCTATGTTTGAATAAAGGTTTCGAATTCTATGGTTGAAATTGTAAGTTGCTTTTGTGAGTTTGTTTGATTGATTTTGCTTAATTGATATCTGTTGATATCACTTATACCACATACCACTAAGCATAAGCAACGACCTCTTAGGTGGACCCCGCTGCATGGCTAGTCCCGCCTGCGACATACATCCGGTAGTCCGACACCCAAGCTACCTCGCTATGGTGGAGGTCAGCCGGTACTTTGCTAGGAGGCCCAAGCCCTCATTCTACCCTGCGGGTACCTGTGGCCTAAGCCCTCATTCTACCCTGCGGGTACCCGTGGCCCAAGCCCTCATTCTACCCTTCTGGGTACCAGAGGCCCAAGCCCTCATTCTACCCTTCCGGGTACCAGAGGCCCAAGTCCTCATTCTACCATACCGGGTACCAAAGGCTCAAGCCCTCATTCTACCCTACCGAGTGGGACTATCATGGAGCTTCATGCTCATACTTTCGTGCTATGGTCTATTAATGGAAATATTGAAATTTTTCACCTATTGTTGATCGCAACAATTAAATTTCTTTTATATCCCATTAACAAGACCGTAGAACATAACTCACAACCTATCTCAACTCTTACATTCCTGTCACACATAAGCCAAACAATCGGGTTATGTCTTCTACGTTCGGGTTAAGTAAGTTAGAGTTCCTTCCTCTAACCCATACTTGGGGGACTATCTTGACCATGCCATAGTCTCTTTAGTATTGTCAATAGTTACTTCAATACCGGAGCTTCTTAGCCTCACCGGCATAGTCGAAAATTCTCATTTTACTAATTACGTGACTTAGGGGACTCGGCGAGTAACAACACTCCCGATCCTAACACATGTGCATCACATACATACAACATTTACATATCATTATGTCTTACCCTGTTCATCACACATCTTTGCATCATGCATCTCATAAACGTTCATGCACCTTGATGTAGTTCGACTCAAATGTCAATTCGATTACCTTAGCGCAATCAATATGGTTTTTGTGCACTATCATATTATTTGTAGGTACTAGCTTGATAAGGGCCCCGGGACACCAACATACCCGTAGAGTCCCTTTTTACTTACTTAGTTGGGGGACTAGTATGGGTATGCCGTTCAACAAGGTCATCGCTCATACTTGGCGGCATCATACGTAACTCCCCAACCAAGAAGCGCCTCTTACTCGGGGACTTGTTGATATCACTTATACCACATACCGCCAAGCATAAGCAACGACCTCTTAGGTGGGCCCCGCAGCATGGCTAGTCCCGCCTGCGACATACATCCGGTAGTCCGACACCCAAGCTACCTCGCTATGGTCGAGGCCACCCTCCCATGCTCTCCAAGAGGCTTAAAGAGAAGCAATATGTGTATTGTATCCCACATTGGAAATATAGAATAGATGGGGACTTTCTTTAGCTATAAGAGGAAGTCCTCCCCTTCTTAGAAGGGATGGATCCATTATCCCCACACTTATCTCACTACAAAGGTCACTTGACCTCACTTATAGTAAAATATCTAAGTGGACGTAGCCTTGCCGCAAGTGCAAGGTGAACCACTATACATGCGGTGTCATCTCTCTCTCTCTCCCCATCATGCTTCTTAGTTACCGTATTCTTCAGTAGAAACAATATCTTTTGTATGTTAATCTTATCTGGTTTGAAACATTTAGGAATTAGTGCTAGATTTAGGTTAACAATTCACCTAATAGTTTTGTAACCCTAAATCAAGAGTAGTAAATGCTTTGGACAAAAGTCGAAATCAATATAAGAGGATTGCAAATAGATGAACTTATTCATACTAGGTCGTGCACTCAAGTTGATAATCTTTCTTCATGCTTATTGTGTTGGACATGTATTGATTAGCTAGCTTTCTAGACTTTGATTACATGTTTAATAGGATTAGTTTAAGTGCTTTTACTTAGATTAATTAGTTAAGGAAAGTAAAATATGGGAAATCATTTTCTTTAAATGTTTCACATGATCAACTTATTTCTCATGACTTAGATGACTAACTATAGGATTTTAATTGAATTCAATCATATGGATTTAGTTTTGATCCTTGTTCCTTGCGTTCCACCCTTGTATATATCTTTTGTATTTTTTTATTTTATTTATTTTAATTTTCGAAACCTTAATTCTAAAACCCCCTTGTTTCGTTACTTTGTATATAGCCTTTGTTTTATTTTTGTAAATATAATACTTTGGTTTTTTATTAATACCTTGTTTGAACGATCCCTATTTACTATATACTAACGATGATATTTTATAGGGTTAAGTTGGATGCTACTTTTAGCATATCACAAAGTATCATTCGAACTCATGGGCCTCCCACGCATCCTAGCTGGGGCTATGGCCTGTGATGCCAGAGTGCCACTATCTATGGTGTTGGTGTCATGCTTACCTCTCTGTAGGGTGGCGTACGTCCTCTCGTAAGGACGTCCATCCTTGTAGATACGTTTGTAGCTTATATGTGTAATCTCTTAAGACCCATCTTCGTGTCCTATGGCAGCGTAATTGGCATATAAATCATGCATTCAAATATGTGTAAGTACGAGATACTGGTACTTAAACACTAGTTGTAACGCAGAGATAGAGTGAGTGGTGGTAACTCATAGACGAATTAGCATAGCTGCATGTGATATTGTATAACCCCAAGCAAATATAAGGAAATTGGTGTGCATTACCAATGTTCGGGCTACCATCTTAGTCCTTTCCGCGAGACCCTTTGGGTGTGTACATAGGAATATGATGTCCAACATCAATCCTAATGGTATGTAGTAATCGTCGAAAGTCTTCGATGTAAACTCTCAATCATTGTTAAGTTGAATTGACTGAATAAGATGATCCAGGTAATGATCCCGTCGCCATATGATCTGTGCTAGCTAGGAGTGTAGCATAAGCAGCATTACAAGTGGACAATGGCACGACACATGACCAGCGTGTTTGCACGTTAACCAATATCATGAAATATTTAAACGGTTCACAAGTTGGTTGAATTAGACCACAGAATTTCTTCGGATTCTATGTAAGAACGAAATGAGTATATTCGTCTCATTTGCGTTGGACGGTCTCGGTCCTAATTTCCCTAAGGAACATACTTTGTAGAACGAGCAAGGGGCCTTAAAAGCAACCAATGAAGATTTTGGTTGGGCCTGACCGTCTGAAACGCTATTGGAAGAAAATTTAGTAACTACAACATCACCAATGGCGTCATCACCATGATGGATGCCATATGAGGGGATAGCGGCAGCACCAAGGATGGCGGCTGCAGTCTCACTTGGTCTAAGAATCAACTTTTGATTCTTGCTTCATTTCGCTCAAAATGATGGATATCCATGTGAAGTCTTTAGTATGCGGATCATCATATCACGACTAGGATGATATAATCTGTCGTGTCAAAGCCAATATGTGTTTAAATCCAAGAGATCTTCTGTCATAACTTTATTGGACTTAATAGCTCGAAAGTGGTGACATAAAGTCCACTAGAGAAACACGTAAGAGTCTCTAAGATGGGCAGTTTTTCGCAATCATTAGAGATGTTGTAAAGGAACTTAATTTCTTATGAGAACCGTTGGTGCAAATAAAACAAACATAGAGTTGAAATGAACTCAAAGTTTTATTAATGAGTTAACAGGTTAGATCATTGTTTCTTTAACCTTAAAGAAAATCTAATCCGAAACTAACTAATACAAAACAAAGGTAGTTGTTTAATTAGCTTCTTTCGGTAACTCCAAAATAAATATGACCAGGAAAGTAGAGAGATGTCAGTGGATTAAAGCTCACTTAAGTACCATTTATCTCCAAACTTTACTAGACATCATACTCACTTTAGATGAGTCTAGTTGAAGAAAAATCAAACCAATGGCATTTACTAAAGATACTATGGCAATTGCCTTATTACATTTTTTGGAAAAATAAAGACTTATACAAAATCACCAGTCTTTGATCTTGGCCTGATTTGAAGTTTTCTACCCTTAACTCGAGATCATCTTCTTCATCTTCTTATTCCACATAATGAGCTTCTCTTGCTTCGCAATACGCTTTGTAGGCGGTGACAATACTCTCACGGGCTCTACAAATGTGTGTCCAATGATCTGGTGCTCCATATCGAGAACATACGTCTCTGTGCTCAAGCTCTCTTGATTGAGGCGCTTTAAAAAGCTTTATAAGGATGGCTCTTAATGTTGGTGATGCCACCAACATGGCCAGAGGTGTTACCTCATTCTCTTATTCCACGTTGACCTCTTCGGTTCCATGTCAGCTTATTCTGGTGGTTACCTTCCCAAGTAGAGCGATTATATGGGCCAAAACATATAGAAGTATCCCTAAGATTAAGGTTTCGCACGTGACTATAATTAGATTCCGGAATAGGCTATGTTCTCACGGGTCTCAAATTATAGTTCTTCACAAGGATGTTGTCATGCTTTTTAGCAACATTCATAGCTCTAATAAGCTCTTGAAACCTCGTGATCCGTCTTGTAGTAACATCAATTTGATAGCTCTTAGCAACCATTAATATAGAGACAGGGAATGTGGAGAGGGTCCTTTCAATAATCATCGCATCTATGATTTTTTTTCCATAGAATTTCATCAAGGATTTGATGCAAAGTACTTCCGAATTGTACTCAAAATAGGCTTGAAATCACAAAAATGGAGATTATGCCATCTCACTTCTAGGTTAGGAAGTAGGGAGTCACAAACGTTATTAATGTCTAAAGTTCAGCGGTAGCAGAACCTTGGTGAACGCGGGTCCGATGGGCGAACCAGTACTTATGATATTCTTCCGCTACCTGTCAAATGAAATACAAAGCGGCGTCAGAGGGAGACCGCGATAGGCGGTTTTCTCTTCTCCGATGCTAAGTTAGTCAATGTATTTGTGTTGACAGGATAATGTTAGGTAAGTAGTAAATGCGTAATTAATGAGGAGAGAGGAGTGAACCTTTTATAGGTGGGGAAGAGACTGATCTTTTCTTTGTTTTCGATGTGGGACTGATATACTTCAGTTCCCAGATTTTGATGCTTCTGGTGCTTCAGCGAGGTGATTTTAACCCGGTGCGTGGCGGCGCGTCAAAGGCGATCTTAGGGTGAGCCGGGGTTCAAGTGATACCCCGCTTGGCTATGTTTCCATGTCACACCCTCGATGGTTATCGGTACCGCTGGCGGTAGTATGAGCGTGGCTCATTGTAGCTAATTATGCTTGGCAAATGTTCATGCAAGTACAAGTCCCCCAAGTCCCTAGTTAAGGAGGGCAATCTTGGTTGGGGAGTTGCCTAGCAGCTTGAAGTGTTACTTCTGCTAGTCTTGCAAAAGCATAATTAGCATCAGTGTATTGTCAACCATGGATTTGTTATAAGCAAACGCTTTACACCCTTTCGGGTGGGCCCCTGCTAGGCCCCCCAAGGAGTCCCCCACTCCCCGGCTAAGATAGGCCTCCGTTTGGCTGGTATATTATTTGTTGAGGGGAGCTGCGCTGAGCAGCGAGTGTTGGGTAGCGAGCCCACTCTTTGATACCTGAGTGGCAGGGGTCAACATTCCTGATTAGGGCCGTCAAAGTCTGTATTGACGTGTTCCCTCACTTGTCTCGGAGGAACAGAGCTTGACTGCAACGCCGCATTACGGTCGTTGTCATTATGAGGGTGCCTCAGGACTGGTGCTGGCGGACATTCCTTTGCTGAGGGTCAGCGGTAAGAAATGTCGCGAGGGCCTTCCTGGCTGTAAGACAAAAGGGAGTTCCGCTAGCGGTGTTACGCTTAGCGGAGGCTGCCGTGCTTGCAAGATGAAAATGGGAGAGGTTCGCTAGCGGTGCTGCGCTTAGCGGAGGCTGCCTTGCTTGTAAGATGGAAAGGAGGAGTTTCGCTACCTGTGTTGCGCTTAGCAGAGCCTGCCTTGCTTGCAAGATGAAATGAAGGAGTTCCATTAGCTGTGTTGGGCTTAGCGGAGCCTGCCTCGCTTACAAGATGAAAGGGAGGAGTTCCGCTAGCGGTGTTGCGCTTAGCGGAGACTGCCTCGCTTTGTCGATTGGAATGCTTGCTTTTGATAGTTACTTTAGATAGACTTTTCGTCTGACAGCTCCCAACATATGGCTGTCATGGATAGGGTTGGCGTGTGGGTGTATGTCTTCACAGCACACCCGTCTCTTTGTCAATAATGCGAGTAAATATTAATTTTCTAACTGAGGCAAAACCTCAGTTAATCCGGATAGTGGGTGCGATTGTGGGACACTTATAAGGCTACTGTGTGTTGTCGTTTTTTAGCGAACGGTCCGGATTTGACTGATGTTGACATAAAAGAGGGCGAACTTGGAGGGATTCGACATTCTCTAAACTTCAAACCTGCGTCGTCGTTTTCAAGCCCTATCTTTGAGCGAGGGAGAGTTTTGGAGAGACTACCAGAGACGACGACTCAGGTTGGTGTACACAAATTACGTACTTTAGGTTGGTGTTCTGGCCTCAGTATTTGAGTACTTGTTTATGTGTAGTGTCTCTCGATGTTTATGCCTTGTGAATGTGTTCTTGACACTGTAAAAACGTGTTTGAGGGTCTAGGAGTGCTTGTGGGTTTGATTTGGTGTTTTTGGCAGAGGGTTGATGGGTATGGGTTTGCTAGATGGTTGAATATGGGTTTGTGTGTGTATATGTTGTATTCTTGTTTTGGTGCTTTCTGGGTGTGAATGTTCTTGGTGTTCTTAGATGAAATCTAACATATAAAGAGTATAGATCCACTTGGAACTAACTGACTTGGGTTTTAGGGTGTTTGTGATGACTAGCGTCGTAGAGATCTTGAGCAGTGAGGATTTCGGGTCTGACGTGTCACTCAACGGTTCGGATAGGATTCTAATTGATTCGTTATGTCCGTCTGCTGACCGGTTGGGAGCTGCTAGCGGACTTGAAACTAACCCGTATTCTTGGCAAGTGTCGCATGCAGATCTGTACGTTAATTAGATTTCCTAACGCTAACCTGTCTTAGTTTTCTTACGTAGATCCGGTTCCTAGCAACAAGGCAAGTCGCGAAGCGTTTTATAGAGCCATGGATAACACCGAGCTCCAGAATTATTTGGAGGGTATGTTTGCTGCTGGTTTGAATGTACAGCAGACAGTTGTGGACCCGCAGACGTAGGCGTTGAGTCGATCTAACATGGAGGTTGTGATGCCAATGCCTCACCATTCACATCTTGCTGCCATCGGGCAGACTGTGGTGTTACCTGAGGGTCGCGCTGAGAGTGATGCTGGCAAAGGGAGTGGGGCCGGTGCCCCAGAGGGAGGCAAGGAAAAAGTGGCCGCTCAGCGGCGTGGGTCTCAACAAGAGTGGACAATGCCTCTGAAGGAACCTGTCATTATAGCGAGGTTGGAGCCGTAGGAACATCCGAGGGCTGTCACTACGGGTACCACACAGGGGCTTCTCCAAAAAAAGCTGCGGCAAAATGATGTCGTTGAAGGTGACGAGCCGAATGATTTGGTGCCTATCGGGACCCGTCAGCAGAAAAAGGGCGAAGCAGGCTTCTCAGAAGGTGACCGTGGCCATTGCTGGGGAGGTGTTACGAGCGGGCTATTCTCATTTGCCTCTTACACCGAGTTCCTGACTGATCTCGAGAGGGAGTTTCTTTTTCACCTGTGCGAGCGGCTCGGATTTGGCTGGATGGATGGTACGGTTAGCCCGACGGCCCTTCAACAATCGTCATTCAGCTCGGCTTTTGGGCAGTTGTCGGTTAGGCTACACGAGCTATTTTTGGCAGTGTTGAAGTTGACTCCTGCTGAGCTGCAATTGCAGGAGGAAGTGAAAGGTCTCCGGATGGAACTGGGGGAGACATTAAAGAAGCTGGCGGACACCGAGCGCCAAATATCTAAGTCAGAGTGGGATTTGGTGGATGTTCGGGGCAAGTTGGATGTCGCTATTGACTGAGATGTCGAGCAGAGCAGCCGTGTGGCACAGTTGGAGCAAGACATGGCTCTACTGCAAGAGGAGGTGGCAGTTGGAGGGCGAGGTCATCCGACTGCGAGCAGAGAAAGACCAAGAAAATGCTGCTACTGTGGAGGCCTTCAAGTAGTCGTCGGAGTTCAAGCATGCTTTAATAGAGACAGCAAAAGCCGATACCGCTGCCAACCTAAAAATGGTGGACCAGAAAGGCGTGATCAATTGGGATAAGGCGCCTCAGCCAACCGAGACGTCGAGTCAGGTGCCAGTGCCTATAGGTAGGCCCACCATTACACAATCTGAAGATGTGCGCTGCGACAGTGATGAGAGTGATCAGCGTGTGGCGGAAGGCTCACAGCAGATTCAGCTGCTACTCTGTTGGAAGTGTTGCGCGCCGAGTTCCTTCTGTCCCACACACAGGATCACAGCAGACTCCGATCAAACAAGCTATTCCGTCACGCACCCCCGCAGGTTGGCGGTGAAAATGTTGCCGCTGCTCCCAGTAATCTGTGAAGATGCCTTTGTTTTTGCAACTTGTGTTTTTTTGATTGATTTTATTTTATGGGCTAAATACATATTACTATCCTATAGTTTGGGTCCAAAATAAATTCAGTCCTTAAACTTCTAATTTCATCAAAAACACCCCTGCACTTTCAACTTTGATCTAATAGGTCTAATTTGTTAGTTTCCCAATAATTGAGTTATTTAACTTGTTAATGTAGCTGAAATATGGTCTATGTTTTATGATGTGGTATCTGCAGGCCACCGCTAGTCAATTTAAGAGTGAGTCATACTATTAAAAATAAATAGTTTTTCAATAAATAATCCAACTATAACTTGAACCCATAACAAAATATTAACGAATTGGGCCTATTATATTGAAATTGCAGAGGTGTTTTTGATGAAATTAAAAGTCCAGGAACTGAATTGATTTTGGACCTAAACCACAGGGTAGTAACCAGTATTTAGCCCTTTTTTTGTGTTGCCGCTGAGGCTTTTTTTTTTGGGTATTTGCTACTGGACAAAAAATTTGGTTAGGGAGTCCCAACCTAAATTAATGTTTCTACGTGTGGGATTGCAGCTGACAAATACATGTGTTGTTTGAGTGTGAGTATACTGCTAGAGTTTTGGCTTGTGCTTTTGTTTGTCAATGAAACATTAAAGGAATTAAAATTGTTCTAAGTGCACCATGTAGGGGACGTGGCCTGCTGAAAGCTATAGGTGTTGCCAGTTAACTATTTGTGTTATGGAGAACAATGGTTTGAATAATTCCTCGTTTCATTGATAGCTGAGAGATCAACGTTTACAAAAGAGGGAGAGTACCCATTGGGTATCTTCCCTTAGCTAAATATTGTGCAAAAATTTAGCTAAGTTAAGATGCTCATGGGTCATTGGTATGACTACTTGTAGTAGTACCGGAGGTGCTCGGTATTCCAAGAGTGGGTCGTTGTGACGCCATCCTTGTCCTTTAAGTAGAAAGTGCCAGGACTGGTGACCTCTAAAATTTGGTATGGTCCTTCCCAGGTGGGACAGAGAGCGGTTGGCGGTGGAATGGCTTCCTTCATTACCCAGTCCCCCAATTGGAGCTTCCGGGCTTTAACCCTAGTGTTGTAGAAATGTGATACGCGTTGCTTGTTTTGTAAGTTGTGCAAATGGGCCTTGTTGCGTTTTTCCTCAAGGAGATCCTTGTCAAGGTTGACACTGTCGGTGTTGGTCTCGGAATAGTAGCCTTCGACCCTAGTGGTAGGTTGGATGAGCTCGATGGGTAGGAAGGCCTCAGTCCCGAACATCATGTAGAACGACGTTTCACCGTTAGCGGATGTTGGGGTTGTCTTGATGGCCCATAGAACTTCCAGGAGCTTCTTCGCCCATAGACCCTTGACGTCATCGAGTTTCTTTTTTAGCAGTTTCTTGATTATCTTGTTTGCTGCTTTAACTTACCCGTTGGTTTAGGGGTGCACTACAGATGCAAAGCATATCTTGGTGACTAGGTTAGTGGTGATAGATGTGATCTCCTCGTTGTTGAATTGTGCTCCATTGATGTATCCCATGTACGCCGCTAACTGTTTGTCTTTAGTCTGGAAACTGTCGTTGACTTGGTTGACTACTAGTTGGGAATCGCTGAATATGTTGACACTGTTAGCACCTGAGTCGATGGCAAGAGCAAGCCTACAATGAGTGCTTCATACTCCGCCATGTTGTTTGAGGCTGTGAAGTTGAATTTGAGGGCATATTCCACGTTTAGTCCCCTTGGCCATGTCAAGATAACTCCTGCACCATAGGCTTTGGCGCAGGCGGAGCCGTCTACATGGAGGTTCTAGTCTGATTGTTGTTTGGGTGGTTGTTCCTCTGTGGTTATCATAGCCGTGTCACCATCTCTGGCCTCAGGATGGGCTCATCCTGTCGCTCCGTGAGCTCAATAATGAAGTCCGCTATCGCCTGGCCTTTAATAGGGGTTTATGGCTTGTATTTGATATCAAATTCGCTGAGCTCGATAGCCCACTTGATGAGGCATCCCGAGTGTTCAAGGTTTTCCATAACTTGCTTTAACGGTTGATTTGTCAAGACATAGATTGTGTGGGCTTGGAAGTATTGGAGGAGACGTCTGGCAGCGAGATGAGTGAGAGAGCGAGCTGCTCCAGGGGGTGTACCTGGTTTCAGTACCGTTCATACATCTGCCGGCGTAGAACACGGAGAGCTCATCTTGCCCTTGTCTGTGTACAATGGCGCAGCTTACCGCCGCTACAGAAACTGCCAGGTAAATGTATAGTATCTCGCCCTGTACAGGAATGGAAAGGAGTGGGATTGCCGCCAGATATTCCTTCAGACTTTGGAATGCCGCTTCACAGTCCGGGGTCCAATCAATTTCTTTTTTACGGGTTCTGTGCATGGCCTTGAAGAATGGGAGACACTTGTCGGTAGGCTTGGAGATGAAACGAGAAAGGGCGGTTAGCTTGCCTTGGAGGCTCTGAACGTGCACTTTCCACACAGGGGATTTCATGTCGAGGATGGCCTGTACCTTGTCAGGGTTAGCCTCGATGCCACGCTCGCTGATGATGTATCCCAAGAATTTGCTAGCGGTGACGCCGAAGAAACACTTCTCGAGGCTTAGGCGCATGTCATAGGCCAGGAGAATGGTGAATATGATGCGGAGGTTTGCCACATGTCCACTGGCCTTGATGCTCTTGACTAGCATGTTATCCATGTACACTTTCATGATTTTTTCGAAGGTGTTCCGCGAACATGGCATTCATCAACCGCTGGTAAGTTGCTCCGACGTTCTTCAACCCGAAAGGCATGACATTGTAGCAGTCTAGACCTTTTTCAGTGGTAAAGGTGGTGCTTTCTTAATCATCGGGGTTCATCTTGATTTGGTTGTATCCGGAGAAGGCATCCATCATGCTGAGCAGCTCATGCCCCACCGTTGCGTCAACCAGCTGGTCAATGCGGGGTAGTAGGAAACTGTCCTTAGGGCATGCCTTGTTAAAGCCTTTGAAGTCTACACACATTCGCCATTTTCCGTTAGGCTTCTTTACCATTACCAAGTTGGAGATCCACTGGGGATAATTGACTTGGCGGATGAACACGATGCCCTATAGTTTTGCAACGTCTTCCCCTATTACATGGTATCTTTCTTCATCAAAGACCCTTCTCTTTTGTTTGATTGGATAGAAAGATGGTTTAATGCTTAGATTGTGTGTGATGATATCTGGGGAGATTCCCAACATGTTAGCATAGGACCATGTGAAAACAGCGGTGTGTTCTCGTAGAAATTGTGTGAGCTCCGCCACTATCTTAGGGCAGAGCTGAGCGCCGATGCAGACCATCCACTCAAGGTACTCATCAGAAATGCTGATAACTTGTAAGGATATTTCTGGGTTGACAAGTTCCTTTCTTACATATTTCTCATCCCCGTATCTAGGGTCTTTAATTGCACCTATCAGCGATACACGATTTCCTACCGTTAGGATCTCATGGCGGCGTGTTGACCGTGCCACAGTTGTTGAGTAGCACTCTCGTACTAGCTGCTGGCTTCTTTTCACACAGCCCGTGTCGTCGGGTGTGGGAAACCTCATGAGAAGCATATACCAGGCAATGATGCACTTCAACTTGTTAAGTGTCTGGTGGCCGATGATGGCATTGTAGGAACTGAAGTAATCGACAACAATAAATTCTGTATGTACGTCTGCCGTGCATGGGCTAGCGCTGATAGTTAGGCGTATGTAGTCAGAACCCAGTGGCTGTGTGATGTCATCCGAGAAGCTGAGTAGCGGCTCGTAATCCTGGAGCAATTTTCTGTTCCGCTAGAGTTGGTTGTAGCAGCCATTGAAGATGACATTCACAACGGATCCGCTATCAACGAGGACCCTTCCCTCGGACTACTTATCGAGCATGGCCGTCGATGAGGAATGGATCGTCGTGGGGGAGATGTACTCCGCGCTCTTCTTCCTCTGAGAAGGTTATGGGTTCCCACCCGGATTTTGGTGACTTAGCAGATCTCTCATCTCGGATGTTGCAAACTTCCTTGGGGTGGTTGGCTCGTGCATAGCGTTTCTTGGCCCTATGAGACATGTTGCTGATAGGAGCTCCACCGTCGATGGTGTTGATGTGGCGCATAGGTTCGATATTGGTGACCACTGGTAGTGGCTGTCGTACTTTGAACTGTTCCAGCTTGCCATCACGATATAAGGTCTCGATTGTCGTCTTAAGAGCGTTGTAATTGTTAGTGTTGCGACCGCTGTCTTTGTGGTATTTGCACTACTTGCCTATGTTCCTTGGCTTGCCCACTCTTGGGTACTTTCTTGGAGGTGACGGTGGGATCTGGTCTTTACACTGATTGTATATCTCTTTAGATGAGGCCGTAAGGACTGTAAACACTAGGGAGTATGAGATGTGAAAATGATCATTCCAAACCCAGAATTAAATCGTAAAACCTCCCCTCATTCTCTCAAAGTTTCGACATCTTCCATTGTTCAACCCTAGAAGTCGTGAAACAAATTCCATCATCCTCCACACATCCTTGTTATGAGCCTCCAACCTCTTGAAGATCATTTTGCAGTCTTGAACCTCTTCAAAAGTGTAATCATCCATATAAACTCTTTGTTCGGTTTCTAGTTCTTGTAAAACAATTCGAATTCTTTGTCTGTTTAAATGGAAATTATGATGCTTTGTTATGATTGAGTTTGTGTATTGATGTTTAGTTTCTGATAATCATGAAGCATGATAACGTTTTAGGTTTCTAGATACATGAATTGCGATTTCAATGTGTGATGAATTGAGTTTGTTGGTTTTGTGCGAATAACCAATCTTTTATGTGTTTTGTGTTCTTTGGTTGCAAACTTAGAATATTAAGCATGTAATTGAATCCAAATTAAGATATGCTAGCGTTCTTGGTCTTAATTGCTAAGTGGAAAACCTGTAATTCCTTAGGTAAACCAATAAAGAGTCTTGCATGCTTGTATGACGTTCCAACTTGTATTCTTGGCTTAAATCAATCAAACTTTCTAAGTGTTTAATGCGTTAAATATGTCTTGTTGAAGAATTGATCTCTCACTAGCATTACATGTTTAATAAGATTAACTATAGTGCTTTCATCTAGTAAATTTAACTAAAGGAAGTAAAAAGAACTTTGTATGTATTCATCTCTGTTCTAGATTGATTTCTTTCATTCACATATTTTGATTTGTGGTTTATGTTTAGATTACTTGTTTTCATGTTAATAATTGTTAACTTCATCACTACATGCTTTGTTCCCTATTTCTACCTTAATTCATGGAATGATTGATCAATGTAGTTAGTTTAATTATATTAGAATACAAACTTTTCAAAACTCCTTGTATACTTTGTAATTTTCGTAAATAATATGTACTTGTAATTAATAATTCTTTCTTTGACATTTAATTGACAGGAGCACCCTCAATACCCGGATAAAACAATCCTACTTGCTTATATACTAACAATTGTCAACAAGGTTAATTTTGAGAACTCATTTTGAGCGATTCAAGAGATTACATTAAAATCAAGCATTTCAATACTCATTCATCTGCTGATCACACCAATCACCACATCAACAATCTTAAATATCAAATTCATCAATCTCAACCATCAATCACTCAACAATAATACACACCCTTTATACAAAACTATCACACAGATCATCTCTCATATCATCACACAAATCACCACACTGGTTGTCACAATGTATTGTTTCCTCATCTCCAACAACATCAAAACTATAAAGAAATCATTTTTAAAATATTATTTTCATATCTCAAAACCATCACCAACATCCTACATACTTCAATCAAAGCTCAAAGCCGACAAAACCATCTTTTCTTCTCAAATTCATTTATTTTCCTTAGAACCACATTGCACAATAAAAATGAACAAAACACAAAATTTGACAGGACCCGACCCAGAATTTCCCCCTGAAATTCCAGATGGCCTTGTGGGTCCACTTTTCGAGAAAATTCAATAGAACTTTCCCCAAAAATGAACAACCTTAACCTGCAAGGAATTCAAATTACACTTGTAGCATACCGTCCTTATACTTCTGGAGCAATCATGCTCCCCAAAAACTAACAACTCAATTTCCATAATAAACAATTCTCATAGGTTATCAGATCAATTCTAAAACAAATGAAAAGAGGATAAGGATCGATAGATCCTACAATGCAGAAGTAGTGCTAGCTATGCCTCAACTCCATGTACGCCCGATCTCGACTAATATCGCTTGCAAACTGGGCATTTGAAAACAAATGGCACATGGGAAAGTAATTTAAAAACACATTAGAGTGAGTGGACAAAAATAATTACAATATAATTTTAATTGAACGAACTTTAATACTTTCTCATAATTTGAAATATTTACAAAAATTTCGATGCATGCCACATTTATAAAATATATTTCTCGCTAAATGAAAACTCGTAAAAACATACCAGCCTCGCCGTTTTGAAGAAATCGGGCCAGTCTCGTTAGTCAAATAATAATATCATATGGGGAAGAACGATTATCACCATACGAGTATATCAGAGCCCCTCAAGCTCTAGCCTCGACTCCCTCACACATAAATTATATGAGGAGGAGAAATAACAACCTCTACTACTCACGTGAGGAGGAGAATAAATCACCTCGACTTCACTCACAAACACAAAGTAAGTGAGAAGGAGACACAATAACCAACTCAAGTATGGTGAAGAAAAATAATCTAAAACTCGTAAATCCATAAAGCTTCCTCAATTCCTCACGAAAAAAATATGTATATTCCAATGACATGGCCCCGCACATCAAAATATTCTCAAATTTCATAAACAAGTCGGCGAGAATAATAAGTGTAAATAATTTCCTCGAAAATCTCATCTCCTATAACATTCCAGAATCTCAAAATCGACGAATAAAATATAATATTGAATTACGGAAATCATCTCAGAAAATAATTTGTCGAAAATCACATAAATCACATTTTCAAATAATAATCATATATCGGAGATAAATATCGAAACCTCAATATCCAAAAAATAGTATCACAAATCCATTTCTCAAATCATAATTAATCTCCGAAATCAATTCATATTCTCAAAAACAAATCATAAATCCAAATTCGAGCATAATAAGCTCATATCCGAAATTCATATGGAAAAACTAATACCAAAATTATAATCAAACACAAAATATTATGCTCGCTAAATAAAACGTTAATTAAATAAATCAATAATTTCAAAATAATTGTATGCATCATTATTTAAAACAAAAGTCCACTCACAGTATACGGCTAAACTTGCGGTTTACTCGAAGTTTCCTCCATGTGATTCCTCCTCACATTCTGTATAAATATAACGCTCGTAAATAAATAATTACATGATAGAAATCTAAATGTACGATAATTAAATCGAATTCCTAAACGTCTCCTTTTATCTTAACTCCCTCAATTCTCTTTGATATCCATCCAAACTTCATCAAATTCACATATATCAACTCTTCATCAATTATTTGATTTAATTAGCTAAAAAAACAGAATTTAAGTCATTGTTCATGCGGCTGCTAACTCCTCCGATGGTCACCAAATTTTAGCATGATCTTCATCTCAACCTCCTAAGCAATTCTCTTAACTACCACAAAGTCAGAAAACGACAAGAACTATATGAACAATTAAGAAAACAGTAAACCCAAATGTGAATAGTGACTCCTAATTTCAAATCTTCGATTCTTCATTCATGCTTCAAATTTGATCAAAAAACTTTGAGGGATGGTTGATCCAAGAGCTCCAAGACCCAGAAAGAATCATCGCCGGATGTGGACGGAAACTCAAATTCCGACCAAAAATCCAAGAAAACAGCAGCACCGTCCTCTTCTTCTCCTTGCTACACCTTCTACAGTTCAAATTAAGCTACCAAACGAACCCACAAATGAAGAGAATGAAGAGAGCTTTCCAACGACATCTTATACGTCAAAATCCGTCGCCGGATGAAGGAGTTATGACCGGAAGAAGGTGAAGAGGTCGGAGAGGAAGAGAAAATCGGGGAGAGAAAGAGAGAGAGAGCTCGGTAAGTTTCTGAAATAGAAACTTACCACAGTAACTCGACTATTTATAGATAAATTATCACAAACTGTAACTTTGATATTTTGGCCATAAATTTCTCATACGAACTCCGATTTAAGCGTACCATATATGCATGTACTCGGTTTAACGTCCTCTATAACTTTCATGAAGAATGTTTTCTCAAATTTTGAGCCGAACAAAAAGTCATCTTTTAAGGCCCCCAAAAAGTTCGTAACAGAGCCGAAAATTAAAATAACTCTCGTTTACCGTCCAAAAGACCCCTATAAGTCTATAAGTTTTGGTTCCGGTCGTAACAGTCTTCCCTCCTTACACAAATTTCGTCCTCGAAATTTCATACTGCCGAAGTAAAAATGCAACATATACACTAATATGAAATTTAACATTCCCAAGGAGGTACCTTGTACACCAAACATAACAAAACGAGGATGATAGTACACAGAACGATGTAAAAAACTGATCCAAGAATTGGCCACTTAACTGGTAGATCAACACTTAGAATGAAATAATCCTTAAGATAAAATCTGGCTGATTCTTATAGTCTGATCGACTTCCATAGTGTTCATGTCGCATTTTCCATCCCGGAAGATAGATTTACTTCCAATTGTTACTGAAAGTCCTTATCAGCTGAATGAGAAACTCATCTAAGCATTAAGTTCAAACCAACGACATAATCCATAAGCAGGAAGAATTTCTTCAATGGTCTCTAATAGAATTATCGAAGCAAGATATCATTCAATGCTCTCAGAGACTTGAAACTTGTCCACTCATCCTTGAGTTAAGTTTTCTTTCACAACCTCAAGTTCACTATTTTAACAATCAATAGAGCTTTCAACAATTACACCAGCAATTAAAAAAAAACATGCTTAATCAAGAAATTATCAATGTCCAAAGTCAATTTACTTGCCTTGCTAAGCAATGTAACATTGCATACTTGCAAGTACATGAATTTCCGCATTACGAAATTTGTGTCAACTAATAGCTTAGGTGACTCAAGGTATCAACACCACAAACCATTCGGTTGGAATAATAGCGTTCATAACCTTTTCATATAAGTCGCAATGTGAGGAACCCCGCTGTTCACCAACAATATGGTGATAATTTAGCAACTCATACTTAATATATTTGCTATTCGTACATGTCTTTATGGAGTAACCCAACTTCTATTTGAAATCACAAGAGGGTCACAACTTACTAACAAGTCCAAAGCAAGTAAATTCCTTCGCTGCCATAAAATATCACCTTCCTTTCACCTTTTAAATTCCTGGTCAAATGTCATTTCACGTAAAGGTCCCATTGCAACCAAGGGTATCAAAGGATAACCTCAATCAAATTGATATATTCTTAATTATATAACTTCTTAGGACATCACCCTTCGGTACTACTCACATGTTCATGCTCAAATTCTTATACAAGTACTGCTAGGCCTCATCAAAAAGCCCGCGGATCAAGTGGGCCGATGGAGGCCCGCCGGCCCGGAGGGCCAAAAGCCCGGCCCGGCCTGTCAAAAAGCCCTCAAAAACCCGCCTCGGTGGGCCGATGGAGGCCCGCTAAAAAGCCCGGAAAAACCCGGCCCGGCCCATAGGCCCAGCCCGTCAAAAGCCCGCTAGACTCGGCCCATAAAAGCCCGCCTAGGCCCGGCCCATAAAAACCCGTAAACTATTTTTTATATATTATATATATTTGTGTGTGTTTGTGAATATATATATATATATATATATATATTAATATATATGTGTATGTGTGTATGTTTATATATATTATATATATATACATATATATATAATAGATATGTGTGTGTGCTTATATATATATATATATAGAGATATATATATATATATATATATATATATATATATAGATATGTGTGTGCGTGTGTGCACTGTGTGTTTATATATATATATATATATATATATATATAGATGTGTGTATGTGTGTGTTTATATTTATATATATGTGTGTGTGTGTGTGTGTGGAAATTCTCATATTTTTATAGTCAATATGTGCATATATATTCTAAAAAACAAGTGACAACGGTTGATCAATTAGATCGGATTTGAAAATATGATGAAATTAACTAATTTTTTTACCACACTCATAATTTGTTGTAATAATCACATCCAACGGTCGGTTTTTTCATTTTATTTGAATTTATAGAGGTTGCTCTTTGGAGTGTATGATATATAAATATAGGTTTATAATAGTAACTAAGTTTGACCTAGTTGATCGAATTCGAAACGAGAACTAAATTGATTGGATTTTTTACAGTCACTATAAAACATTACAATCTCTCAATCGAACGGTTGGTTTCTCTAAATTCATCTTCCACTTCATGGTTGCTTTAGAATGGACATCAATAGTTTTAAATGCAATGTACAAGTCATATAACTTTAGGTGACAAATTGATATAGGGCAACGTCTTTGTAATAAAATTGAAATTTTTATCTTATGTACACGTACATCCACCGATAGGATATTTACAGATATGATGTGAAAAAATAAGCATGTTTTGCGGTTATCAAGCCATCGGTCAATCAAGAAAACATACAAGCGACTACGGTTGACCAATCCGATCGGGTTTGAAACTATGGTGAAATTGACTAAATTTTTAACCACACTCATAATTTATTATAATAATCACATCCAACGGTCGTTTTTCCCATTTTATTTGAATTGATAGAGGTTGTTCTTTGGAGTGTGTGATATATAAATATAGGTTTATAAGAGTAACTAGGTTTGACCTAGTTGATCGAATTCGAAACGAGAACCAAATTGGCTTTATTTTTTACAACCACCATAAAATATTACAATCTCTCTATCAAACGGTTGGTTTTTCCAAATTCATTTTCCACTTCATGGTTGTTTTAGAATGAACCTCAACAATTTAAATGTAATGTATAAGTCATACAACTTTAAGAGGCAAGTTGGTATAGGTCAATGTATTTGTAATTAAAATTGAAATTTTTATCTTATATCCATGCACATCTATCAATGAAATATTTACAAACGTGATGTAAAAAAATAAGCAAGTTTTGCGATCATCACGCCACCGGTCAATCAAGAAAGCATACAAGCGACTACGGTTGACCAATCTGATCGGGTTTAAAACTATGGTGAAATTGACTAAATTTTTAACCACACTCATAATTAATTGTAATAATCAAATCCAACGGTCGGTTTTCCCATTTTCTTTGAATTGATAGAGGTTGCTCTTTGGAGTGTATGATATATAAATATAGGTTTATAATAGTAACTAAGTTTGACCTAGTTGATCGAATTCGAAACGAGAACTAAATTGGCTGGATTTTTTACAGCCACTATAAAACATTACAATCTCTCCATCGAACGGTTGGTTTCTCCAAATTCATCTTCCACTTCATGGTTGCTTTAGAATGGACATCAATAGTTTTAAATGCAATGTACAAGTCATATAACTTTAGGTGACAAATTAATACAGGGCAACGTCTTTGTAATAAAATTGAAATTTTTATCTTATGTACACGTACATCCACCGATAGGATATTTACAGATATGATGTGAAAAAATAAGCATGTTTTGCGGTTATCAAGCCATCGGTCAATCAAGAAAACATACAAGCGACTACGGTTGACCAATCCGATCGGGTTTGAAACTATGGTGAAATTGACTAAATTTTTAACCACACTCATAATTTATTATAATAATCACATCCAACGGTCGGTTTTCCCATTTTCTTTGAATTGATAGAGGTTGCTCTTTGGAGTGTGTGATATATAAATATAGGTTTATAAGAGTAACTAGGTTTGACCTAGTTGATCGAATTCGAAACGAAAACCAAATTAGCTGGATTTTTTACAACCACCATAAAATATTACAGTCTCTCCATCAAACGGTTAGTTTTTTCAAATTCATTTTCCACTGCATGTTTGCTTTAGAATGAACCTCAACAATTTAAATGCAATGTACAAGTCATACAACTTTAAGAGGCAAATTGGTATTGGTCAATGTATTTGTAATTAAAATTGAAATTTTTATCTTATGTCCACTCACATCCATTGATGAAATATTTACAAACGTGATGTAAAAAAATAAGCAATATTTGCGGTTATCACGCCATCAGTCAACCAAGAAAACATGCAAGTGACTACGGTTGACTAACCCGATTGAGTTCAAAACTACGGTGAAATTGACTAAATTTTTAACCACAAGTATAATTTATTGTAATAATCACATCCAACGGTCGGTTTTCTCATTTTCTTTGAATTGCTATATGTTGTTTTTTGGAGTGTATGATGTATCAATATAAATTTATAAAAAATTAGTGTCTTTAAAAATTTAATTATCAATAAATTAGTATCTATAAATAAATATAGATTTTTTTTGGTACAATATAGATCTATTATCTTTGGTTGTATTTGATCATTATCCAATGAATTTCCAAAGCTTGATTAAAAAAAAAAATATTTGTTTCTTTAAATATTTATTTATAAATAAAGCCCGCAAGGCCCGGCCCGAAAAAGCCCGCAAGGCCAAGCCCGGCCCGGCACGGAAAAGCCCGCAAGGCCCGCTTTATATGGACGGGCTTGGATCCTTCGATTTTTAATAAAGCCCGGCCCGGCCCGGCCCGCCATTATTAAAAAATTTAGCAAGGCCCGGCCCAAGCCCGCAATGAATGGGCCGGGCCGAGCCCGGGCCGGCCCGTTGACGACCCCTAAGTACTACTATCATAATGTTTCGCTCTTTTCTTCATGTTCCATGATTGTAATATTTCAACAATCAATATCAAACTACAAAGTACTTAAATATAGTCAACTTTTCCTTTCTTGACTCAAAATCGACATTCCCAAGCAATACTTGTCATTTACGAAGCTGGGGATAAAGTTATTGAAAATCCGCTCTCTAAACAACACTTATTTAATATGATTCCAGCTATAACAAAAACAATTTTAATGACCATACTACATGAACAAATATTGCATCACAATTTCTCAAACGTCATCATGCAAAGAGTATGCATACCACACAATTTAAACCATAAGAAACTGAGGATTCACACTCATGCTGTCAATTTAGACTTCCAATAAATCGTAGGTATATGCCCAAACATAGAACTCGAGGAATATTGTGTTGTGTTATAGCTCACCCTCAAATTTTCTTTGAAAAGAGATTCAAACTAAACAGAAATAATGAGGTCAGAAAATTTTAGCATTGACCATTCCTTCTTCAAATACTCCCAACCTGAGATAACGATGTCCCATAGACCTTTCCATCCATACAAAATACGTTGCCCAATTTTCATTTCAATGAAAATGGTAGCTTAACCAATTTGATTAACTATACTGTAAACTGCTGCATGCCTATAATTACTCAGACTGTTATTCCTCTTAATCAAAGAGATTGAAAATGATGAAACTACCTGGAACAGAAATTAGACACATTTCTTCTTCTTCATAAGGAATTCCACACTCTAAATAATTATAAGTGGACAACTAAAAGTCTGCAAAATCACATTTCTTGTAAACAAATTATGATGTAAGCTAACTCTTATATTGGTTTACTTTGTCAGCTATTGTATGAGCTAAAGAATACCAAGTTTAAAAAAAAAAACTGTTTCTCAGGCATATATGAGACAAATATGTCTAACTTCCTACAAAAATTAGGCTTCATACTCGTACTGTTTAAGGAAATATGAATTTCCAAAGTCAAGATACTGTTCATGCGGCTGCTAACTCCTCCGATGGTCACCAAATTTTAGCAGGACCTTCATCTCAAACTCCTAAGCAATTCTCTTAACTATCACAAAGTCAGAAAACGACTAGAACTATATGAACAATTAAGAAAACAGTAAACCCAAATGTGAATAGTGACTCCGAATTTCAAACCTTCGATTATTCCTTCATGCTTCAAATTTGATCAAAAAACTTTGAGGGATGGTTATATGATCCAAGACCTCTAAGACCCAGAAAGAATCATCTCCGGAAACTTAAGTTCCGACCAAAAATTCAAGAAAACAGCAGCACCGTCCTCTTCTTCTCCTTTATGCACCTTCCACAGTTCAAATTAAGCTACCAAACCAACCCAGAAATGAAGAGAAGGAAGAGAGCTTTCCAACGACATCTTATACGTCAAAATCCGTCGCCGGATGAAGGAGTTATGGCCGGAAGAAGGTGAAGAGGTCGGAGAGGAAGAGAGAATCGGGGAGAGAGAGAGAGAGCTCGGTAAGTTTCTGAAATAGAAACTTACCACAGTAACTCGACTATTTATAGATATATTATCACAAACAGTAACTTTGATATTTTGGTCATAACTTTCTCATACGAACTCCGATTTAAGCGTACCACATGCATGTACTCGGTTTAACGTCCTCTACAACTTTCATGAATAATGTTTTCTCAAATTTTGAGCCAAACAAAAAGTCATCTTATAGGGCCCCCTAAAAGTTCGTAACGGAGCCGAAAATTAAAATAACTCTCGTTTACCGTCTAAAAAACCTGTAAGTCTATAAGTTTTGGTTCGGGTCATAACACAATTTCACCAAGATATATATATATATATATTTCACTTAAATAAATACATATAGATATATACGTAGTCATCCACTCAGGGATACTATTAATACCAACTATAGTTTCACAAATTACACTTCTCGAAAATCATTTTATAACAAAACATTGTTTTAACTTACCCATGAACCATAAACCGTTGACGATCAAGTTCATATATTTCAAAACAAAATTTATTTTGATAAATATGATTTTACATGCTAACAATTAAATCTATTAAATTAAAACATAACTAATTTAACAACCGAAACACCGTGAGATTTACTCACCTCTAAATCTCGCTGCGTCTTCACAGACAAACCAAGATAAGTATGAATTGCCGAAATTCACTCAACACAACTCCGTCACATACCTAATCACATCAAGGCCACAACTCCTCATGAGACGAAGTACGAAAGCGTTTAAAATTTGAAACACACGAATGATAAACCGAAGACTACGTTCATGGAGATGAAGCTTCACTTGAGACTACCCAAAGTCTCTGGAACACTACTAGGATCAATATGTCAAAGTGACAAGTCGATCCAAAGGTCCGATCCTCACGGATCGAAAATCGAGCGAATCGAAACTACGAAAACCCTAACGTGTTCAAACGATTGCCAAAAGCTACAACTCATATATCAAAATGCTCGTATCAATGAATAGATAATATCAAAGGAAACATAAACAATAACTGGCCGGACACTCCGCCAACAGTGGTTGATCGTGGGCTTCACGTGTTGATGGTCAACCACCACACTACCTTAATCCAATCGTCCATAATGTAGATATTGATGAGATAAGCAACTTTTGTACCTGGGGCTAAGGCCAATTCGGCCAGGATCAGTCTAGATCGTCGCTGAAAGGTAAAAACTTCAAATCAAAAATTGGAGCTTCACCTTCAAATCCAGCTTCAAGACCACCATGGATCGAATGAGGATGAAGAGAGCTTCATAACTTGACCAATTTCACGTCCAGCCGCCGCCGGAGTCAGAAGTTTTGACTGGGTCAGTTGCGGCCCCACCATTCGATCCGTCATTTACGGTGCATCTGGGAGCAAGCCAGTGACTGGGAGAAAGAGATAGAGAGATTCTGAGTCAGTTGGTGCTGGTTTCACCACCGACGGACGCCAGAATCGAAAGATATTTTCAGGTCCGGTTGGTTGTTTCCATCCTTGTTGAGGGTTCTTTAAAGAGAAAAAAACTTTCCGAAAGTTTCCAAAATTGTAAACTGAAAATAATTTTCTGAAAAATCCTATTTATACTAAACTTTCCAAAAATGGAAATAACTTCCGCTGACCACAACTTTTTCATATGATCTCCGATTTTTGAGTGTCCTAGGTCCACAAACTCATATCCACACACCCTACAACTTTTGTGTAGAAAATTTTCAGAGAAACCCAATGAATAAAAAGTTAACTCTTGACCCCTTGAAATAAAACGTTTCGAATCATTATTCGTCCAAAACACTTCTACTCTACCCCAAAGCCAACTAAAGGCACCCGAAACTAATAATCGCACAATTCAACAACTTATTAATTTTTGAAAACCATCAGAAATTAATAACAGAAATTGGGGTATTATAGTCTGCAAGACGGCGAACAATTCGGTAGTTTTTCGAATAGTTCTAGTGGTTTGACCGCCAGTTCTGGGCACCTGAGATCGAGGGCTACAAGGTATGCAGTGGAGCTAGATAGGGTTTCAAAGTTTCATTTTTGGATTTAGGGTTTGGCTATTAGTTTCAGGGTTAGAGCTTCGTGCTGATAGCGTGCACTACTAGAATTATGCTCATAGACATCACGTCATTTAAATCGGTTCAGATTTCACCTGATGTAAAAAAATATTTTAATATCGGTTTTTGAAAATCCGATTTCTATTTATATAATTAACATCATTTGTTACTATTGACCGATGTTTATGTTTTGATTCCAAAATTTTTAAAAACGCGGAAAAACTAAGTTAAAAGTGTTCGTACACGCGGGGAGCAAAATTTTCACTCCCCCACACTTCGTCAGTTTTTCAACTTTACCTTCTCTCACTTTATCTTCCAATTTCACACTCTCCCTCTTCCGCGAAGCCCTAGCCCCATCTTCCTTTCTCTCCCGCTATCTTTCCATGGCCACCACCGCCTCCCTTTACTGTCTCTCTCTCTCATTAACGGCCTCCTGCCTCTCGCTGGCGTCATCGCCTTTGCCGGCAAGCTCTCTCTCTCTCTCTCTCTCTCTCTCTCACTTACTCCCTCTAAAACCCTCTTGTCTCTCTCTAGAATTGACGAAGATGAAGTCCATGCAGCCGCGCCGCAATTTCTTACGGGAGACAATGAAGCCAAGCTTCCTCAGTCGCCAAACCCTAGCTCAGGCAAGTCTCCAAGGAGAATGCGCCTCCGCCTTCATATCTAACTCGTCATCCTTTTTGATTCTCACAGACGGAGATTCCCAAATCCTCCCTCTTTCTATCAAGAATCGATTCATGACAACCCCCTTTTTATCCCGATTCAATTTCCCCAGGTAGTGTGTTTGATTTTTGGTATATGGAGATGAATTCTATTCCATTTTGTGTGGTTTCAGTTTTAGATTTTCAATTTTGATTTTTTTTTGTTTGGCGTTTCATTTCAGGGGGATGGTTGTGATGGTGCAGCAGATGGCTACGATAGTGGCCTTTTTTGGTGTACTGTCTCTCATCTTCGGAATTATTGCGGAAAACAAGAAGGTATTGTGTGTTATGGGTCAAATTGGTGGTTATTATATCAGAAAGACCGACTATTTTCCATGTGTTACTTTGTGCATCCTGAAATTTGATCCATGATATTCTTCGGTTGTTATTTGTGGATGGTGGTTTGTGTTTATTAGGGATTACTAATTAGTTATTTTGAGTATGTTCTATCTTTATGAGGTTGGATATTGTGTAATTATACACCTTTGCCTGAAGTAGGGCTTGTTTCCCATGGCTTTATTACATCCGAGCAGTAATAATCTCATAAAGGTATTGAATATGTTAGTCTTTGCCTTCAATTTCCTTGTAATTGAGTATTTACCTAAAAGCATAAGCATCCATGTTAGGTATTTTCATACTGTTAAGTGCTGCACTCCATTTATAATTCCAGAATCCTGAGATTGATCTGCTGACTTCTTTTTTATGTCATATATTCTACAGACTTTAGTGACTTCTTTTTATGTCATATATCAAACCATTTAGGGGTTCAGAAAGGTTTTGTAGGATGGTTCAAAGGATTTGTGGGCTGGAAACTTTTTGAAAATGGAATTGATCACCTCATGCCTCATTCTTTTTCTCCTGAAGATGGTTTGGGGCATGCATGCTGGAACTCAAACTATTGGGAAGAGTAAGTTGTTGTTCATTGCTTAAATTCTTAAGTGGTTTTTCTTTTTCGTCCAAATCATAAGCTGCCATATTATGCTTGTTTATCAAGTTTAATTGGGCTTTTCATCTTTTATGGGAATGATATACGCTTGCACTTCTTTTCTTACGTTTGAGCTACATTTGGCAGTTTTGACTTATCTTTATTTAATAATTAGTTCATATTGTAAAAGGCTTGTTGCTTTCCAAGATCTTTCATTACAATCAATTTGACTTTTACAATGAAAATGCTCCCTTCTTATGTCTCATATCTTTTCCTCTATTTGTGAATCTTCAAGTAATAAAGATGCTACTCAAGAGTGAAATTGGGAAGATGATGTCACTCTATGTTTTGGATGCAATCATCTGTGTAGAACATGAGAGATATTTCCAGGGCCAACTTCAAAGCAAGGGTTTCCTAAGTTCTTGTCTTATGAGCATCAGCAGCTTATCTTATCAGGCGCTTCTTTAATCAACTAAATGAATTTCTGATAATTTGTTGGCTAGATCAATTAAAATATAAAATAAATAAATAAATAGATAAGAGTTAAAGCAGACCATGCTTGGGGTTGGGAGCCTCTTGTGGTCAATTTCCTTTCCTATAAGTCAGCTTGAATAATTTGGCTCCCAAATTGGCTTTTTCAATCATAAAATGGTCAGAAAAGAGGTATAATATCCATTTTCTGAACATCAAATAACTATTATGTATACACTGCAGATTTGCGACATAAATGAAGTATCAAGAGAGAAGGTGGATGAACTTACATCCGCCTATCAATATGTATGCTTGGCAAGTAGTGTTTCATCATCTGACAATATACAGAAAAGGTACTTCCTAAATTTCTTGGGAAAAGTAGGCCAATTTAATGTGAAGGTTCTTCTGGATTCATTTCTCAGAGAATTTGGTTTAGCTGTGGTGCAGTTACTTTCAATTTGAAGTTATATATATATATATATATATGTAATGCAAATTTGAGTGTTGAAGGTATTTTAAGCAATAGCGAACATGAAATACAAGTAATAGTTGGTGAAAAAAAGAGAAAGAAAAAAAAGTGACAACTAAGGCCTAGTTTAGTGCTCAGTTTGTATTTCATTTTCCCTGGTAAAAGTAACAAGCTAATGTCAGTTAGATAGCCATATGTTCTATGTCGATCACCATTTAAATCACATACTCTCTGGAGTAGTTAAATTACATTTTTTTTGTTTGTTTTTGATCATGAAGCAACTGTTTTCTAATTGATTCATTGATTCTATAGGAGTTATAATGCGATGGTGGAAATATGCTACGTTGTTGGGAATTGATATCAGTTAATAACTATATTACTTCCACTAGTAAATATGGGCACCATTCACTAAATATTCTGTTTATCGGGACCATCTACTTATGTGAAATCCTCTCTGTTTTTTATATAACATGAAATCCTGGGTGTCTTTGTCTCATAATTTTTTTTTTGGTTGAGAAAACTTTGGTATAAAAACTATTTCTTATATTGCCACACCATTATCTGTTGTTACTTTGTGATACGCAAGCGAGAGATTACTCTGAGACACTTGGGGTTAGCAGGAATGCAAGCGCATCAGAAATAAAGAAAGCTTATTATGGGGTAGGTGCTGCCTCACTTCTGTTTTTCTTAATTTGCATATGTATGCACAGTGTCAAGTATAATAGTTACTTGACCTGCATATATGAAAGGAAATGGAGACACTGGAAATTAAAAAATCAGAGAGAGAGAGAGAAGGGGGTAAGAGTGAGTCAGTTAGGTGAGAGAAGTGAGTGAAAGTGGGTGTCTGAGTTCTGACACCACTGGAGGGAGTGGATCCTCCACCAAAGGTAGAGCCTCTCAAAGGTTTTGATCGGAGAAATCGGAGGGAGAGCGCGGTTGACCAACTCGGAGTTGTGGCTTGTTCAGCGTCGATAAAGCAACGGTGACGGAGGCTTCTGTAAAGGTTTACCCAGTCGGAGTTCTTCACGGTGAGGCAGTCCAGATTTTTCAGCACCGTTAATATGAAATTCCGGATTGAGAGTTTGAGACCAAAGACCCAATTTAATTTATTTCAGAAACTGATACAGGGTAAGGGTTTAGCTGTTGATGCTTAAATTTATCAATTTTGTACATTCCCTATATTAATTGAGCAATTGAAATTGGTCGGTGCTTTTATGCTTTATATGTTTCAATGTGTCTGGAATCCAGCATCTTATACATTACCTGTAGTTGCATTCTCCCTGTTTTGGAATTAATTGTCTGGAAAAGAAGATTCATTTTTGCTTTTCAGTTTTCCTCTTCAGAGTACAGTTGATAATTAGTTGATATTGGTCTTTGTTATAAACATGTATATTTGATTCTAGCGTTATCGATCCTAAATCATTTTGTAATGGCAATGTAGATTCTTATGACTTGATTGTTTGGGAAAATATGTAAACACTAGGGATTTTGGAGTAATCATTAACTGGGAAGCTATCTTTGTGTATGTGTCTTTTTTTTGGGGGGTGGGGGGGGGTTGGGGACTACAACAAGCTGAAGAAAGGGGCTGATATGATATATCTTGGTTTTCCTTAATGGTAGGTTGAATTTTTTATCAGCTGGAGCAATTCAGTGCCTTGATGAATCCTGAATACTTTATGTTGAATATGAATGAAGTATGTAGGTAATGCATAGGGTGAAGAAGATGATTAATGATTCTGTAGCCTTCCTCTCTCTCTCTCTCTCTCTCAGACACACACACACACACACCATATTGTTTATACTTGGGAAATAGGCACATACATCAACCGCTTACTGTGACTGGTGTGTGTGTGTATACATATATGAACCATGCTTTTGTAACTTTGTTCTCACCCTGCCCTTGACTGATGCCAAATTAATTTAAGAAACGTACCTTGAAGCTTTATTCATGTGCATTTAATATATTATACTTCTCTGACCCCAATAACCTTCCACTCTTTATCTTTGTGAAGACCAAACTAAAGCCTTAATTTATTTTGTACTATGCGGCCAGCTTAGAGACGATTGCTTGTCTATAATCACGAACCCTTTTACCTGATTATCATGACTTCTGTTATTCTATATGTTTTTAGCGGGCAACAAAGACTTAGAAAGAATACACCCAAGAACAACTTGACAAGGTGCACATTGAAGTAGCTGACTATTTGCAGACTTTGCTATAGATGGAGACTAGCAAAGTGATTTTGAGTAAGGCTAGCTAGATTTTTTTGAACTATTTTGGAGTAGTTGTGTTGTTGTAGCAGCTGCGAACAAATTAAACTACATGTAGTTATTGCAATTATATGTTTTAAGCTAGCCTTAAAGTAGGTTGGGGTATTTTGCCTATTTTCTGAACTATTAACATCTCTGATGTTGGATACAAATTAATGCAATGCTCCATATTCAAATTAGTTTGGAATTTCATGTTGTCAAATGTGGATTAGATCAATTTTGTAGCAGCAATTATAAAGTTAGTGGACATCATGCTCATATAAAGGACATGATGTATATACGTTTATTTCGAATCAGGATTAAACTAGGAAAACGATGTCATTAAAGAGATGATACATCAGATTGAAAACAAAAATCAATAGTGCACATCGAGTTATTGAGTAAGAAATGATGTAAAACAACTCAATGGACATCGACTTAATAAGTAAGAAACGATGTAAAACAACCCAATGGACATCGAGTTATTCAGTAAGAAACGATGTAAAACAAATCAATGGGTATCGATTTATTAAATGAAAAACGATGTCTAGTATAAGTATAAACATCGGTGTCGACCTCAAAAACTGATGTTTAATAAAGAAATGGACATCACTTCATAAAAGGAAACGATGTTTAACAGAATAATTAACATCGTTTATGTAATACAAAAGACTGTAGATTCAATCTTAAATAGTATGATATATGGCAAGTACCCATAAAGCTTGTAAACAGCAGACAAACTTCAACAACACCGATGTGTAAGAAAATATAACACATCATTTCTATAATGAGTAGTGATGTTAAAATGCATGCTTGTGCTATTGAACCTACACCTCGTTAAGCATTAAATGCAAAAATATGAAGGTTTAACAATATCTAAAAACACCAATTTGTGATTATAATTGTGGTTTAACATCGATTCTGGAAGCTAATCCGATGTTTTATTGTTGTATGAGACATAAGTTATTAACCGATTTCTATTTTTTCACAATCTTTTACATCACCCACTAAGACATCGGTAGAATTTTTTTTTTAACATCGGTTTCTGGCCGATGTATATGAGCAAAATTCTAGTAGTGGTGTTTTAGGGAATCAAAAATTGGGAGAGAATGAGACCTCTTTATATAGAGGATTATAAGCAAAGAATATCGTACAATGATTAGAATATCTCCATAGATATTTATATGACTAACCGTATTACAACTTGAACAAGTAACTAGAGTTTGGGCCGGACACATAAACTATGTGTCCCTAAACAGAATTGATTTTATTAGAAATCAAGCCATGAAAACAGGCCATAGTATAACAAAACATACATAAGAAAATTTTGAAATTCAGATAATCTATCTAAGCCAAACTAAACTCATTAAAGTCAAAACAAACACTCGCTAAATAGCGAGCCTAACCTAAGCAAGAATAATCTCGCTTCCTAAGGAAAAAATCATTCATCTAGTCTAATCTAACACCACTCGTGGTACAAATGTCAACTCGAAACATCTTAGAAAATCTTATAGAAATCACTCCTAGCTACTTTTAAAGGCTTGAGTCCAGATCATGTCTAAATGTATAAGAAAACCCTAGTGTGAGCCCCCGAATTTTTATTTAATTTTAGAAGCTAATTTTTTGCCAACAAGATTTTTCTGCAAGGTGTTTTAAGTGAAGGAAGTGACTTTGGAGATTAATTTGGTGTCGAGACTACCAATTAGGCTATTCGAACTAAGTTGGGGCCGAGATTCCTTCATTTGGGCCTAGAAGATTACAGAAGTTTAGTGAGGCAACCGTTTGTTGAAGTTCCGAAGACGATAACTTAAGTCGTAACAAAGTTTTGAATTTTGGATTTTTACGAGATCAAGTTTTGGGTCTAGGTCGAAGTGAAGAATTAACTCAGAAAGCTTCCAACGAAAAACGATTAAAAGAAATGTTAGGAGCCCAAAACCAAAAGCAATCGGCTAGAGGAGTTTTTGTAATTCGGCGGAAGGGTGAACTCATCAATGCACATGGGTTTTAAACATAAGGCAACCTAGCAGACTCCTCATTTCTCTCTCTCCCTCAGCCGTACTCTTCTCTCTCTCTCTCTCTCCCCGAACACTCTCTTCCTCTCACTTTCTCTGCAATCATCGGAGAACTCCATCTCTGGCCACCACCTCGCAAAACTGGCACCACCAATCGTTCCAACATCCAAATCTGACCCAAGCCCGAGCCTTACAGTCGACATGCATCCCCGGCAGCCTCCGCGAGCGACAACCCAAGGCTGCGACGCCACTGTTGCTCGACCTTCGCCGGTTTCCAGCCATCACTTCACCATACCGCCACCGTCGATCCACTTAGCAAGTGGAGCGAAGCAAAACCCATAAACCTGTCCATCCGCCGACACTCTACGACTCCGTCCAAGCATGACGGGAGCTCTCATCTCTGCATGCCTTCGTTCTCCGATCTCCAGCGCGAATCGAGCTAAACCACCTCCATGGTTGGAATTAGGGTCTCACGTTTTCCAATAGGCCAAACACCCGACCTCCGATTCTGACCAAAGCCGCACACACGCTACCGCTGGCGCATGAGAAACCTTGACGCCGCTGTGAACCCTGCCGGTGCAATCCTATGGTTCTGGTAAGCCATTTTTGAAGCCTCTTTTCGTTATTTTGTTGAGTTTCAGTTCCAAAATAGTGGATTGCTGATGTTCAATTCTTTTGGTTGATGTTCTTGAATCCCTGACTTGGAGGATGTGAATTGAAATGAAAAGGGAGCTTCTGGTCTTGGTTTCAATTTTAGTTTTGATGGGATGATGAAGAATCCAGAAGGACTGCATGAAGCAATACGTTATGGAGGTTGTGGTTTCGACAAAACTGAAAATGGGTAAGGAATGCAGGTCTTGAATTTAAGAGTGATTGTTGTTTGGACTTTGAGACTAATTAAATAAGTTGTTGTTATGTTGTGGAGATGGAGACTTGAGGTTCTTGGATTCCTGCGATTTGGAGTATCGAAAAAGATGAGCTACTGGGATATGGTAAGGATATTTTGCAGTTTCTGGTTTAGATACAAAAAAATTGGTTGAGGGATGTTTAATGATGGTATATTGTCTGCTAGGGATTTGAATGATTGGTGATGTTGGAATAGCCGATTCGGAGCAGTAAAAAGATTAGATTCGACCTTGTTAGAAAAGAAGAATGGTAAGATTTGGGTACTTGAAGCTGTTACTTGGTGAAGTTGTTAAAATCAGCAGCATGTTGTTTGTAGCCTTATGAATGGGAAGTTGTTAAAAATGGTGATATTGATATGTTGTTGAACGGAACGAAACTGTCCTTGGTTAATTTGATTAGTAAAAGAGATTAGTGTTGGATTGGTGATTGAGTAAGAGTAGTTTGCTCAAGACGGTAAACAATGACAATGACTACAACTATCATTCCGAATACCACGGTTGTAAGAAAAGAAGTGAGTTGGTTGTTGTTAATTGTTAACGCTAGTTTCACCGTTATGTGATACCGGCTTTCGTTAACGTGGACTAGGGTCCAATCTTCTGATATGTGTATGATTTGTGGAGTTCAGCCAATCTGTCAAGAGAAATATAACAGCATTAAGAGGGGAGACCGTGGTTGGCGGTCTTCGCTCCTCCGATGCTAAAGTTAGACGATATACTTATATTGACAAATGTGGCGGTTGAGAGCTATATGAATGCTTAATCAATAGAGAGAGAGAAGTGTACCTTTTATAGCCAAACTAGTGAGTTGCCTCACTCTTCTTTTCGATGTGGGACTGATATGCTTCAGTTAGTTAGGTTCTGGCTCTTTCTGTAGAGACAACTTTAGGTGACACGTGTCGGTGCGTGAGAGCATATTTCGGCATGGGGCCAGCTTGTCAGTGTAGATTGTGTTGCTCTGTTTTCGGTAGTCACATATCTGAGGTATTTTGACAAGTAATGTTGGTGGCATAAGTGCTGATTATGGCCGGCAAGTATATGATGTATATACATTAATGAAAATGTAAATTCCTCAAGTTCATAAGGGATTGGTATCCAAAATGAAGTTGTATTGGCTGACGATCATTGGGCCAAACTTGATAAGGAATACATTTAGTATATACTTTGACGATTACAAGGGAAATTAAGGAAGCTAGGGTACCAATAAAATATAAAGGTCTAACGAGTTGACCCAAGATTTAATTCCGTATCACAGCTCTGATAATTTCTCTATGTCCTGAAAATTGGGAGAATGGCATGACATTATAACAATATAAACCCTTGTCGGTGGTGAATGACGTGCATTCTTGATCGTCGGGGTGCATTTTAAAATGGTTGTAGCCAGAAAAAGCATCCATCATGCTGAGTAGCTTGTGCCCTGCTGTTGTGTCAACTAGCTGGTTAATGCGAGACAAAGGAAAACTATCTTTAAGACATGCCTTGTTTAAACCTTTGAAGTCGACACACATCCGCCATTTCCCATTGGGCTTCTTTACCATTACTACATTGGAGATCCATTGCGGATAATGCACTTGACGAATGAAGTCAATGTCTCGTAACTTGGTCACCTCTTCCTTGATGGCCCGATATCTCTCTTCATCAAACGCCCATCATTTCTGCTTGACGGGGTAGAATGATGGCTTGATGCTGAGTTTGTGTTGAATTATGTCGAGAGATATTCCTAGCATGTCGGCGCATGACCATGCGAATACTGCGGCGTTTTCTTTTAGAAACTGAGTGAGTTCAGCTGCTACCTCAGGGGAGAGTTGGGAGCCAATGCGCACAGTTCTTTCTGGGTGCTTGTCAGAGATGCTTATGATGTAGAGCGATGTCTCAGGGTTGACGGGCTCCTTCTTGTAGTATTTCTTTTCATCGTCCCTAGGATCATCAATCTTATCCGTCAACTGCGGAGTGCTGGTTACCGTTAAAATTTCATGGCGGTATCTCGACTTTGATACAGTTGTTGAGTAACATTCACATGCAACTGATTGACTTCCTCTGACTACCCCAGTGCTGTTAGGTGTTGGGAACTTCATGAGCAGCATATATCCAGCAATGATGCATATGAGTTTATTGAGTGCTGGTTGACCAATAATGACATTGTATGAGCTGAAGCAATCTACCACAATGAACTCAGTGTGTATCTCTGCTGTGTACGGGGCTGTTCCGATGGATAGGCTCGTATAGTCTGATCCCAGGGGTTGGGTTACGTCACTGGAGAACCCGAGTAGCGGTTCGTGGTCTTGCAGAAGCTTATTATTGCGCTGTAGCTGTGTGTAACACTTATTGAATATGACATTGACTGCTGACCCGCTATCCACCAATATTCTTCCAACAGAGGACCTATCGAGGATAGCGTCTATCAAGAATGGGTCGTTATGTGGCGAATGGATACCGCGCTCTTCTTCCTCAGAGAATGTGATTGGTTCCTAACCAGTTTTGGCCATTTTTGCGGATTGGCCATAGTGGATGTTAAACACTTCTTTTGGGTGGTTAGCGTGCTCATAACGCTTTCTTGCTCTGTGTGATAAGTTGCTTATAAAAGCACAGCCTTCAATAGTGTTTATTCTCCTTATTGGTTTGATGTTGGCGACATGCACCTTGTATCGTTCTAGCTTTCCGTCACGGCATAATGACTCAATTGCAGTTTTGAGGGCATTGCAGTCATTGGTGTTATGACCGCTATCTTTATGGTGTTTGCACCATTTGCCAGTGTTTCTAGGCTTTCCTACTTTGGGATATTTTCTTGGGGGTGGTGGTGGGATTTGGTCTTTGCACTGATCATATATTTCTTCATATGAAGTCGTTAAGACTGTAAAGACTTCAAATCTTTGTGCATTTGTGGCGGGCTTATTGTGGCGGTTATCGCGGTTGTCGCGACGGTCATTGTGGATAGCTCTGTGGCCTTTGCTGTGATATTGTTGATCTTTTTGCCACTTATCTTGGTAACTGCTTTGTTGCCACTCTTTTTTTTTCTCGTTGGGCAGTATGGTGGTATTTGGACTGGTGGTGTCTTTTCGTTTTGGGGCATGGCATGGTTTATGGCTTTCAGTGGAGTTTGTGGTGGTGGTGGTGGCGTGGAGCCGTATGTACTGTACTCGGCTTGGGCGTGTGTGACTACCTCACTCATGACGTAGTCATATGTGGCGTTTGTACAATTACAGTTGAGATGGTACAAGAAACTTGCCTTGAGGAGTCCTTGCTTGAAGGCTGCTAGCGCCATTGTTTTATCCAGATCCCGACATCTTGATGTGGCAGTTCTCCATCTCGTGACAAATGATTTTAATGACTCATCACTGCCTTGGTGGATGCTGAATAACTGGCTGGAGTTGTGGTATCCGTCTGTCATGAGGATGAATCGCGACAAAAATGCATTTGAGAGAGTAGAGAATGAGTCCATGGAGCTTGGCGGGCATTCGAAAAACCAACTCATTACCTCGCCATCCAATGTTTCACTGAACAGGTGGCAAAGAGTGGCATAATCAAATCCCTTATTATTGGTTACCTTTTTGAAAGTATCCATGTGTACAAATGGATCTGTCGCGCCGCCGAATTGGGCTATCTTAGGAATTTTGGCAAATGTGGGTCTAACGGTTTGCAAAATCCTGGAGGTAAATGGGCCTGGCGGGGCCGTAAAGAGTGGATTTTGTGTTAGTGGTGGTGTACAGGCTTCTGCTCTAAGCAACCTCTCTTCTAGTTCCCTCATTTTTTCCATTATCAAAGTGGTAGCGTCGACAGTTGGCCTAGGCATTTGCTGGGTAGGTGCCGCCAATTATTGGCTGGGTGCCAGTGCACTCCTCGTGCCCCTCTGCTGTCCAGCACTGAATGAGTTATCGTATTGTGGTTGTGAGTCTGCTACCTGTTCTTGTGCCACTGTTGGTGGCGGTGGCGGTCCCCGCTCCGCTAGTTCAGCTGGGTTAAGGGCGACGCCCATCTGGATTATCGGTACCGGTACTGCTCTGGTTCCTGTGCTCGGGTTGAGCCTCGCGCTCTGAGAATGTCCGCTTTGAGTTGATCAAGTATTTGCCCTTAGTGCTTTTTTCAATTCGTCAAATTTTGACAACAACGTCGCCACCTGATTCTGAGCCTCCGCTTTTTCCTTTCGTTCTCTTTCTCGCTCTCTGTTTGCCTTGTGTAAGTCCGCCAGGGCTATTTCTAGCATGGCAGCCAGATCCTGACCTTGCATTTGACGGCTTGGGCCAGTTTGGTTTTCTACCATAGATTGTGGTTGGGGAACCTCTGGGGTGTCAAGGTTTTCACCATTAGTGTTTGCCGGTGTGGTAAACAATTTGCAGGTGACAGCTGCTAGTTTGGCGGGGTTGGGCTGAGGGTTGACGGGCTCGCTTGCTTGTTCCTCAGTGCCATCGCCGCTTCCGCTAGCCATGGTAGGTTACGGGGAATGACTTGATTTAAAATCAAGTTCCCACAGACGGCATCAAATGTTAACGCTAGTTTTACGGTTATGTAATACCGGCTTCCGTTAACGTGGACGAGGGTCCAATCTTCCGATATGTGTATGATTTTGTAGAGTTTTGCCAATCTGTCAAGAGAAATATAACGGCATTAAGAGGGGAGACCGCGGTTAGCGGTCTTCGCTCCTCCGATGCTAAAGTTAGACGATATACTTGTATTGAAAAATGTGACAGTTGATAGCTATATGAATGCGTAATCAATAGAGAGAGAGAAGTGGACCTTTTATAGCCAAACTAGTGAGTTGCCTCACTCTTCTTTTCGATGTGGGACTGACATACTTCAGTTTGCTGGGTTTTGGCTCTTTCTCTAGAGACAACTCAGGTGGCACGTGTCGGTGCGTGGGAGCATATTTCAGCCTGGGGCCAGTTTGTAGGTGTAGACTGTGTTGCTGTGTTTTCGGTAGTCACACATCTGAGGTATTTTGACAAGTAATGTCAGTGGCATAAGTGCTGATTATGGCCGACAAGTATATGATGTATATACATTAATGAAAATGTAAATTCCTCAAGTTCATAAGGAATTGGTATCCAAAATGAAGTTATATTGGCTAACGATCATTGGGCCAAACTTGATAAGGAATACATTTAGTATATACTTTGACAATTAAAAGGGAAATTAAGGAAGCTAGGGTACCAATAAAATATAAAGGTCTAACGAGTTGACTCAAGATTTAATTTCGGATCATAGCTTTGATAATTTCTCTATGTCCTGAAAATTGGGAGGAATTTATTTAGTAGAATGTTCGGGAATGGAACTTGCCATTTGTTTTCTTAAAGTAAAAAGGGTAAAGAAATGAAGGTCAAGGTGCCAAGTATAATCATCATATCTCAAATGGTTCAAATGCCATTTCACTTGGATTATTTGGGAATAGTAAATGTAATTGTTGATTAGGAAAGGAATACTAGACAAGGGTATCAACTATTTAATTCGAACTATATTATCGAAAGAAATATGATCACCATATCCCGAATGAGCTTACTATTCTAAGTGAATTGTTTGGGAATAGTTTCTAATAATTATCGATCATGGGTAATTTGGTGAATTTTAATTTTTGATCATTTTTTTTTTATGTATTCAGCTTCCATTGATCATCGAGCTACATCTGAGCACCTTGCAAGAACTTGCGCATTGCAACACTAGAATGGGCTATTTGCGTAAGTATATCTTGATGCGTATTAGGTTGTTGCATTGTTAGTAAATGCCTAATTATGATCTGTTATTGACTTTGAAACTCCTCTTCCAACAGTGGGGTGCTGCTTTAGGAAGAATTATATCAACTGAGATAGAAGTGTGAGATACATATTCCTTTACTAAGACTGTTGCTTGCATGACCAAATTTGATTCTCCAATTCCAGAATTTCTAATCAATTAGTCAGTTTGCTGTCTTTATGCTGAATTCAAGACTTGGCTAATATCAATGATTACCGTGATTGTCGTTGCAACATTTAATATTCACTGTTATTGATCTTTGGATTGTTAGTTAAATTCAACTTTGGATTGTTAGTTAAAATTCATGTAATTCAAATCAACACTACAATATTTCTTTGATGGTTTATGTTTATTCTGTTATCGAAGTTCATCTAATTCCATGATTCATATACAAAATTGGTTGTGTTTATACTACAGGGATCATCTCTCGTGTCTTCAAGCTCCTCAGGCAAGACTATCACTATGCCAAAAAAGTCATCAGACGACATATAAATTAAATGTGTTGTTTGAATACATGTAGAAACCATACTTGTTTGTTTTATTTTGAAGATATAACCAGATTCAGACAACACTTATATGTTGTTTGAAAAGATGAAAAAAAAACCCTACCAGCAATTTTAGATTTCCCTCCAACAAGTTTGAGTCTTTTCCCTCTCAAGTGCCCAAACCCTATAGATCGCTAGTCAATAGGGTGATATTCAAACAACACAATTACGAAATTGTGTCGTCTAAATAAGGTGAGTTTGACTTTTTTGTTTTAGGTCTATTTTGGCATAAACACAAACCCTTCGTGTTTATGCCCACAGACTCTGTCTAAAACTCTCTCTCCTTCAGCAGCCCTCTTCCTCTCCATCTCTCTCATTTCCTTCCCCCAAAACCCCGCAACCTCCCCAACAGACCACCGTAATCACTCTCAATCAAAAACCAACATGCCCCAAACTCCGCCTCTTCCTCTTCTGGCTCAACCCTCCATTTAGATCCAATCCCCGGAAGGCTGCTCTCCCAAAGACAGTAGGTTTTTAATTTGGGTGTTTAGGGTTCTTCTGATTTTGGGGTTTGTCTGGTTTCTTACATTTTTCTCATGATTTTTCTTACTGCAGATTGAAATTGGTGAAATCTCTCTCACAAAGGCGATGCTTCGACACGTGGTTGAAGGACATACGACCTGACGTAGACTTATCGGAGATAGGCGAAGAAGTTAGTGGCTGCGGTGAATCCACGGCGGTGGTCGAAGGTCTTTTTGTTGACAACATGAACATCACCGTATGAGCCCGGGTTGGCGTCGTTGATGACATTTTTGTTGACAAATTCCTCAATCAAGATTGTGATATTGTCTTTGATTATCGCTAGAAGATCACCATGTCCTTTCAATACCTGCAATCTTACATTGCCCCTCTTTTCATGGTATGATCCTCTTTCTGCTTCTTCATTTTGTAATTTCTTCCAATTCTAGGTTAGTTCATTAAGCTGTGAGTCAGACTGTCATCTGCTTTGAATGCTCAACTACTTATAGATCTGAGTGAATTCAATGGCAATTGCATCGTCCAATCTTGACTATCAATGTCAATGCTGATAGCATATAGGTTTATTTTAGTGTCTACAGTATGCAAAATGTTACATATTAGAGCATACAAATTGATATAGTTGATCTTTTCTTTGCTTAATTGTTAAACCTATAATGTAATTTGATATGTGGTTTTTTAAGTGCAGTAATCTCTTTCTGCTTCTTCATTTTATAATTGATCTTTTATCGAGCTGTTCTATTAAAGGAAGTTGCCTTTTAGGGTTTTGATTGCAAAGTGTGTGGGCCTGTGAGCAATTGGTTCTTTGATTTTGGCATTGACTAATTACATGTTTAGAATTGGTTGGAAGTTTCGAGGGAGAATAACTAAATGAAGAAAACAGTAGTTGGTAACATATATGTGTATATGCTAAAGAAGTCTGAATTAGATATTGAATAGATTACCTCAGTGGTGCTGTCATATATTGAACATCTTAACAGCTTTCTCTGACTTTTGATCAGAATCCTCCTGAAGTTCATGCTAATGCAGCAGTAACACTTTCTGCTATAACTCAAAATGTCCCATCAGTCCTAGCCACCAAGCTTTCTCGCCCAAGGTTTGCTGTGAGAGCCATTGTTATTGTTTGGCAATGATTATTTTATAATGTTTCTGTACATAGTTTTTGGATGGTGGTTTTGAATTGTTAATATAATTCATATGCAGTTTCGTCACAAGGATATTTGATCATGCATTGGAAGATTTGCCTTCAAAGTCTGGCCTTGTGAACTCACTTTCTGTCTGCATATCTTTGTTGGATCCCCAAAGATCAGCAGCTTCTTCACCCTTGTTTCATTCCTTCGGAGCCAACATATGTACGAGTCTCCAATCCCTGTTAATTTAGACACTGTCAGTGCAATGCTCCTAAAACTCTGTAAGTCTGCTATATAGTTCCTAACCAAACGTATTATGTGAAAACTCTATTGCATAATACATTATATTGTGTTATTTCCAGTTCATTACCCAGCAGAAATTTTGAATGTCCATGCTTTGTAGAATTTCAATTTAACATGGACTTCATATCCACTTTAAAGAGGCTATCTTGGGTCCAGTCCATGAATGGTGGAAGTAATTGAGCCTCAAAGCAGCTTGGATTATTAAGTACGTGGCTCATAACTATAAGGTAAAATATATTGCTAATGTCTGGTAACTGGTGTCTCATTTATTCCTTGTACACACCTTTCCTATTAATTGCTTTTAACAGCAAAATTTCACTTGACTTGATTTGACCAACAAAATTGGAGATCTATCCTCTTATCAATCAAGGGACAATTTGATGGTCTATTTGAAAGTAGCATGCCCTTTCTTTTTTGGCTCTATTTGAAACAATTAACTTGCCCCACCCGCGTTCTGCTACCATATTTTCTCCACTTCAGCACTAATACTATTCTACTTCTATCTGACATCGATTACTATTTTGCTTCTGCATGCATTCAGCTTGGTCATGATGTGGCTCTATTTTGACCTAGTTTACTTCTCTCCGTCTGTTCTACTTCATTTCCCTAAGGTTATGTTCTATCTCTTTGATCATTTGCTTCTCTGCTAGTTGTGTGTCATACATCATCAAGTGACCTATTCCATCTTCATGTGCTCAAACATAGAAGTCTTAATATCATATTCTCTTTGGTAGTTTAGCATATGTCGCTGAATTAACAATAGTTCAACCTGAGGAATAGGTTCCAATACATGGCTTTATCAGACAACAGGCAAAGATACATGCCCCTACTTGATGACCGAATGTCAGGTAGTGGGTCGTGCCCTTTTACATTAAATTAGTGAATTTGATCTTACACCTGTGGAGAATATAGTGCTTTTCTCTGTATATGTATTTTGTTATGCATAGGATGGTTTGTCTATTTGATCTTACATGCGCCAACATCTTTTTGTTCTTTGCTTTGTATCCTTCACAGTTTTTTATAACATTATTCTTCGAGTCTGATACACCAGATTTCTACTTGTCTGAAATTTTTTGTTGTTGTTGTTGTTGTAAGTTGTTAGGTGGGTGGACAAATGTAATCTAGAAAAGTAGTTATTGTTACTGCTGCTTCAAACCTTGCTGTAGTAGTGTGCTCATGACATTTGCTGAGGTACCTCCCCCTGCATGAAATTCTTTGTTTTCTGTTTTGTTTATCTGATCTAAAATAGATATATAGAGCATAGAGTATAAGACTGCTAAATTAAGCTATGTCCTGTTCTCGTAAGAGTATATGACTGGCATTCCCATATATTGCTGCATAAGAGAATGATGCTATATATATGTATATGCTTAACATGATAACTTTCCATAGCATCCTTCTATGTTTCGCATGTCGATATCAATTCCTTACAAGCCATGAAGTTGATTTCTACAACTATGTTTATTTTCAGGTTAAAGGTACATGAAAGAAGCCCGATTCCTTACAAGCCAATTATTTTCCATAATGGGGAAAAATATTTGTTCTAATTTGAGCTATTTAGTTCTACTTATGTTCGGTCCAAATGAGGGATTTTATAGGTCAGATTTGTTTGCGAAGAGATGTTATTCACATATGAATATAGTTGAAGAGTGAAGTTTTGTAGTTAACATGCATTCATGTTTAAAATGCATGAGTTTATGATTTGGAGCAAGTCCATATTTAGTGCTTGAGATTGTACCTAATATGATTTCGGTTCTTGGTATGGAAAAGTTTAAACATTTTGAATCCATTGAATTTTTGTAGTCAAATTCTTTTAACTTTCCTTCATATAAAAAGCAACGACAAAATGAAATATGTTGTTGGACATATCTAAGAACACCAGAAACAAGAAAAAATATGTTCTTACTTGTCCACTCAAACAGCAGAAAATTGTCATCTGAAATAAAAAGTAATGATAAAATGAAATTCAAATATGTTGTTGGACATATCTAAGAACAACATAAACAAGAAAAAATATGTTCTTACTTGACCACTCGAACAACAGAAAATTGTCATCTGAAATGAAAAACAACGACAAAATGAAATTCAAATATGCTGTTGGACATATCTAAGAACAACAGAAACAAGAAAAAATATGTTGTTACTTGTGCGTTCAAACAACAGAAAATTGTCATATGAAATAAAAAGCAACAACAAAATGAAATCTAAATATGTTGTTGGATATATCTAAGAACAACATAAACAAGAAAAAATATGTTATTACTTGTGCACTGAAACAACAGATAAATGTTATTGTAGGCTATTAAAAACGATAGATAAATGTAATCTGAACTGAATGCTAATGACAGTTAACTGTTATTATAAGTCCATTCAGACAACATATAATATTTCATATCTTATACTTCAGTGCATTCAAACCACAGAAATAACATTTTTCTGTCTTTGAAATAACCATTAGATCACACAAATTATAAGGAACTGTTATTTGTTTATAGATCACATGACATTTATCTGTCGTTTGAATTCACTAGTCCAAACAATTAGCTCATGTCTTGATTTCATCAGACGACAGACGACCTTACAAATTTATGTCGTCTGAAAAATAAGACGACGGAGGAAATCTGTCGTCTGACACCCCCAAGAGACCGCACCGTACTAGACTACAGAATTTTTGTTCATCAGACGACAGAGGAGCTCTGTCGTCTGATTGCTTTTCTGGCATAGTGTATCCTCACAAGATTCCATGTTCTTCACCTATCTAGCAGACTGTCCTCACTCCTCCTATCTACAGACTGTCCTATTCATGTAAGTTTTTATATTTCATTACAATGGATTAGAAATATGGCATTTTATTCATCTCCACATAGGTATTTTGTAATACCCCGGAAAATTCATCATTAATTCCTAATGGTTTTCAGGAATAAATAAAGTGTTCGTTAGAATAATTTCGTGGTTTGAGGGTGGAGTGGAATTATTTTCGGACGATTAATTATTCGAAATACACGTTTTAGGGGGGTTAAGAAGTTTGACTTTTTATACATTTGGATTCTGTAAAAACTTCATTCACGAAAGTTGTAGAGCGCGTCAATACGAGTTCGTAGACATACGGAACGCAAAAATCGGAGTTCGTATGAAGAAGTTATGAACGATGAAAAATTTGGGAAATTTCTATACATATGAGAAATTTCAGGATTTTTCATTAAGTCCCAAAATTTCTCTTTTTCTCATTTTCCTCCCTCAAACTCTACGTTCTCTCTCCTCCGCGCCTCCTCAAACCCGACCCGCTTGTTTCAGCACCGTCGCGTGTCCTCTGGCCACGGACCTGGCCCTCCCCGAAGTTGCCTAGCCGAGCACAGTCGACCCCCGTGGTCCCCTCACCCCAGCGTCGTCCCCAGGCCTAGATCGAAGGCCTCTCCGAGTCGCGCGACCCAACCCGGCCGGTTCTCCTCCACGGCGGTGTTGCACGGGCCGATCCTCCTCGGTTTTGGGTTGTCATCCTCCTGATCATCCCCATATAGGCCTTACATCACGATTTTGAGTGTGGAGGGAAAGATCAAGATTTGAAGATTTCGATGGCTTTGGTTGAATCTGGAAAAGTGATCAGACGACCGAGATTGATTGAACTTCCAAGCTTGATCTAGGACGATCTAGACCAAATCTCACTTAGCTCCAGGTATGAAATTTGATCACCTCTTCATTTTGAATAAGTTTGTAGTTGACGACTTTTGCATCGGACGTGGTTGACCCGGAGTTGACTAACGCCATTGACCACCGCTAACCTGCCGCTTGTGGTAGAGTGTAGCGGCGCATCGGCCATCCAAAATGTGTTCTGTTTTCATGTTATTCATCTACGCATCGATACGGTCGTTTTGATATATTATAAGATCATTTTGGAGATCGCATGATTAAGTTATGAATATTAGCGTTTTAGGGTTTTCGATTCGATCGATATTCGATCCTTGAGGATTCGGCCGTCCGATTGACTTGTAATTTTAATATATTGATCGTATAAGTATTCTGGAGACCTTGAGTGGTCTCGGATGAAGTTTCGTCTCAATCGGGATTACTTTCGGAATTTTAGGGCAAATAGGAGTTCGAAATATAATCGCTTTCGATTTGTGGACTAAGTTAAGATCGTATTGTACATAGGTGATTGACGGGGCGTATTCGATCCCTTATCTGCTGTAAGAGAAGACGTAGCAGGAGTTAGGGGTGAGTAAATATCACGTGGTTCATTTACGAGCCGAGTTATTTAATTGTCAGAATTAATTGATAATTGTGAAATCATTTTCGTAAATAAAGATTTTTTTTCAAATGATATAAATTTGATCGACTAAGGTTCATAGGACTGCGGTTCATTGATAAGAAAATGAATTTAAGTATAAAATGAATTTATTAGTTTTTAATACGTATGAACTATAGTTGATATTAGTGGTCATTCCTGCGTGAATGGCTTCATATATATATATATATATAAGTGCAATATATATATATATATATATATATATATATATGGATGGTGTGACATTGTGTGAAGTATAATAATTGTGATTTTATTTGGATTATTATATTGGAGCATTTACTCTTGTCGGAAGTGTGAATTGTTGATTTTGTTGTGTGGAAAGAATATTTGAATTTTTGATTTGGTTTTAGATTGTAAAATCCGAGTATTGTAAAGAGTACCTTGTGTTGTGGGTACCTGGGTTGTATGCGTGCGGTCTTAGTGGTAATTGGGTTATTGCATCAAAAATATGTAGTTTGTCATATGTGTGCGGTCATAGTGGTAACTGGGGTTACTGCATCAAGAGTACGTAGTCTGTTGTATGCGTGCGGTCCTGATGGTAACTAGATTACTGCATCAGAAGTACGTAGTTTGTCGTACACGTACGGTCATGGTGGTAACTGTGTTACTGTATCATCAGTACGTAGTTTTCGGAGAATGTTTCTGGTGTTCTTTCTTTAATTTAAGATTTGGATTATTATGATTTCTATTTGGATTGTGTGCTTCTCGATAATCTCCTGAACTAAACTATATACAGGAGTTGCTATACTTTGAATTGTGTGACTTTTGGTGATCTCCTGAACTAAATTTTCTATGCAAGGATTACTAATTTTTATCTAGTGTGATTGTATGTTTGGTTGTGTTTTGTGGAGTTAAATGTTGTTGCTTTTAATTATCTCACGAACTGAGAAATTCTAAGCATGAGTGACGTCAGTCATTTTATTTGAGTTTACTTATACGAGCTTAAAAAGCTTACCGGGTTTGTTGTTTACATTCCCGGTGCACTATTCCATGGTGTAGCGGTTCTTCCTACATGTCAGGATCACCAGGGTTGAGATCGAGGCGAGGAGTGCAGCAGTGTTAGGTTTAGAACCTATTTTTGTTAGTGTACTACTGTCTTTGATATGCTCCTAGCGAGCATGTACATTTGTATATTTGTTATCATGCGTTTTGTAAACACTTGTTGATAACATTCGGCTCGGATGATTGAGTCATTCTTGTAATTATGCTTCTGAATTATTGTTGTTGCTTAGATTAAATTGAAAAAGTTTCTATGTAATTTCGGAAAGTTGGTTATGTTATCGCGTTTCGGATTCGAATATTTTTATTCAAAATTTGGGGCGTGACATATTTATTCATCTTTATGCATTTAATGTCTTCTGTGCATCTTCAATCTTTCTTTTTATTCGTTATTTCATCTATTCCTAATTAAGTATCAACCTCCTACCGGAATTTATTCACTATTTTGCTCATAAAATATCCCTTTTCAATGCGTAAACGAGCTATCTATCTTCCTTACGTACTTTTAACATTCCTGCTAGGAATACAAATCCCAGACTAGAAACTCAGCTGAATCCCACCCAGATGACACAACTTTTTGCTCAATGGCCCACAAAAAGGTACTCCTCACAATCACACCCGTTTTTGCTGAATGTCCCACAAAAAGGTATTCCTCATTTTCCACTTCTTCGAATTGGGTGGTTATATCTATATTCTTATTAGAATTCTTTTTTTTTTCTACAGCAAAAACTACATTATATCAGGACCAATGGAAGTTAATCGCGGCGGGAATGAGGAAAAGAAATTACAAAATGGGATGGAATTGTTCATCTCAATGAAGATAGCTTAGAGGAACATAGGGTGTTTCAACCCATGCTTCAGAACAAGCTGTTAGAATGTCGAAAAATTGGACATTCCATTGAAACACCATATCTTCCTCTAAGTTATCGTCATTTAGATCAACAATTACCTCCCTCCCATTCTCTAATTTCTTCTCCTCTACCGCCACCAATCACTTGCTCCCTAATCATACTACCATTTATGTACATAATAAAGGCACTAAAATCTATCAATGTAAGTATGCTATACAGTACGTAAATTTTACTACCCTTTTGTGATCCTATAAATTGTCAAATCTTATTATATTTATGCCATAATTTAACACTTTTTAGTAAATCTGTGTAACAGTCTCTCTTTTCTTCTCCTTTTTGAGGTGCCCAAAACATTAGAATTGCTTTAAAAAAAAAAAAGTTATTCTCTGCTTCAATGAAAAACAAATTTATTCTTCCTTCCTCAAATTGGTAACTTTTAAAGCTATAATGTTGCCCTCATACATGCACAAATGTTGCACCATTTAAAACACAATGATTCTTTTTCACCAGTTTGTTTAGTACTTTTTATTCATTTATTACTATCGAAGATTATGGTGTGATGTTAGATTGGTGTGCTTTTCTTGCAGTTAGCTACCATTTGATACAATGCAAGCATTCCTCTGCAATACGTTGATACAGAATTGAGGAAAAGGAAGCTGCTCTTCTGTGTATTACCTGATTAAAGGTATTATCCTTTCAAGCTTTTATTCATTTACTTGTTTTCTAAAATTTAGGTTTCGGTATTTGGTTGTCATTGGTTCTCAAAGCCTCCAATTTGCCTAATTTATGTTCAGGATTGCCTCCATATGCTTTATTACTGCAGTGTTCCAATACAAGAAGAAGAATATGACTGATAGATTTCAGTTTGGTATCAAAGGTAAGGATTGCATCTTTCCTGTTGTGTTTTTTTTTGTCTTAGTATTGTTTCATTGGAACTGTTAAAACATAGCGACATTTGATTGTAATGGTCTTATCAATTTTAGTAACTGTTATAGTTCAATGAATTTTCAACACACTATTGCTTCAAGTATTCCCCAATTACCTACTTACAAGCATAATGAAGAAACTAACATAAATAAATATTTGCAGTAATTGATTGGTAAAAAATTAAGCTTTCAACATAAGTATTTCACAATTTACAGATTGAGTCCGAAGGTTAGAATCATTTTGTATACACAGAAATAAAAACATTGTTTTCATTTGATAATTAATATTTCATGATTAAAATGAATATGTGATGTATTTTTCTATCATCGATGTGATGTATCTTTTCTATCATGATTACATTTCTTCATAAACTTATTTCTTCACTTTTACTGTTTTACAATTTTAATTTGTATCATAATACTACCGATTCTTTTATGCAGGATTCATCCAAACCTCATGAAACAACCAAATCGAATCTTCCACAATTGTTTGTAAATTTTTCCTCATAACCTCATGAAAATTTACACACTTTGGTGGGACACTTCCTGGTACACATTTTCCTCCACCGATTTCTGGTACAGCTCCAAATCACTTCACATGTTCGATTACAACATTTATACAACTTCACAGTGCCCTGGATAAATAAATTTTTCCTGCACTCCTACCGATGTATCATCCATCCACCTCTACAGCTCCTGCTATAGCTCCAAACCGTTCCACTTATTCACTCCTACCGACGTATCATCCACCTCTATTGTAGTACTCCGGAAATTAGTAATTATTTTTTGAGGATTTTCTGGAATCTAATTTATGGTTATTGGACGGTTTCGTGGCTCGTTGACGGAGCGGAAGTGTTTTGGACGAATTATTATTCAAAGAATATGGTTTTAGGGGGGGGGGGGGGGGGGGGGGCGCGAATGTTGACTTTTTATACGTTGGAATTCTCTGAAAACTTACTTCACGAAAGTAGTAGAGTACATCAATACGAGTTCGTGAACATGCGGAACTCAAGAATCGTAGTTTGTATGAGAAAGTTATGAGTGATTGAAATTTGGAAAATTCTATAAATATGAGAAAATTCGGGAAATTCACAAAGGACATAATTTTCCAAAACCAAAAATCGGACCCATTCTCTCTCCCGACCCTGGTTTCACCTCTTACCTTCGCCGGCGTTGTTCTTCCTCCTCCGGCCACCATAGGATGTGAAACCAACTTGGCTTTCTTCGCCTTAACCTCCTCTACACGTTTGTGGTAACCATCAAGTTGTGGACGAGCTGCGGTGAGCGCTGCAAGTTTGAGAAGAAGCCTTGTTGGGGACGAAATAGCCTTAGTCAAAATTGGAGTTTCCGGCCACCATAGCTGGTGGTTCTTGAGGGCTTTTGGAGCCCAGAGGACGTAGATGCTTCTCCCAAGGTAGCTTGGAACTATTTTATGTGGAGGACGAATCGAAACTTTGAAGTTCTAGGGTTTCAATCGGTCCTATTTGTTCTAAGGTAAAATTCGATCGATTGGTTTATAATTGGACTTTAATGTAGTTATGAAAGTTGAAATTGGAGTTGAGATGAAGAACTTAAGTGTTGGAAGTTTTGGCAAATTCCGCCTTTGGATTGGCAGTGGTGCCACCACTGTAATGGTGTTTCCCGGTGGTTTTCGGCCACCTTTAGGATAGTTTCTGTTCTTGATTTCGATATACTCGTTGATACAAGCATTTCGATATACAATACGTAATTTTTGGAGATCATATCAGCATGTTAGGGTTTTTGGGATTTCGATTGTTTCGGTTATCGATCCGTGAGGATTCGAGAAGTATTACGGAGACATTGGGTGGTCTCGGATATGGTTTCACCTCGATTGGCTCCACTTTGGGGATTTTAGTTCAGAACAGGGGTTTCGGACTTAAATAATTTGTATTCCGTATGTGATTAGGTACTTGACAAAGTATTCTTGGCCAGTTTTTGTGGTTTGGCTACTTTGTTCTATATTGAAGACGCAGCGGGAATTTCGAGGTGAGTAAATCTCACGATAGTCGTTATGAGCAAGATTTCCATATTGTCTTGGAGTTGTTAGGTTAACTATGACTATAGTTGATATTAGTGACATCCCTGAGTGAATAACTACGTGTGTGTATATATATATATTTACGTGAAAATATATGTGTTAGAGCAATTGTTGTGATATGGGCAGCATAGGATGTTTTGAGTTCGTTATTGTTGGAAATAGTGAAATTGAGTATTGAGTTGTGATAATAGAATTTTTATTTGTTGAGATACCATGAGTCTAGTATGACCATCTTAATTTGTGATTTAAGATATGGTAGCTTATGTAGGAATATTTGTGTAATGATTCGTTGAAATCAGTGTGATGAATATTGTGATGTTTGTCATGAAAAGCTTGTGTAGGAATATTTTTGTAATGAATAGTTGAAATCAGTGTGATAAATATTGTGATGATTGCCATGTAAAGCTTTTGTAGGGATATATATGTAATGATTTGGTGGCATCTTTGTGATGAATATTATGTAAAGCATGACTTCTATCTGAGTGATGACCGGCGAAATCTGTGTGATGTACCCGCGGAATCTGTGCATCAGTTGAATGATGGTTATCTGTGCGATGATCAGTGTGATGACTATTCGGTAGAGGAGTTGAATTGTTATTAAGTTAACAATGATCGAGGAAACTACTATGATGGTCGGGGCTACTTACGAACATCAGATCGGGGGGTTACGATGGTTACTATGACTTGAATTGCTTGACTTAATGTGACCTCCTGAACTAAACTATATGCAGAGGTTACCATGAATTGTTTTGCTTATTTTAAATTGTGATTTCCTTGTTTTGCTTGTTTTGAATTGTGATTGCCTTGCTTTCTTCTTGATTTTATTGGTCTATGGTTTGATTGCTATTAAGGGCCATAGTGGTGACAATTGTGCTCTGTGGTGAGGATAGGAAGGTGATTCATTGTTATAACCTTTGATGTCATGTTGATGACAAAGGCTTCTAGTGGAGGGAGAATAAGTGTGATTTTGGAATTCGTCGTAGTGCGTTAGTATAGTATCAAACATTTCTTGAGGAAGCATTGTTTGACTGAAATTTGTGTAATTGGACGTTAGGTGAGAATCTGAGCATGAGGTTTTAGTCATGAGTTGACTTATGTAAGCATGATATGGAAGGTTATGAAATTGATGGTGGTAGGCGTGAGTTATGTGCATATCGTGTTTAGGTTGAAGTGACTTAAGAATGTATTTCTACTTTGTGGTTTTGAGTTTACTCATAAAAGCTTTCATAAGCTTATTGGGTTTGTTGTGTGGCAACCGGGTGCACAATTCAATGGTGTAGGGGTTAATCCTACATGTCAAGGTAATTGTGGTTGAAACTGAGGTGGCGTGCTAGTAGATTTACGATAAGAATCCCTTTTTGTGACATTACCATTGTTACGACTTCCGCTTGTAGTGAGTTCTGAGGAGCATTTATGTTTTATTTTGTTGTTGACAATTTAATTTGTAAGCTTATGTAATATATGACTTTGCGGTGTGGGTCAATATTGATATAGTGGGTTCAGGGCATCAATATGTATTTAGTTTAAAGGGAAAAAGTTTCCAGGTATTTGATATTGATGACTGAATATCACGCATGTATAATTATGAGATTGTATATTGATTTTTATTTGTGTTAAAAATCAAGGGTGTGATATCTACAGCTACTGCTACAGCTCCAAACCACTTCACATATTCAGTTCCAAACACAGGACTACCATTTTTACTGCAAATTGTTGGTAAATATGTTTGACAATCATGCTTTTTCTCTTGCTGAGCAATTGTTTCTCTCACTTTCTAAATGCAAATAAACGTAACATTAACATGGATATGGCATACAGTGGCTGCCAAATGTAATAATGATTATAAACTTTATGTATAACCTGTCTTGGTTGTTGTTTTGTATATTGTATTTGTTATGGATTTCAATACTACAATGAATTAATACCATTCTTGCTTTATTCCATTGTTTTCATAATGGATATGTGATTTTTACACACTCTATTTATGTTCCTTCTTAATCAGTCAGTTCAAAAAGAGAGGGAACAAGATAGATGTTATCACTCATTCATTACGTTTCATATAAAACAAAATGCCTCACCTTTGATTTTAAACTCTACAGCTTTGGGCACTATTTCCACATCTAACTCTCAAACAAAATCTCTTCCCCACAAACAAAATTGAATTTTCCATAATTGTTTGTTAATTTTGGTCCATAACCCTTACCTATATTTTCTAGCGTTTTTAAGCTTCCCTAAACCTCCAAAACCAGCGGCAGAGCGCGGGCACTAATTTCTTAAAGGTTAGAAATGTCATTTGGCGATCAATAATAGGAGTGCTGCCCTGTTAACTCATAAAGCAGAGGCATCATAAAGTCCATAATTTCTTAAAGCATTGCAGTTGAGTTAGTTGATAGTTGGTTGCCACCCCAAATAGGCAAACAGACCCATCAACCATGGCCGCAATGCTTCAGCTGAGTCCTCTGGTTTCAGCCACCCCAAGTTTCATAGCTCCCACTAACCAAAACGAACCCAAAACCATAGCCAAGGACACTTTCCCAACTGGGTCACTAAGAAACTGTAAAAACATAAACCAAGTGAAGCAACTTCACTGTCACATCACTAAGACAGGCCTCAGTCACAAACCCTCTAATATCACCAAGCTAATTAGCACATGCGCCGAAATGGGCACCTTCGAAAGCTTAGATTATGCCCGAAAAGCCTTTAACTTGTTTCTTGAAGAAGAAGAAGAAGAAGAAACAAAAGGTGTATTGTTCATGTATAATTCTCTCATAAGGGGTTACTCTAGTGCTGGGCTTTGTGACGAGGCTATTGGGCTCTATGTTCAGATGGTGCTTCAGGGTGTTTTGCCGGATAAGTTCACATTTCCGTTTGCACTGAGCGCGTGCTCAAGGATTGTGGCTTTCTGTGAAGGGTTTCAGCTGCACGGGTCGCTTGTGAAGATGGGTTTGGAGGAAGATGTGTTTATTGGGAATTCTTTGATTCATTTCTATGCAGAATGTGGGCACTTGGATTATGCCCAGAGGATGTTTGATGAAATGCTTGAGAGAAACATCGTGTCGTGGACTAGTTTGATTTGTGGCTATGGTAGGAGGAATATGCCAAAGGAGGCTGTTTCTTTGTTTTTCGAGATGGTGGCTGCCGGTGTTAAGCCCAATTCGGTGACTATGGTGTGTGTCATTTCTGCTTGTGCAAAGTTGAAGGATGTTGCGTTGAGTGAGAGAGTGTGTGCTTACATTGGGGAGTCTGGACTCAAGACTAATATGCTTATGGTGAATTCACTTGTTGATATGTATATGAAATGTGGAGCTACTGATGCCGCAAAGCGGCTTTTTGATGAATGTACGGATAAAAACTTGGTTCTTTACAACACGATTTTGTCAAATTATGTGCGCCAGGGACTGGCTAGTGAAGCAGTTTCTATCGTGGGTGAAATGCTACAACAGGGCCTAAGACCCGACAAGGTTACCATGTTAGCTGCAATTTCAGCTTGCGCACAACTAAGTGATTCTCTCTCAGGTAAGTGTTGCCATGGTTATGTTCTAAGGAATGGACTAGAAGGTTGGGATACCATTTGTAACGCCATGATTGACATGTACATGAAGTGCGGTCAACAAGAGATGGCCTGCATAATTTTTGACAATATGTTGAATAAGACTGTAGTATCATGGAACTCTTTGATTTCTGGTTTCATAAGAAGTGGCGATGTGAAGTCAGCTTGGGAAATTTTCAATGAGATGCCTAAGAGTGATCTCGTCTCTTGGAACACTATGATTGGTGCTCTGGTCCAAGAGAGCAAGTTTGAGGAAGCAATTGAACTTTTCCGGGTGATGCAGGCTGAGGGAATAAAAGGAGATAGGGTGACCATGGTGGAGGTTGCATCTGCCTGCGGATATTTAGGAGCTCTTGATCTTGCAAAGTGGACTCATGCTTATATTGAAAAAAACCAAATCAAATGTGATACGCGGCTTGGGACAGCCTTAGTTGACATGTTTGCTAAATGTGGTGATTTGCAAAGTGCAATGAAAGTGTTCAATACAATGGCAAGGAGAGATGTTTCTGCTTGGACTGCAGCCATCAGAGCAATGGCCATGGAGGGAAATGGGAAACGAGCTCTAGAACTTTTCGATGACATGCTTAAGCAAGGGGTGAAACCAGATGAAGTAGTCTTTGTGGCAGTACTAACAGCGTGCAGCCATGTTGGTCTTTTGGAACAAGGGCGGAACATTTTCATGTCAATGCAGTCGGTCCATGGCATTTCCCCTCATATTGTTCATTACGGTTGCATGGTTGATCTACTAGGCCGAGCCGGGCTCTTGGAAGAAGCTGTTGATCTGATAAAGTGCATGCCAATGGAACCCAATGATGTCATTTGGGGCACTCTCTTGGCTGCATGTCGAACCCACAAAAACGTCGAAATGGCAGCATATGCAGCTGAACAGATATCAAAGTTGACTACTCAGAGGACTGGTATTCATGTGCTTCTCTCAAACATATATGCATCAGCTGGGAAATGGGCAGACGTTGCAAAAGTGAGGCTGCAATTGAAAGAGAAAGGGATTCAGAAGGTACCCGGATCCAGTTCCATTGAAGTTAATGGAGTGATTCATGAGTTTACCTCCGGTGGTGATACTGATACACACACAGAGATGAGCCACATTGCGTTGATGTTGCAAGAAATAAACAGCAGACTCAGAGATGCTGGTCACGTTCCTGATCTGGACAATGTCCTGCTTGATGTTGATGAGAAGGAGAAAGAGTACTTGCTCAGTCGACATAGTGAGAAAGTGGCCATAGCTTTTGGGCTTATAGGTACAGGGCAAGGAGTGCCAATTCGCGTGGTGAAAAATCTGAGAATGTGTTCTGATTGTCACTCTTTTGCCAAATTAGTATCAAGAATATACGACAGGGAAATTATTGTTCGAGATAACAACAGGTTCCATTTCTTTAGTCAGGGCCTTTGCTCTTGCAGTGATTACTGGTAATAGAATTATGATTTGAAGAGAACTCTCCACCAATTATTTGTCTTCTTTAGTGTGCACTCCCATTATCTATTGCTTTTGATCTGCACTGCCATTATCATATTGTGTTAATTACACAATCCAATTATGCCTCCATTATCATTGAGCCATACTCCAGGGGCAATATGCACATTGCACAACCCATTATCTTCCATTGCCATTGTCCAAACTCATCGACTACTCGGCTGAGAAAACAAGCGTTGTATATCAGACCAATCAAGCCCTTGAGCCTTAAGCTGGAATGACAGGGGTTCACCTCTTATGCCAACAGAATGGATATTGACCAACCGTTCCCGTCCACTTCAGAGTTCTGACAAGAATGCCATGCATTCAGATGTATTCTTTCAGAGACAGAGAGGTTTGTAGCTAAGACTTGAAAACAATCTTTAGATTTTAAGCTAAAAAGTGCAAGAGCTATTCAAAATTCCAATATTTTTCAGGTTTCCTCTTTTCTTTTCTTTTTTCCCTCAGATTCTGCAGCCATATTGTTTTGTGACTGCCTTATGGTGCAGCTTGCATTGGGGGAGGTTTTTGGGGCTGGTTTTGTTTTGGATTGCTCACTTTGGTCCAAAAAGCTTTCTGATCAGCAAACTACTTGGATAGAGCTGGCAATATCAGCTCATTCAGTGGATTTACTCTGAAAATAAGTGCGAACGTCCTCAGCTGGTAATTTTTCTGGATCAATTATGGTTTTGATTCTTTCGGGGTTTTATTATTTGTTTTTGTTCACTGATGTTGTCATTTAGGAAGACACTTGAGACCTGGATTTATATATGCTCAAGTTGTACCTTCAAAAACTTTCATTTACAATCTTCAGTTCTCTGGAATGTAAGTTTAGTTGATTTATTATCTAGTTAATAAATTTGATTATGAAGAATTTAATTTTTTAGGAAATACACATTCCTTCTGCACCCTGGAAGTTAGTTCTTGAAACTGATAACTATCAGACAAAGTATAAATAAGTAGTGAATTCAATTAAAGCATGTGATAGTTCTTCATTTAAAAGCATACTTTGTCTGATAGTTTCAGTTCAAGAAGTGAAGGTAACTTATATGCAAAGCATACTTTCATATACACTGATACTTTGCATACTGATAGTTGCTCATATGCAGCCTGGAAGTTAGCTCCTTTCAGTTTAAATTATAAGTTATGAGTTACTTTGCAAACCGATACTTATAAGTCACTCTATTTTTTCAGGAAAGACACATCCCTTCTGCACCCTGGAAGCTAGATCCTTTCAGTTCAACTTATATGCAAAGCATACTTTCAGTTCAAGAAGTGAATTCAATTAAAGGGCCACGGCATCATCCGAGCTCAGGTTCCGCTCGGATGTGGCTTGGCTTTTGCGCAGAAGTACTCTAAGGACAAAACGGTGACGTTTGCGCTTTATGGAGGGTTGGAGACGGTGCTGCAAATCAGGGACGGCTGTTTGAGGCGCTTAATATCTCTGCACTTTGGGATTTGCCTGCGATTTTGGTCTGTGAGAATAATCACTGTAAGTAATCAGTTAGCTTGATTTTGTAATTTTAGATGCATTACTTTTGGAAATGATACAATTTGATTTACTTATTCCAATGGAAGTATTATCATGCAGATGGATTGGAAGGTTTAATCGCCTTACCGTGATTAAATCAAATTGGGAGGTTTAATTGCCTTTAGTCATATTTCATAGGTATATTGGAACATAAGTGAAACTGTGCATTGTACACTAAGTCTATTTTAATGCATTTTCCTATTGAAGAAAATTTTTGCTGATGTGAAGGATTTCTATATTCATTTTCAGGTTTGGAGCTGATTTTCAACTTTGCAGCCTTATAATCCCAAAAGCCATGGGAGAACGTGTTTCAGTGTGTCTCTAACAATATGAGTATATTCTAATTCCAATTCCCTCAAAAATGTTTGGTCTTTTCCTTCATGGTATGCATTTTTCACATTTTTGGTCTCTTTTTTTCTTTGTGTGATTTTAGTCTGAGCTGTATTAGTGCGATGTAAGCTTATTTAGTTAGCTGGCAATTTGAATAGTTTTCTGTTTTTGGTACAATTTCTGTCAAACAAAGCAATGTGTTATAAGCCTAACTTTGTTTTCAAATCTGATATTGACCCTATAAGCCTGAGAAAGCTGTGATTGATTTGTGGGTGTGTTTTGCAGAAGGTAAGCATATGAGAGGACGATTTGAATAAGGAGATGAAGAACTCGGTGCCGGATTGCAGTTTTTACATTGACAGCGAAGAAGAGGATGATGAGGAGAAGGACAAGAAAAGCATTGAATGATTCTGATTCTTCGTGCCACGGACTTTCTTTGGGCTCACATCTACGAAAGCTTCTCAACAGGTTCTGCTCTCTTTGTTTTTCATTGGAAGTAGGTTTCTACTTTTTGCTTGAAATGAAATGTACCTTTGGTTGTGTTACCACAGGTTTTAGCAGGTAATGTTTATGGGAAAGGGGCACGGAGGTGAAAGAGTTGTAATTTTGCTGGGTTTTGCTTGAAATGAAATGTACCTACCTTAATCAGGGGTTTGGGATTGGTGGGTTTTGTTTTGGTTATGTTTGTATACAAATGCATTACTGTTTCATACATGGGAGATAAGCAATTTGTGAAAGAAGTTTCAACAATATTTTTTTTGCTAAGCTTGGACTATTCTGTAGCCGTTTATAAATTTTAAGTCAGACTAATGAGTTTGACTTTTAGCATCAAATGCATAGACTTGGGAGAACATGGATAACTGTGAGGGATTTTAGATTCTATGAAGTGATTCCGTTAAGCTTTAGACCATAGTGTAGATATTAAAGGTTTATGCTTTTTACTGTGTGGGTTATTGTTTTGACACCAATAAATACTTTTTGGCAGAAAAGAGAAGGGAAAATACCTGTGCTGTCTGTGCGGAGACAGTTGAGTGGGTCGCATATGGACCCTGTGGCCACCGAGAGGTCTGCTCTACCTGCATTTTTTGCCTCTATTTCATCTGTGTAGGTTCCCATTGCTGCGTGGGCAAGAGTGAATCTAAGATCATCTTTGTCACCAAGGTTAGGCATCAGTTGTAATCTAAGGCTTGCCAAGCAACTCAATTTGTGTCCAAGCATGGAACTATCTACTACAAGACAAGCAAACATTCGGGAGCCGGCAGCTGTGGAGAAATGCAGCGAGCTGTCAAAGCAATTCTAACATTCTTTTTATTGAAGTGCTTCAGCAGTGAGACTTAAAATAAAACTTTGGCATTGGTATTCTTCTCACTCAAAATTCAGTTAAAGTATCTTCTGTTGTTGGGTAATATTTGCCGCAGGAGTTAGCATTGTTAATCGATTCAGTTAGAATAATGCATTCTTGCTCGATTGTTTTTGATAAAAAAATGAAAACTAAAAATAAAAACTAAAATGTGTTCTATAGTTGTGAAGATATTGATTTACATTATTAGGTGCAATGTGTAATGTGCTCATATAAGATAAATAATAATTTTGATAGACTCACTTTTATATTTTAAGAACAATTGGAATTGTTTGAAATGAAAAAGTTTAGAAGATGAAGAAAAAATATAATCAAGGAAGTACTCAAGGATAGGATCCTGAATCTTACACAATTCAATTAACCATGCATGACACTATTGACGTTACTCAAGGACAGTTTTTATTTCTTTTTATTTTGTCCAGCTGATATATACTAATATATATGGCAGAATTTTTTTTTTTTAGAAAAAGACAGAACCGAATTTCAGTAAAAATTCAGGAGCAAAATCCGTGCAGTGCTGCGGAAAGATTTTTTTTTATATTTAATAAATATCAATTAAAAGATATTATTTTACATATTATTTTTTGTAGAATTGTGAAAAGAGTTTTATCAATGAAAACTCAAACCATCATATTTCATTTATCCATAAACAATCTCCAATTTTAAAGTTTTGAGAAGGGATAGGTGCTTTAACCAAGTTTTCTATTTCTTTTGTTTTTTTTACAGCTTTGAAAAAAAAAAATGTTGGTGAGTTGTGAAAGTGGGTGGTAAGGCTCTGAATTCTCATTTGGGAGGTCATGAGTTCGAGGTTTATCATGGGTGGGGTGGGGTGGGGGTAAAAAAAAAAAAGGTGAAAGTGTGAATTATTGGTAATTTATAATTCAACATTGTAAAAATTATTGTTAAGTTATAATTCAATATTGTAAAAATCATGAGCTCGATTCTTATTGACATATGTAAGTATAGGCATGCTCCGAGTTTATTAAAAAAAAAAAAAAGACTTTTCAAAAATTTGCAATCAGGGATAAAATAGTCAAAGCAAAGAAAATCTATGGGCAAATCAGGTATTTCACTATTTATTCAACAATGATCCTCCACATTTTCCTTTAGTATAGTTACCATTCATTTGCTTTTTAGATACAAACAATATAATATAAAGATCAACATATGAAACTGGGGCAGATCCGGAAAATCACAGTTACTATTCATTAAACAGTACCCAGCATTGAGAGTGGCAGCTTGTAATTGATGGAAAAATAAGGGCAAAACTATTTATAGCCTTTTTGTTATTGGTCTGCATTATAAAAAAAAAAAACAATATTCATATGCATAAAAATGTGCATTATAAACTCATTCATCTGCCCATAAAAGGCTTAAATACCTCAATCAAAAGCAATTCGAAAAAATAAGAATTTGATTAGCTCGGGATAAAAATTTTGTGCAACAAATATACGAATAGTTGGAACAGTGGTAATGATTTAACCTAACTTATGTTTATACCAAAAGGTGGTCTCACCAGTGGCATCAAGATCCACAATAAGAATATGCATTTCTTTTTTAGCAAAATATCCACTGAAAATTTTGGTAAAAGACAGCCCCGTCTTATATATGAAACCCATTATTTTCCAACAAATGTCTCATAGATCACTAATCACAAACAAATATTGCATCTATGGAAAACAAATCTCAATAGCATCAACGAATAAACAATTTTATTTATGTTATTTTTTTATACGAACTCATTTTTTATTGTCCAGAAAATGAAAACAAAACTTTTTATATGCATTATACAGTTTATCGATGATTATAATTAGATCTGCTCTTCATAAACAAACATGTTTACGTATGACATGCATACAATTGCCTTAAAAGTGGTAAAATGAGTCCTCAAAATAGTAATATTAGTCCTCAAAGTGGTAACATGAGTCCTTAAAGTGGTAAATTTTCTTAATTTATCATATGAGTCCTCAAAATAGTAATATTAGTCCTCAAAGCGGTAACATGAGTCCTTAAAGTGGTAAAAATAGTTAATATATGAGAAATTTTAACATACCATAGCTTTACCCAGAAATGAGACACAACAAAAACAATTTTTTTTTCTACGATTTGTAGAAATTCACAAATACAAAACAAAATTGTTCTCTCTTAAAAAAATAATATATATATATATATATATATATATTTGAAAGGATATAGCAGAATTGTAAAAATTAAAAAAATTAAAAATAAAATGAACAATACATTAACGAACAGTAACTTAACAGAGAGATCAAGGGCAGAACCGGTATTTTACTGTTAAATGAACAGTAAATGAATAGTATAGGAGCCTTAGTATATAGTAAATTCTTAGTAAACATCTGTTGGAAGAGAAAATGTTCTCTCCCCCCCCCCCCGGACCTGCGAGATTTTGATAAATCAACCTTATATCAATTTGTTTTCGGAGCTATAGTTTTGGTAATTGACTTGCAACGTAGGAACTGTGAAGATCCAAATTTTCATATAATAAATTTATGTAATTCAATAATTGTTATATTAATTGAATTATGATATTTGAGATTTATTGGAATGTCGTGGGTTGAGAAAATTGGTTTCGAATGATTTTATTTTCGAAAACGAACGTTATTTAGGGGGTCGTGAAAATTGACTTTTTATACGTTCAAAATATGGGAAAACTTTCTTCATGAAAGTTGTAGAGCTCGTCGATACGAGTTCGTGCATATGTGGAACGTATTATTTGGAGTTCGTATGAATAAGTTATGAATATTTGAAAATACGATTTTTTCTATAAATATAGGTTTTTTTTTGGACATTTCAGAAAACAAAAAAAAAACCAAAATTTTCTCTCTCCCTTCTCTCTCGGTTGAAGCCCGAAGGATTGAAGAAAACCTAGCCGACCCGGCTTCGATCCGACTCGACCGGACGACCGCCCTCCCAGCCACGCCGTCGCCGGACCTGGCCCTCCCTGCCTTCGCCCCGCGCCGCCCAATCGATCCCTGCCCTCGCCTCGGCCAGCCGCCGCTCCTAGGCTTAGATCAGAGCCTCTTTCTGAAGCTCTAACCAGACCCGGCCGGAAATCAAAATTTCCGACTGTGCACGGGCCAACCGAACCCATTTTCGTGACGTGCTCTTCCTCCTGATCATCCCCATATGTGACTTGTATCACGATTTTGAGTGTAGAGTGGTAGATCAAGAGTTGAAGGTTTCGACGTCCCTGATTCAATCTGAAAACTGATCAGAGGGCCGAGATTAATCCAACTTCAAAGCCCGATCTAGCACGATCTAGACCTCATCTCAGAAAAAGTCAAGTATTAAAGTTGTTCACAATTTCATTTTGAAGAAGTTTGTAGTTGACGACTTTTGCATATGAGGTGGTTGACCGCCGTATAATCGCCCCGTGTGGCGGCGCGTCAGACCAAATTTTGAGTTTATATTATCTGGACGATGATCTATGCATCCATACGAGCGTTTTGATATATAACATGGTCATGTTAGAAAAAGTTGATAAATAGTCAATTTCAGTTTTGACGTTACTATTTACGGTTTTACAGTTTACCTTCGGTTTGCGATTTACGAAGATCAGACCATCGATTTTACTTTAAATTTTAATATGATGTTCATATGACTGTCCCGATGACTTTGTGTGGTCACGGCCGAAGATCTGACCATTAGATCTTCGTATAATTGTAAAACAACGATTCGGGAGGTGATTAGTGAAGATCCGTCTGTCGGATTTTCATATAATTTTGATAGAATGTTTCTAAGGGCGATCCGTGAGGACCTAACCGTTAGATCATCGTTTAAATTCGATCCGACCATTGGATTGTCTTTATTTTAGAATCTGACCGTTGGATCATCTTTTAGGTTTATTTCGTGCTTCGTTGCTAAGTAAAGATCATACTTGATTAGGTACTTGACGGCTTGAGTTGACGAGCATTTGGATTATTGTGAGTTATATTTTATTTGAAGATGCAGCGGGAATTTCGAGATGAGTAAAACTCACGTGGTTCATATTACGAACCGGGTACTTTAAATTAATTATTTTTGTAACTGTGTGAAAAATATTTGTGGAGTAAATATTTGTTTTTAAAATCATATGGACGTGATCGCTACGGTCCATAGGTAAGTAAAATGAATTTTAATTATACAAATGAATTTCACTATTTTCTTGTGTGAACTATAGATGGTATTAGTGTTCATTCCTGAGTGGATGATTACGTATATATATATTTACGTGGAATATATATATTGATTGGCGTGATTTTGAGTGATGATATGATGATTTGGATTTATTTCAAATGCTTAATTTTCATAATAATATTATGTATGTTGGATGAGTTAATTTAATTATGTAAAAACATATTGTTGTGCTTATTGTGGATTTAGGGTCAACGTAGTGATCGGTATGGGGGAATCGGACGCTCTAATCCTAAGTGGATGATGGGATACGATTGGTTGAGCAGGTTCAATTATCGGACGTTCTAAATATGTATATAGGTATACATATTGATGAAATATGATAAAGATAAATATGTCGGATGCCATAACCTAGGCCAGGTGACGGGCTACGATTCAGTTAGAGCTCTAGTCTGTCAAATACCGTATTTTTATAAATACGATGTTGGGGTTTTGTGAAGAAATGAGTTAGGGTTTGGTGTTGAGTTGTTGATTGATTGAGATTGTTGGTTCTTGTGGATGTAGAAATTGTTGCGTATTGACTTTGGTAGAAATAAATATGATTTAATTAAGCAACCGTTCTTTCTTTTACTCATACGAGCTTTCATAAGCTTACTGGGTTTTGTGTTGTTACAATCCCGGTATACTATTCAAATGGTGTAGCGGATATTCCTGCAGGTCAGGATAACCAGGGAGGTGACTGAGCTGCTTAGGTGTTACAACAATTATTTTTATTTCATTGAGTTGTGAGGTGTGTATGCTCATTTAGAGCTTTACAATTCATTTTGTATTTGAGTTGTAATAATTAACCGAGACTAAATTTGGTTTTGATTTTATTTCGTGTGGTGAGGTTGTTAAGAAAAGAAATTTTCAGGATGACTATTTAAAGTTGTAGTAATTCATGTTTCGGATTTTGAATTTCTATTCTAAAATTCGGGGCGTGGCAGGAACATAATGAGAAGCTTGGTAGGAAGTTGAACAGATTGCTCAACCATTATGATCTCCAGCTCGAAAAAATGAATGTAGGTCTGAATAAGTTGAAGAAGATGGAAGAAGAGTCAGTAGAAGTATGTGATCTATAACATCTATCTTGAAAAGGCGTTGGAGAAATAAGCCTTTTCAAAATCTGAAGCTCTAAAGAATGATCTTAAGAAAAGCCTATGTGAGAGTGAATCTCAAAGAAATGAGCTTCAAAAAAGTTGAGACATGTAGACATCCACTATTTTTGTAAACAATGTGGATAAACTGCTATATACATGATTACTAGGATAACAATATTTTGTAACTAAATATTAGTTTTTCATCAAAAAAAACCTAGTTAGAATGCATTACTCCAACTAGATTTATTAACTATAAAATCCGCAGCAACGCACAGGCACTATTTCTAATCAATATATTTCTAAAAGTATACATGAAAGTTCATAATGCCGTGCTCTCTACAATCTGAGGAAAAAAAAAATTAAATAAGTAAAGAAAACTCCAAACGACCAAAATGCTTTTAGAGGTCATATGTACTGCCCATATTATTAATGATAACATTAACACACATAATTAATTAGGCTATCAGGAAATGCTCTAGGGAGTATATGGGCAGTTAAGCACTTTTAGTGCCTTATTGGACTTCTTGGACTTCCTAGATCTCCAAGTTGCCTGAAAAGAAGAGGATCGGTCATTGTTTAAGCATATACACACGAGTTTGCACATCACATGTGCCTACACAATGTGACAAAACCCTTTCCTAGAAGGTCTCCATAGCTACTTAGGGACAACAAGTCCGACATCGAATAGATGAGAAGAATGACAACTCAATTAGTTGTATACAATGGTACGCATTCATTGTTTATGTACTGCTACTTTGTCAACACTACCAATTGTGGCCATTTACCTCGCCCCAGTAAGAGCAACTCCAACAGCTTCCCTATAATTTTTGTATTATAAGGAAGTAAAAGTCAAACTTTTAGCCTTTTTCTTCTTCTCCAACTCCAACAGATTCCCTATTTTACAGTAATCTATAAAATCTCCATATTCTTCTTTAAAATTTTAGAGTTTGCTGTAAATATAGGGAATTTGGTTTTCTTTCTCCTCACTTTCCCTAAAATAGAGATAGTTATATGAAATTTGTTGGAGCAAAAGAGGCTCATTTTTCCCTAAAGTAGAGAAAAATCAAAATATAGGGAATCTGTTGGAGTTGCTCTAACGTAGCACCTATCCCAGACCAACTGCTACTGGAGCAAGATATAGGGAAAACATTAGGTTTCTAGTTTTATTTTGAGCAACAAAAAGAAAAATATTGCAATTGCTAACTGTTGAGCTTGACTATGAAGAAATTGCTTCAAGAGATATGGCAGTAATTGCTATTAATTAGCAGTATCCTAAACAAGATTTAAGACCACAACTAGTTGATAAAACAGTGGTTCTGGTAACAGCTGCAGTCATAAACCGTTGGATCTTCGTATAATTGTAAAACAGTGATTCGGGTGGCGATTCATGAAGATCCGTCCGTCGAATTTTCGTATAATTTTAATAGGATGTTTCCAAGGACGATCCGTGAGGATCTGACCTTTGGATCATCGTTTAAATTCGATCAGACCGTTGGATCGTCTTTATTTTAGAATCCAACCATTGGATCATCATTTAAGTTTATTTCATGTTCATTTGCTAAGTAAAGACTGTACTTGATTAGGTACTTGACGGTTTGAGTTGACGAGCGATTGGATTATTGTGATTTTGATTGATAGAAGACGCAGCTGGACTAGAGGTGAGTAAATTGCACTTGGTTCATTTACGAACCGAAATTTAGTTATTTATATTGAATTGTGAATGTGTGGAAATTGCTTTATGAAAATAAAGATTCGTTTGAAATGGTATGAATTTGATCGACTACGGTTCATAGGGTTGCGGCTCACAGGTAAGAAAATGAATTTAAATATAAAATGAATTTTGTTTTAATGCATGTGAACTATAGTTGGTATTGTAGTCATTCTTGCGTGAATGTCTATTTATATATATTATTTATGTGATGATATATATTTATTGATGGATTGTGTTGAGGAAACAATATGTATGATTGTGTTGCTATTATTGTTTTCGATGTTTACTTTTCGAGAACAATATATTGAGAAATATCTTGAGTTTTATTGTTTGAAGAGTATTGAGAGTTGAGTAACATTATGAAGTCAAGCGTGACTTCTTTAACTGTTTTGATATGTGGAGATCAATAGGTCACGAGTGTGACCATGGAAAATTATCAGTGAACCATGCCCTTAGGGGTTGTTGGTTGCTGATGTCGGTGAACCATGCTCTGAGGAGTTGTTGGTTGTCGATTATCGTGAACCATGCTCTTGCGCCGAGTTGTTGGTTGCGATCAGTTAGAGCTCTAGTCTGTCTGCCAGTGTTGAGTGGTCTTATGAGGGTAACGTTGAAGTTACTTATGATTCATAAGTATGAGTTTTAGAAGAGAGTCTTGAGAGTATTCATTCCTTTATATTTTAGGATATTTTGGAGTTACCTTGTGAGTTTATATTTATTAACTTAAATTGTGCAATCTTTAAATTTACTCATATGGGCTTCCAAAAGCTTATCGGGTTTTGTGTTGTTGCAATCCTAGTACACTATTCAAACAGTGTAGCGGATAATCCTGCAGGTCAGGAGAACCAGGATGGTGACCTAGCTGTTTAGTGTAGCAGTGTTTGATTTATCGCACTTGTTTTTGTGAGGTTGGTTATGCTCATTGAACTTTACTATTTAAGTTGGGGAGTGTGGGCTGTAATAATTAACTTGAGGATTTGGTTTATGTAATATTGAGTGGTGTAAGGTGTGATGGTTTCTGAGAAAAAAATTCAGAACGTTATTTGTATTTGTTATTATTCATGTTTCGGATTTGAATTTATTATTCAAAATTTGGGGTGTGACAATGAGAATTTTAGGAAAAAAAATATGAGTTGTGGACATAGTTAATTCTTATTTAAAAAAAAATTACTTTTTTTTTTTTTACCGATGAAATGGTTCGTTGTATTAATTAAATAATTAAAACAGTCGGAATAGTACATATACCATTACATGACATATACTTGCACTCGGAGAAGTATTACATCTAGGAAATCAATTACGATAACTTCGCAATCCGACTTGTGGATGCTGGTGTCCAGAATATCAACTATAGCTTCTCCAACGCTCTTCACTGCTTAACCAGCTTCAACTTTAGTTTGACATATTCCTACATCTATTCTTAATACGGATATGCAGAAATGTTACCAATTCCAATAATTTTTCTGAGTTGTGCAAATCCAGTGAGTTCTCCTCTTTTTTGAAACTGCTCCATGCATCATGAACAAGAGTAGTTTAAGAGTGGATTCTAACTCAGACTTCATAATTGGCTCCATAAGGCCAATCACTTTGGTGGACTCCTGCAAAATAACACTAATGGTTTTGGCGTCGGTGTCAATTACTGAAAATCCAATGTTTTCCTGTGAAGGCTTATATGATGAGTTAGTTCATGGCTTTGAACTTTCGTGGTATAATTAGGATGTGGAACATGTGGAAAACATGAGACGTGCGAGAGGTATCAAAACCGAAATTTAAAACTGCTGGGTATCAAAAGGTAATATTCTTACTTGTTTGGGATCCAAATATTAATTAATATATAATAGTTGGAGCCACCAATTTATTTCAAAAGAAGAAACATAGTGGACTAGGGGAGAAAGGGTAGCCGTTGTTGTTAGCCTAATTAGCTGAACATGATCAGTCCTTCAGGAATTTCTCCCGGAGCAGTTTTCTCTTGAATGCTCTGTGTATATCAAAAGGATAGGTACAGAGAAGTTGGTGCTGCATAAAATTTGGTGTCGATGGATGTTTTTCTTGGGATTTTGCTCAAACGGCCAAAATTGAGCTAACATGAACTCACTTACTCTCCCAGTAAGAGATTAGTGTGCCCACCTACCCAATTTAAGGGCGAAATTACAATTTTATCTCATACTCAATTTCCAGCAATCAATGGTTGAATATTGAACTTGATGAATGGTATCCTTCATATCCTTGTCCATTAACTTGACCAGACATCCTTAAAAAGCCAATGGCAAACCCATTAATACTGCATACAAAGCAGTTGTCTCATGACCAAAATGCGATCAATCTTTTTGAACCCGTCAACATAAGAGTTCCAGTATGAAATTTTGACACATTGTACTCTTCGAACCTAAGAAATTGACCATATAGCAATACAACATTAATCGTTATATAAAGAACTTGAGGCATTATCCAAAGACTGCAATTAAGCTTCAATTATGAGGGTAACTTGTTGTGGTAAATGGTAAACAATTAATTAGTTAAGTATTGCCACTTTCATGAAAGAAAAAACTGTAGGGTTTCATTTACTGTTGCTAATTAGTAACCAGGGGTCTTCAACATATAATTACAAACAAAAAAAAAACCAATAGGATCTTTTGTTCTTTCACTCAGGCATGCACAAGAGCCAATACCCTAAATGCTATTAATTACATGCATGTTCATGCTTTGCTTGATGAACTTGAAGATCATAAGATTGATTAGAAAAACCACAAATGAAACTCACAGCAGTAAAAAAGTTCAAATATGGAATTAGGATTAGTAATCAATCATGCATTTAATTAGCCCAGATTAATGAGTTGTTTGAATGTATTAATGTATACTAGTATATAGACTTGGGTCTCCTAAACACACCATTCTAAGAGAACTCTCTCTATTTCATGAGTTGGGGTTTCTCTTGTTTGACAGATACTAACCACCAGGATTTTGGAAGTGACAGTCGACTACAGGCTCTACTGCGGATTCTGATTTGGACAATGACCATTTTGACTGATCCATCAAATTTGAGCAGCAAACTAAGAAGAAGCGTATATCTCAAGAATCCTTGTTTTGGAGTAGCAGCAAATGGATAACTGTTTAGATTCTTCTGTTGAAGTTGATACAACTGAGAGCTATGTTGGTACTTGATAGGCAGACAATTTACGTGCGTTTCTAACCTTTATTACCTTGAAATTAGCGAATACTTAAGCATGATTCAGTAGTATTACTTTGTTTTATTCATTTGTAGGAAACTATGGTCAAAAGAGGAAAAAGATAAAAGAAATAGCGACTTCGAGCAAACGGTCAACTTTCGACTAAAGGACGAAAAGTTAACTTATTGACCATGGGCTCAACCAAGTCAACCCAATCCATTAGCAAGACGTTTAAGGCTTAAGACTAAAGAAGGACACAAGTAAAGACCCAAACCCATTTGTATTACATTTTTGTATTCAAATTTCAAATTCAAAATGTATGTAATGACAATGATAATAATGGACCACACACCTCAAACACATCACACATGTGGATGAGATATTTAATTGTGTTCACACGAGGCACACAGTCACTTACAATTTACTCTTTGGTTTTCTTTATATTTTTCAAATATTTTCTAAACTTCTAATTCTCTACATTTTTATTAAGTTGTTTTAGTCTTTTCATTTTACCCATTTTCTCCTTATTTTTGAGCCCAATCTTGGGTACAATTCCAATCTTGATGCTTGAACCCTAAGGGGTATTCAAGCTCCTTTGCTCACACATTCCACAAGCTTGAGACCCATTTTAACTGCATCCTAGGCCTTTTGGCCGAATTTGAGAGATCTCTCCCTTCTAACATTCTTCACATGTAAACTTGAACAAGAAGGAGACACACACATGTCACGCCCCGAATTTTAGAATAACAATTCAAAATCGAAACATGAAAATACTACAAACTCAAAATAATCATCCTGAAAATTTCTTTTCATAACATCCTCACCACACGAAATAAAATCAAACCGAATTTAGTCTCGGTTAATTATTACAACTCAAATCCAGAATGAAATGTAAAGCTCTAATGAGCATACACACCTCACAACTAAATGAAATAACAAAAACTGCTGTAACACCTAAGCAGCTCGGTCACCTCCCTGGTTATCCTGACATGCAGGAATATCCGCTACACCATTTGAATAGTGTACCGGGATTGCAACAACACAAAACCCGGTAAGCTTATGAAAGCTCGTATGAGTAAGAGGAAAGAACTATTGCTTAATTCAATTCATAATTATTCCCGCACACAACAACACTAAACAATTTCCACATCCACAAGTACTAACAATCTCAATCAACACCAATTCAATACATCAAGATAAACCCCAACACACATCTTTCTACACAACTCCCAACATCGTATTTATAAAAATACGGTACTTGACAGACTAGAGCTCTAACTGAATAGTAACCCGTCACCTGGCCTAGGTTATGGCATCCGACATATTTATCATTATCGTATTTCATCAATATGTATATCTATATACATATTTAGAACGTCCAATAATTCCACATACTCAACCAATCGTATTCCATCATCCACCCAGGATTAGAGCGTCCGATTACCCCACACCGGTCACTACGTCGACCCTAAACCCATAAATGAGCACAACATATAAAATCACATACTGAAATCAACCCAGCCAAGATACACCATATTATTATGGAATTACACAATTGAAATATAATCAATTCAGTCAATCATATCTTCACTCAACAATATATATTTTCCACGTAAATATATATATACGTAATCATCCACTCAGGAATGACCACTAATACCATCTATAGTTCACACAAGAAAATCATGAAATTCATTTGTATAATTAAAATTCATTTTACTTACCTATGGACCGTGGTGATTCAAGTCCATGAAATTTTAAAACAAATATTTAATCCGCAAATATTTTTCACACAATTACTAAAAATGAATGAATTAAAACGCTCGGATCGTAATATGAACCATGTGAGTTTTACTCACCTCGAAATTCCCGCTACGTCTTCAATATAATTATAATTATAATTAACGCCGAAATAGCCCACTCAAATAAAATCCGTCAATCACCTAACCAAATATGATTCGAATTTAGCCAACAATTTCAACACATAAATTAACTACCATTTAACGGCCGGATTCCAATTTACATTAAAATCCGACGAGCGGTTTCTCATGAATCGCTCCCCTAATTACCGTTTTGCACATATACTAAGATCCAACGGTCGGATCTTTGCCCATGACCACACAAAGCCTCTGGGACAGTCATATGATCATCATAACAAATTTACAAGTTCATCCGACGGTCCTAATTTCACAGATCAAAAATCTAACGATCGAAATCGATCGAAATCACAAAATTCATAACTAATTCATACGATATCCGAAAAATGCGTATAATACGCCGAAATGATCGTATCGAAACATAGAATCATAAAATGGACAGAAACCAAATTTTAGACCTCCGGAGGTGGCCGGAAAGGGCCGCCGGAGTTAGGGACAGAGCCGCCACCGACCACCGCCAATGGTGTCGGGGCTGAGCTTGTCCTCTTCGTTTCATCATTCTGAGCAACTTTCATAACTAGCACAAGACCAAAAAATGACGGGAAGGGATCGAAAAGTACCAATTACAGTCGGCGGCCGGAAAAATTCCAGAAACTGGCGAGCTTGAAAACCGACGTGAAAACTGCAACCTCAGGCCCTGATCCCTTCTGGAAACTTGTTCAGAACTTCCTTGCGAACTCAACAAGCCAAGAATCACAAGAAACGATCGTGTATAGCTCGAGATATCCTGATCGAAAGCTTGGTTGTTTCGATCCGTTCGGGTCGAGCTCCGACGAATGTGAAAATGTTCGACCCAGTTCCGGTCCTTCTTGGTGCTTGTAGAGGAAGCTGAGGCGAGCTCAATGAGCCAAGAATCAAGTGAAATGGTGGTGTGCAGCTCGAGATATCGAGATCGAACCAAAAAGGGTGGTTTTCGGTTCGGGCCTTGCCGCCGCCGCTACAGGCCGCGTCGCCTTGTAAAACTGCCTCTGGAAGCTTCAGGAGGTTGAGTCGATGTAGAGGAACGAGTTTCACTTGGTTTGGTGGTCGAAAACGCAAGGAACTAGTTTTGGTTCGTTTTCGGGTCCGATTGTTTCGGGCTGTTTCGCCAGTGGTGGGGGCCTTGCCGGTGGAAGCGACGCCATCCAGGAGGTAGAGCAGCTCGAGACGAACGCCTGGGACTTGGTTTGAGGTCGAGAGGTGGTCTGTGGAGGGAGAACAATTAAGGTGAACTTTGCTCTCTTTTTCGGTCGATTTTGGTCGAGGGATGGAGGTAGGGGACGATGAACAGTGATTTCTGAAAATGTAAGGAGGCCGGACCAAAATAGATGGGTTCTGAAAAATTAGCTAGGGTTTTTTCCTATTTATACAAGTTTTGGAAAAACTTCTTAAATCGATAGCTAATTCAGAAAAAATCCAATCTTCGTGTTCCACACGTGTACGGACTCGTATCGACGAGCTCTACAACTTTCATGAAGGAAGTTTCTCCAAATTTTGTACGTAGAAAAAGTCGATTACTCAAATCGAGCATTTCGAGCTTTTCGTTAAAAATAATCATTTCGAAACTTCGATAATTGTAAAAATGAATTATTATCGAACATTAATCGTGAAATCGCATAATAATCGTTCAACACAATTACTCGAATTTAAAATGATAATTGCGGGTATTACAACACATCTCTGATATCTGGCATTCTTCTACATCATGGCTTCATAAAGGTAGCAAGAGAAGCCATGAAGTTATGAAAATCGCTAGTGATAAGCTTTCCCTTAATTTTCATGGATTTCTCCTCTTCTTCCCTCTTCTTTATCTCTCTTATTTATTGCTTATGGTGTTGTTTGATGTGTATTGATATAGATCTGTGTGTGACCTCTCATGGTTTTAGGATTTTGAAACCCAAATTTAGTTTTGTATGGTTAACTTTGATGAGGAGTTAATAAAATTGTTCATATGATTTGTATACTCTTGCTTTTATTTCTTCACTCTAGATGTTTGGTTTGGATTTTCTCTCCTTAATCTATGTTAGGTGTGTTGGAATTGCAATATTGAGTTGTTGAATTTATATTTCAATTTATTATGGCATGAGTATGGTAAAATTTGCCAATTGCATATCTCTATTTCCATTTGCGTTTCTTTGGATTGTGGTTCTCAATCATCCAATTTTGAATATTATTAGCCTTTATTGTCAAAATAATATTTGAAACTGTTGGGTAGGGTAATTATTATCACAAGTACTGTTTTCGACCTTATTATTTGTGGTAATGGTTGTTAGAGTGTGTTACAATCGATTGTCAAAACATAAAGCATTTAGTTTTGAGCACTTATGACCCTAACAAGGCATGAGGTTTAAGACTAGTACAAGGTATCCAAAACCTAAGTATTTTTTATTCTTCTTCTTCTTGCTTAGGGTTTGACTACTATTTTATGACTAATAATTTAGCTTTCTTTTCGACCTTTTAATACTAAATCGAAATCCGACAAAATATTTGAAGCATCTTTTGAATTAATCATAATCATTCCATATGATTTTTGATTTGGGTGGAGAACCTTGAATTTTATGGTAACCCTTGATGCGATGCATCCCATCGTTCTATCTATCTTATTTTTATGTTATAGTTAGTTAGTTTATTTATCAATTGAAATCCAAAAGCATTGTGACATTCCCACAATCATTCATTTGTAAATCTACGTTGGCGTGAGAATTACAACCATTTTGTGTGTTTCATGGCCATACCTATCCCTTGCTTGGTGCAAGGCAGTCCATATGACTTTGTGTGATGCAAAGTCGAGCTTAAATGAGGCTCGATGCCTTGTTTAGCATTTTATTTATTTCTATTTATTTGCCTAAGTGGTTTTGGGTGACCTAAAACCATAAGATTCTTAGCTAACTCGTAATCCCCGAGGTATGATAAACCGGGATGTAAATACTTCCCATCATTAATGACCATTTTTGATTATTATGTGATAGGCAAATGCAAATAGCCCAAATCAGTACTTCAAGTAACTATTAATTTCTCTATTACCAAGCCTAGACCGGAGGGAGCCCAAGAGGCAGCTGCCTCAGGCCAAAATTATATATATATATATATATATATATATATATAAAATGAAAGTCCAATCACCATTAGGAGTAAAAGATTTATCATATTTATGAGACAAAGAAGAATATATATACATTATTAAAAAAAAAAGAAAAGTAAATCTCTCATTTTTGACGACCATTCTAGCTTTATTAATTTAACTTGTAGTGTAGAATATTGCTATATTGTAAGGTAAAATAACTGAAAAAGTGAAATATATATAGATATAGGTTAAACATTTTCTCCAGCGATACTAATTATTTCAAATGTTTTAACCAAATCATAAATTGCCGTATGGAAAAAGAAAAAAGAAAATAGGAGATAGAAATATAACTATTCAAAATTCCTTGCTAAATATAGATACCCATTTTACTAAAATTTATATTTAACTTCGCTTTAGCTACTCTTTTAGAAATGCTCTTACGGCATCTCCAACAATATTGTATGCTATATCTTGATTTAGATTTACTGAAAAAATAAAATATACCTATATATTTAACAATTTTGCTCCAACAATACTAGTTATTTATAATATTTTAGCATATCATAAATGTGAAGATCCGAAATTTCAGTTAACTATTTCGTAATTCAATATTTCTCAAATTATATGAATTATGAGTTATGAGTGTGATTCGAATGTCGTTATTTGAGAAATTTGGTTTCGAATGAATTTATTATTCGAAATTCGAGGCTGACAGTTTGGTATCAGAGCGTAAGGTACATATTTAGTGATAAGTTAATACCTTCCGAGTGATGGCCCGTCTGCAGCGGATCCCCATCGGGTGCTCTTCGGTATTAACAATGTCATTGGGTATGTGGGAGTATTAGGATTTGTCTAGAATGTTAGGATGTATTAGGAGTTGAATTAACCTCTTTGTGTTAGTAGCTTGGTTAATATGGACTTGTATTTACTTATGCTTTGATTTAAGTATTATACATGTATTAACCAGGTATGCTATGCTTCTTAGGTAATGGATATTGTGGGAGGCAGAGGTAGGGGTCGAGGTAGACCCAGAGGTAGAGGTAGAGGCCGAGGTAGGGGTGAGATTCCACATGTGGGAGTACATGAGGAAGAGGTGGAGGCACCGTTTGTGGAGCAGCCTGTTCCACCTGAGGTTGTGGTTAATGATCCCGCTCGTCTGTTAGTGTTGACGAGGGACATTAATCGGTTGGGAGCAACTAAATTTGCGGGAGGCACAGACTATATGGTGGCTGATCAATGGATCGAGGATTTGCAGACCTATTTTGAGTTGATTGTCTGTGATGAGATCGAGAAGAGGAGGCTAGCCACTTTCATGCTCAAAGATGAGGCTAGGGTGTGGTGGAATTGCACTCAGAGGACTATTGATGTTTCTACCATGACCTGGGATAGATTTGTGAGGATCTTTAGAGAGAAATACTTCCCAGCATCGGTGAAGGAACAGCTGGAAAGGCAATTTCTCTCGCTTACTCAAGGGAAGATGAATGTGAGAGAATATGAGGCAGAGTTCTCCAGGCTATATCGGTTTGTGAAACCATTAGATGCTGAAGACTTGGCTAAGAAGTTTCAGCGGGGGTTGAATGCCTCTATTGAGCGAGATGTGGCCATTATGGAGCTGAAGACAAAGGAGCAGATTTTAGCTAAAACCCTGATCATTAAGCAGCAGAATGTGATCCACAAGGAGAAGCAGACAGTTGAGAGAGATTCTCAAGGAAAAAGAAAGGCAGTTGCAGGGAGTAGTGGGTCCAGAGATTATAGAGGTGGGCTCTGGAAGAGACAGCGGCCTTATTTTCATCATCAGGATCCAGCCAGGATAGCAACAGCACCTGTCCCTATTCAGGCACCACCTATCAGGCAAGTAGCACCAGCAGCCCCTATGAGGTGTTATAGCTGTAATGAGTTGGGTCGTTGCTAGGACTTGCCCTCAACTCAGGCCTAGAGCATGTTTTCGATGCGGATAGACTGGACATATTGCCAGGGACTGTACTCAACCTCAGATTGTAGGACAGGGTAACCAGCAGAGAACCTTACCTCCAGCACCAGCCAGAGTATTTGCCATCGGTCAGAGAGGCACCGGTGTCACGCCTCGAATTTTAGAATAAAAATTCAAAATCCGAAACATGAAATTACTACAAACTCAAAATAATAATCCTGAAAATTTCTTTTCTTAACATCCTCACCACACGAAATAAAATCAAAACCGAATTTAGTCTTGGTTAATTATTACAACTCAAATCCAAAATGAACTGTAAAGCTCTAAATGAGCATACACCCCTCACAACTAAATGAAATAACAAAAACTGCTGTAATACCTAAGCAGCTCAGTCACCTCCCTATGCAGGAATATCCGCTACACCATTTGAATAGTGTACCGGGATTGCAACAACACAAAACCCGGTAAGCTTATGAAAGCTCTTATGAGTAAAAGGAAAGAACTATTGTTTAATTTAATTCATAATTATTCCCACACACAACAACACCAAACAATTTCCACATCCACAAGTACTAACAATCTCAATCAAACACCAATTCAATTTATCAAGACAAACCCAAACTCACATCTTTCTTCACAACCCTCAACATCGTATTTATCAAAATACGGTACTTGACAGACTAGAGCTCTAACTGAATCGTAGCTCGTCACCTGGCCTAGTTTATGGCATCCGACATATTTATCATTATCGTATTTCATCAATATGTATACGTATATACATATTTAGAACGTCCGATAATTCCACATACTCAACCAATCGTATCCCATCATCCACCCAGGATTAGAGCGTCTGATTACCCCACACCGGTCACTACGTCGACCCTAAACCCATAAATGAGCACAACATATAATATCACATACTGAAATCAACCCAACCAAGATACACCATATTATTATGGAATTACACAATTGAAATATAATCAATTCATCAATTCAACTCAATCATATCATTACTCAACAAATCCACTCATCATTATATATTTTCCACTTAAATATATATATACGTAATCATCCACTCAGGAATGACCACTAATACCATCTATAGTTCACACAAGAAAGTCGTGAAATTCATTTGTATAATTAAAATTCATTTTACTTACCTATGGACCGTGGTGATTCAAGTCCATGAAACTTTAAAACAAATATTTAATCGGCAAATATTTTTCACACAATTATCAAAAATAATTAAATTTAAAACGCTCGGTTCGTAATATGAACCATGTGAGTTTTACTCACCTCGATATTCCCGCTGCGTCTTCAATACAATATAATTAACGCCGAAATAGCCCACTCAAATACAATCCGTCAATCACCTAATCAAATGTGATTCAAATTTAGCCAATAATTCCAAAACATAATTGAACTACCATTTAACGGCCGGATTCTAATTTTCAGTAAAATTCGACTAGCGGTTTCTCACTAATCGCTCCCCTAATTACCATTTTGCACATATATGAAGATCCAACGGTCGGATCTTCGCCCATGACCACACAAAGCCTCTGGGACAGTCATATGATCACCATATCAAATTTACAAGTTCATCCGACGGTCCTAATTTCACAGATCAAAAATCTAACGATCGAAATCGATCAAAATCACAAAATTCATAACTAATTCATACGATATCCGAAAAATGTGTATAATACGCCGAAATGATCGTATTGAAACATAGAATCATAAAATGGATAGAAACCAATTTTTAGACCGGCCACCGGAGTTAGAGACAGAGCCGCCACCGACCACCACCAATGGTGTCGGGGCTGAGCTTGTCCCCTTCGTTTCATCATTCTAAGCAACTTTCAAAACTAGCACAAGACCAAAAAATGACGGGAAGGGATCGAAAAGTACCAATTACAGTCGGCGGCCGAAAATTTTCCAGAAACCGGCGAGCTTGAAAACCGACGTGAAAACTGCAACCTCACGCCTCAATCCCTTCTGGAAACTTGTTCAGAACTTCCTTGCGAACTCAACAAGCCAAGAATCACAAGATCGATCGTATATAGCTCGAGATATTGAGATCGAAAGTTGGTTTTTCGATTCGTACGGGGTCGAGCTCCAACCAACGTCAAAACGTTCGACCCAGTTCCGGCCCTTCTTGGAGCTTGTAGAGGAAGTTGAGGCGAGTTCAATGAGCCAAGAATCAAGTGAAATGGTGGTCTGTAGCTCGAGATATCGAGATCGAACCGAAAACGAACCTTTTCGGTTCGGGCCGTGCCGCCGCCGCTGCAGGCCGCGCCGCCTTGTAAAACTGCTTCTGGAGCTTCAGGAGGTTGAGTCGATGTAGAGGAACGATTTTCACTTGGTTTGGTGGTCGAAAACGCAAGAAGCTTGTTTTGGTTTGTTTTCGGGTCCGACTGTTTCGGAATGTTTCGCCGGAGCTGGAGGCCTTGCCGGTGGAAGCGACACCGTCCAGGAGGTAGAGCAGCTCGAGACGAACGCCTGAGACTTGGTTTCAGGTCAAGAGGTAGTCTGTGGAGGGAGAACGATTATGGTGAACTTTGCTCTCTCTCTCTCTCGGTCGCTTTCGGTCGAGGAACGGAGGAGGAAGATGATGAACAATACCTTCCGAAAATGGAAGGAGGCCGGACCAAAATGGAAATCTTCTGAAAATAGCTAGGGTTTTTTTCCTATATATACAAGTTTCGGAAAATCTTCTAAATTTGATAAATAATTCAGAAAAAATCCGATCTTTGTGTTCCGCACGTGTACGGACTCGTATCGATGAGCTCTACAACTTTCATGAAGGAAGTTTCTCCAAATTTTGTACCTTACGCTCTGATACCAAACTGTCACGCCTCGAATTTTAGAATAAAAATTCAAAATCCGAAACATGAAATTACTACAAACTCAAAATAATCATCCTGAAAATTTCTTTTCTTAACATCCTCACCACACGAAATAAAATCAAAACCGAATTTAATCTCGGTTAATTATTATAACTCAAATCTAAAATGAACTGTAAAGCTCTAAATGAGCATACACCCCTCACAAATAAATGAAATAACAAAAACTGCTGTAACACCTAAGCAGCTCAGTCACCTCCCTGATTATCCTGACCTGCAGGAATATCCGCTACACCATTTGAATAGTGTACCGGGATTGCAACAACACAAAACCCGGTAAGCTTATGAAAGCTCGTATGAGTAAAAGGAAAGAACTATTGTTTAATTTAATTCATAATTATTCCCACACACAACAACACACAACAATTTTCACATCCGCAAGTACTAACAATCTCAATCAAACACCAATTCAATTTATCAAGACAAACCCAAACTCACATCTTTCTTCGCAATCCTCAACATCGTATTTATAAAAATACGGTCCTAGACAGACTAGAGCTCTAACTGAATCGTAGCCCGTCACCTGGCCTAGTTTATGGCATCCGACATATTTATCATTATCGTATTTCATCAATATGTATACGTATATACATATTTAGAACGTCCGATAATTCCACATACTCAACCAATCGTATCCCATCATCCACCCAGGATTAGAGCGTCTGATTACCCCACACCGGTCACTACGTCGACCCTAAACCCATAAATGAGCACAACATATAATATCACATACTGAAATCAACCCAACCAAGATACACCATATTATTATGGAATTACACAATTGAAATATAATCAATTCATCAATTCAACTCAATCATATCATTACTCAACAAATCCACTCATCATTATATATTTTCCACTTAAATATATATATACGTAATCATCCACTCAGGAATGACCACTAATACCATCTATAGTTCACACAAGAAAGTCGTGAAATTCATTTGTATAATTAAAATTCATTTTACTTACCTATGGACCGTGGTGATTCAAGTCCATGAAACTTTAAAACAAATATTTAATCGGCAAATATTTTTCACACAATTATCAAAAATAATTAAATTTAAAACGCTCGGTTCGTAATATGAACCATGTGAGTTTTACTCACCTCGATATTCCCGCTGCGTCTTCAATACAATATAATTAACGCCGAAATAGCCCACTCAAATACAATCCGTCAATCACCTAATCAAATGTGATTCGAATTTAGCCAATAATTCCAAAACATAATTGAACTACCATTTAACGGCCGGATTCTAATCTTCAGTAAAATCCAATTAAAGTCGGCGGCCGGAAATTTTTCAGAAACCGGCGAGCTTGAAAGCCGACGTGAAAACTACAACCTCACGCCTCGATCCCTTCTGGAAACTTGTTCAGAACTTCCTTGTGAACTCAACAAGCCAAGAATCACAAGAAACAATCGTGTATGGCTCGAGATATTGAAATCGAAAGTTGGTTTTTCGATCCGTACGGGGTCGAGCTCCGACGAACGTGAAAACGTTCGACCCAGTTCCGGCCCTTCTTGGTACTTGTAGAGGAAGTTGAGGCGAGTTCAATGAGCCAAGAATCAAGTGAAATGGTGGTCTGTAGCTCGAGATATCGAGATCGAACCGAAAACGAACCTTCGGTTCGGACCGTGCCGCCGCCGCTGCAGGCTGCGCCGCCTTGTAAAACTGTTTCTGGGAGCTTCAAGAGGTTGAGTCGAAGTAGAGGAACGAGTTTCACTTGGTTTGGTCGAAAACGCAAGAAGCTTGTTTTGGTTTGTTTTCGGGTCCGACTGTTTCAGACGGTTTCGCCGGAGCTGGAGGCCTTGCCGGTGGAAGCGACACCGTCCAGGAGGTAGAGCAGCTCGAGACGAACGCCTGGGACTTGGTTTCAGGTCAAGAGGTAGTCTGTGGAGGGAGAACGATTATGGTGAACTTTGCTATCTCTCTGTCGCTTTCGGTCGAGGAACGGAGGAGGAAGATGATGAACAATACATTCCGAAAATGGAAGGAGGCCTGAGCAAAATGGAAATCTTCTGAAAATAGCTAGGGTTTTTTTCCTATATATACAAGTTTCGGAAAATCTTCTAAATTTGATAACTAATTCAGAAAAAATCCGTTCTTTGTGTTCCGCATGTGTACGGACTCGTATCGATGAGCTCTACAACTTTCATGAAGGAAGTTTCTCCAAATTTTGTACGTAGAAAAAGTCGATTTCTCAAACCGAGCATTTCGAGCTTTTTCGTTAAAAATAATCGTTTCAAAAACTTCGATAATTCAAAAAGTGAGTTATTATCGAACAATATTCGTAAAATCGTATAATAATTGTTCAACACAATTACTCGAATTTAAAATGAAAATTATGGGTATTACAACCGGGGTGGAAGGTACCTTATCCGTTTATAACTGTCTTGCAAGAGTACTGTTTGATACGGGTGCTTCCCACTCGTTCATATCTAGTTCTGTGGTAGATGTTTTGGGTTTGACTGCTATACCGCTTACTAGACCTTTGTGTGTTACATCGCCTCTTTGCTTATCTCTTGAGCTTAGCATGTTTTGCGATGATTGCCCTATTGCAATTTGTGGTAGAGAGTTCACTGCATCTTTGATTGTGATTCCGAATCACACGTATGATGTGATTTTAGGTTTGGATTGGTTGAGTTCGAACTATGCAGTGATTGATTGTTTTAGAATGATTGTGTCTTTTCATGCCCCTGGGCAACCAATGTTCCATTATCGATGCCTGAGATCTGATGTTGCCATGAGGGCAAGGATCTTGGCACACATAGAATTAGTGAATAGCACTTCAGAAATTGCAGGGATTCCTGTAGTGGCAGAGTATGCTGATGTGTTCCAGGAGATACCAGGATTTCCTCCCAAAAAGGTAATGGATTTCTCCATTGATGTGATACCAGGTACTGCACCGGTGTCTAGAGCACCTTATCGGATGGCTCCAGCTGAACTTCAGGAGTTGAAGGTTCAGATTGAAGGATTACTTGCACAAGGGTTGATATAGGCTAGTGTATCTCCTTGGGGCGCACCAATATTGTTCGTGAAGAAGAAGGATAATTCACTTCGGTTATGTGTGGATTATCGACAGCTGAACAAGGTGACCATCAAGAATAGGTACCCATTGCCTAGGATTGATGACTTGTTCGATCAGCTTAGGGAGGCTACGGTGTTCTCCAAAATTGATTTGAGATCTGGATATCACCAGTTGAGGGTGAAGGATGAAGATATTTCTAAGACGGCATTTAGGACCAGGTATGGGCATTATGAATTTCTTGTCATGCCTTTTGGTCTAACTAATGCACCTGCAGCATTCATGGACTTAATGAACCGCACATTCAGTCCTTACTTAGATCAGTGTGTGGTGGTGTTTGTTGAGGACATCTTGATATATTCAAAGTCGTCTGACGAGCATGTGAAGCATTTGAGGATTGTGCTGCAGATTTTGAGAAGAGAAAAGTTGTATGCAAAGTTTAAGAAGTGCGAGTTTTGGCAAAAGGAGATCAAGTTCCTTGGTCATGTAGTTTCAAAGGATGGAGTTTCTATGGATCCTTCGAAGGTTGAAGCAGTGATGGGTTGGAGTCGCCCCACTACAGTTACAGAGATCCGTAGTTTCCTTGGATTGGCAGGATACTACAGGCGATTCATTGAGGGGTTTTCTAGTATAGCTTCGGCTTTGACTAAGTTAACAAGGAAGGATACTCAGTTTGTGTGGACAGATGAATGTGAGAAGGCCTTTAGTGAGCTGAAGACTAGAATGACTACAGCTCCAGTGTTGACTGTCCTATCTAGTGGCGGTGGGTTAGTTATCTACAGTGATGCATCTTATCAGGGTTTGGGTTGTGTGTTGATGCAGAATGGGGGTGTAGTAGCGTATGGTTCTAGACAGTTAAAGGTGCATGAGCGTAACTACCCCACTCATGATCTAGAGCTAGCTGCATTGGTGTTTGCCTTGAAGATTTGGAGGCATTATCTTTTTGGTGAGAAGTTCGAACTCTTTTCTGATCATAAGAGTTTGAAGTATCTATTCTCCCCGAAGGAGTTGAACATGAGGCAGAGAAGATGGATGGAGCTCATCAAAGACTATGATTTCACCTTGGAGTATCATCCCGGAAAGGCCAATGTAGTGGCGGATGCTTTGAGCAGGAAACCCCGAGGGATCATAGCATCACTTATGGTTCAGGAGTGGCGTATGTTAGAGACTGTATCTGAGTTTGACCTTATACCCACAGGAGAAGGATAGGGAATCTTTCTCGGTAGTATCACTTTACAGCCGACCTTGATTTCCAGGATCATTCAGAGTCAGACACATGATGAGTTCGCTCAAATGGTGATTTCGGAGATTATCCTTGATGCTAACGAGGAAGGTCCATCAGAGTGGACAGTTGGAACTGATGGTGGATTGAGATTTCGATTGAAATTGCATGTCCCGGGCGGTGATAACCTCAAGGATGAGGTACTACGGGAAGCACATCGATCTCGATATACGGTACACCCAGGGAGTACCAAGATGTATATGGACCTACGAAGACAGTTTTGGTGGATAAGGATGAAGAGGGATGTGGTTGAGTATGTATCCAGGTGCCTTACATGTCAGCAAGTGAAGGCAGAGCATCAGAGGCCTGCCGGAATGTTGAAACCTTTGCCGATTCCAGTATGGAAATGGGAAGAGATCTCCATGGACTTTGTGACTGGATTGCCTAGGTCCAGACAAAGTTATGATTCTATTTGGGTGATTGTTGATCGATTGACAAAGTCAGCACACTTTCTTCCTGTGGCAAAGACTTACTCAGGTGATGCTTTGTGTAAGTTGTATCTTAATGAGATTGTGAGGCTTCATGGTATGCCTGTATCGATTGTCTGTGATCGGGATGCTCGTTTCACTTCAGAATTTTGACGTAGATTCCATAAGGCTTTCGACACATCTTTGGCTATGAGCACTGCATTTCATCCACAGACTGATGGGCAGATAGTGAGGGTGAACCAGGTGATGGAGGATATGCTTAGAGCATGTGTTTTGGACTTCAAGGGAAGTTGGGCAGATCATCTGCCATTGGTAGAGTTTGCCTACAACAACAGCTATCACTCTAGTATCGGCATGGCCCCATATGAGGCACTTTATGGTAGGCCATGTAGGACTCCTATCTGTTGGGCAGATGTTGAAGAGAAATAGCTCTTGGGTCCTGCGCTTGTTCGAGAGACTACAGAGAAGGTTACTACCATCCGAGACAGGATCCGTACTACACAGAGTAGATAAAAGAGTTATACCGACCTTAGAAGGAGACCATTGGACTTTGAGGTGGGTGATTACGTATTCTTGAAAGTCTCACCTATGAAAGGTGTGGTGAGATTTGGCAGGAAAGGGAAATTGGCACCAAGATACGTGGACCCTTTGAGATTTTGGAAAGGGTCGGAGAATTGGCATATCGGCTTGCTTTACCTATTAGCATGGCTGGTGTACACAATGTTCTCCATGTGTCCATGCTTAGGAGGTACATTCAAGATGAGTCTCATGTGATTGATCACGGTACGATCGAGGTGAGTCCGGATGTGACCTTCGTTGTTGAACCTGTTCGTATCTTGGATAGGTCCACGAAGAGGCTTCGTAGGAAGGAAGTTGAGTTGGTTAAGGTGTTGTGGAGTCATCATGATGAGGGTGATGCATCATGGGAGTTAGAGTCTGACATAAGGGCTAAGAACCCACTACTGTTTGTTGATGAGTTTACTTGAATTTCGGGACGAAATTCCTTTAAGGAGGGTAGACTGTGAAGACCCGAAATTTCAGTTAAATATTTCGTAATTCAATATTTCTCAAATTATATGAATTATGAGTTGTGAGTGTGATTCGAATGTCGTTATTTGAGAAATTTGGTTTCGAATGATTTTAGTATCGAAATTTAACGTTATTTAGGGTTATTAAAATTGACTTATTTATACGTAAGGAATTTGAGGAAACTTCCTTCATAAAAGTCGTAGAGCTCGTCGATACGAGTTCGTGCATATACGGAACGTGAGAATCGGAGTTCGTACGAACAAGTTATAGCATTTAGAAAAGTTGCCAATTTGGGTATATATATAAATGGAAAGTTTCCGAAAATGGGGTTTCCATTTTCAGTCGGTGTCACTGTTCATCGTCTTCATTTTTTTTTTCTCTCCCGTGCGCGCGTCCGAGCTCCAAAAACAGAGCAATTTTCGCCGGCCTCTTTCTCACAGCTTCGGCCACCGTTTGAGGTGAAACGAAGCCCAGATCAACTCTACTCCTTCCTATGAGTCGACTGGTGGTCACGGTTTCCCCTCTCGTGGCGGCTACACGGCGGTGGAAGTCAAAAATCAATCCGAGCCCTAAAACGAACCAGCGGCGATTTCTCCTAACTCTGGCCACGAAAACTTGAGTTGTTTATCTTGTTGAACTCATATTAAAGAGTAGAACAAGTAGCAAAAAGACCAAGACCAGAAGTGAAGCTTTTGACGTCGAACGGAGCAACTATCGGAAAATTTCGGTTTTCCGGCGAACCGGACTGTTTTTAGGTATTTTCGACCACTTTCACTTGTTTTCTCACTTCGTGCTAGTTATGAAAGTTGCTCAAAATGATAAAACGAAGAGGATAAGATCGGCCCCGACACCATTGGCGGTGGTCGGTGGCGGCTCTGCCCTAAACTCCGGCGGCCCTTTCCGGCCACCTCCGGGGGTATCATGAGTAGTTTTTGCTCATTTTTAGATTCTACATGTCGATACGATCATTTTGATATATAGCATGTGAATTTTGGATATCGTATGATTTAGTTATGAATTTTACGATTTTGATTGATTTCGATCGCTCGATTTGTGATCTATGAAGTTTGGACCGTCCGATAGAATTCTAGTTTTGATATAATGATCGTAGGACTGTCCCGATGACCCTGTGTGGTCACGGGTGAAGATCCGACCGTTGGATCTTTATATAAGTGTGTTTTTGAAATTATACGCTAAGTTAATTATCGTTTTGATTAGGTGTTTGACGGATTTGTTAGCGGACGATTGTGAATCGTATTTTGGGCTGTAAGAAGACGCAGCGTGAGTTTAGAGGTGAGTAAATCTCACTTGGTTCATTTACGAACCGAATTTCCTTAATTGCCCAATTTATTGTTATGTGTGAGAAAATGGTTTTAAGAAATGAGTTTTAAAGTATATTAAAAATGAATTTCTTGATTTTGCATCGTGTGAACTATAGTTGGTATTAGTGATCATTCATGTGTGGATGGTTACGTATATATATATTTACGTGATTATATATTGAATGGTGTGACATTGAGGTGTGGAATTGTGATAATATGTTGTTGATAAATGTTGATAATATGATTTTATTATGTTGTTAATATTTGATAAATATTGATGATAAACATGTTGATTTTGTGAGTTGAATATAAGGTAGAGAAACGTAGGATTCCGAGGATCGAATGGTCCAAGGATCTTTGGTTAATGATAACCGGAGTGTATGTGTTCTGAGGACAGGGAGGTCCAAAGTTCGACCGTTAAATAATAACGGAGATATATTGTTCTGAGGACATGAAATGGTCCAAAGTTCGCGGGTTACTGAGTAACTGGAGGTGTCGTTACTTGACCCTGGGCCAATGTGTCAGAGGTAACGAGGCAGTTAGAGCTCTAACGTGGGGCCAAAGTGGTGATAGTTGTGATTAGGTGCCAAAGTGGCGAAAGTTGTGATTTGGTGATTGTGGAAATGTGTTCCATGTTGTTTCATGTGTGTTGGATTGATATTTCTTGTGGTTGTTGAGATTGTTGGATGTTTACTTGAGATAAATGAGTTGTGGTCTAATAAATCAACCGTTCATTCTTATTTACTCACACGAGCTTTCAGAAAGCTTACCGGGTTTTGTGTTGTTGCAATCCCGGTACACTATTCAAATGGTGTAGCGGATAATCCTGCAGGTTAGGATAATCAGGGTGGTGAGCGAGCTGCGTAGGGCAGCAGGGTTGAGACCAACACTTGGTCTATTTTGGTGTGTTTTGTAGACTCTTTTGAGCATAACTTTGTATTTATGTTAGTATTGTAATAATTGACTCGAGAGATAATTGCTACGAGGTTTGTATTATGGTTTGTGAGATGTTGGTTTTGAGAAAAAAATGCAGGACGCTATTTGTTTAGTTGTATTCATGTTTTGGATTTGAATTTATTATTCGAAATTCGGGGCGTGACAATAAAGTGGCATGTAGACAAAAGAATGAGAGAGAATATAACTTTAACTTTAGGTATTCATGATTCTTTAGCAAAATATAGTGGATTTACCAAAAGTTAAACTTAACTTGACTTTAACTATTATGTTGGAATGAATTTTGCTTAAAAAATTAGTCACATATAGCTAAAAGTTGTGAAAATGATAGGGGGTCAAGGCTGAGATTACTTTACTCTATGGACTTGAGCATGAGGGTCTTTTCATTTGCATGTAATATGTTTGAGGGCTTTCCAAAGTGGCTCTCTTTATTGTTCCATTGGCAACAAGAAAGTCTGAGCCCATTGGATTGGCCTACAAGACTCTATTGCCTTAGATATTGCAAGCATAGAGGCACTTGTCCATCGACCTCAAACATATTATATGCAAATGATATGGAGGCAAAGATGATATCGAGCCATCTTGATGAAGCTAATTAATTAGCGGTAGAAAGTCAATCTTAGAGAGCTTGTATAATAATTCTCAGATATTATTACCTACCTAGTTTGCTAACAGCCTCATTTTCAACTGGTTCACATTTCTAGGTTTAACATCATTGATTTTCCACCATTGCTATTGTGGCTGAGCTCGCATTACACTGTATTTACCCCAATCATCACACTTGACCCTCTATGTCATATGCACGCGATTGGTTGGGCTAGGAACCTATATAGCCTAAAATACTATTTTTAATAGGGTGGACGGAGAGTAAGCCCGGACATGAGGCTGCCTCAGGCCCAAATTTATTTTTTTACACTTTGTTAGAATATATATTAAATGAAACCCAATCTTGACCGCTTATTTTATTTTATTTTATTTTGTCGAAAGCCAAAAATTTAGGGGGCTCATAACTTATTTTTACATCATGCTAAGTTGTTTTATATATATAAGGGTGTACAAATAGGATCAAGAAAAGTGTATACACTAACACTAGGTTTGAGAATATGGAATGTAGCAGAGACAGCTTCACCACTTCTATTCTCTGCTGGTTTAGAGAAAAAATAGCCATAATTAGCTCTGAGGCATTCCTGCATGTCGCCTGTAGAAGCGCTGCCACTGGAAAATCAATCGAACCAAAAGTAAATAGAGATCAAAAAATCAATTTGAAAAACCGAAAGTATGGAAAGTCCATAATAGACCTTCCTCCATTCCTAATCCTTTACCCTTTTATGATTTTGAACAAAATAATTGTAATTGAATTTATATGTAGGTATGTGTGTGTCTATATATATATATATATCTGTGTGTGTGTTAAAATAAAAGCTCAATCACTATTAGGAGTAAAAGATTTATTATATTTATTGGACAAATAAAATTATATATACATTATATGCAACAACACACTTACCAAAAGGTCAAAGAAAAGTAAATTTTTGTCAACCATTCCAGTTTTATTGATTTAACTTATGGTGTAGAACATCTTTTAAGCATTTTCAACAATATACGCTATACTTAGAGGTAAAATAACTAACAAGCTGAAATATAGCTATAAGTTACAATTTTGCTACAACAATACTAACTATTTCAAATGTTTTATCAAATAATAAATTATCGTCTGAAAAAAGGGAAAAGAAAATAGGAGATAGAAATATAACTATTCAAATTTCCTAGATAAATATAGCTAACCATTTTACCAAAAGTTATATTTAAATTTTCTTTAGCTACTCTATTGGAGATGCTTTTAGCTTATTTTTCTTAGTTCTAATTTGGAACATCTTTAGCTAAATCTTTTACATCTTGATTTGGAACATCTTCCGTCTTATTATTTGAATATAAATATTTTTCTCTTATCAGAAGAGAACTTCATTAATAAGCAAAGATTGCAACAAGAGGAGTTAAAAGGACAACTATCAACTCCAACGAGGATTTAGATAGCGGCCTTACCAATTTTAGACTTCAAACTCAAAATCCATGTTGACACATTGATGGTGCTAAGGAGGCCCCGACTCTAAACAAAAAATTAAGGAAAGGCTGACTAATTTTTAAGGCTTGTTTTTGTAAGCGATGAGCAACCTTGTTGCCATCACGCTTCACAAAAATGCCCATTGCAAACATCAAAAGACTTGACCAAATGTTTAACTTCATCTAAAATATGCCCTTAACAACTCAAATCATCACTATCGACTTGCCCTTCATTTAGCTATATACATTTTGTTTGCTATTTTATTGTTGGAATTTGAGTTTATAGATTTATTGCCAGTAAATTCTTATGAAAAAATAAAACTTAAGGCATACTAATATTAGAGGGCCCTACTTTTAAAGTGTCTGAAAATCTCAGGTTCAGCTTTAATGGAGAGGCACTGACACTATCATAGATATTCGGGGAGATCGATCACACTAGTTTGGATGCATCCTCCAGTAGGATGATATCCTTTCAATTCATTTGTTTCTTCATCATTTTATAATGTAGACTAAATTATAGTTTAGTTTTACTTACGATTTCATTTTAAATAATTTACTACCTTAGCATATGATTTTCAAGGTTAATATAGGTGTAGTTTACAATTTACTAGTTTACAGATCATAAGATAAGTGTTCAAATTAAAGTATAGGTGTAGTATCAGGGATGATATTAAAGATTTATGGTGACTTGATTACCTGACTTGAGGAGTTGTTTGTGTGTTAGGTCTTTCCATTAGAAAATTCAGGCACCTTGTTTGGCTTGCTCTATGATATTTACAATCCATCTGAATGTGGAAGACAGAAAGGTATAGATCACTCATAGATCCATGATCTTTCAGTTCTGATATTTTTAGTTCAACTTGGTTTTGACTCTTAAAGTACTAAAGACGAGGAAAGGATGCATGTGTGGCTGACTTTTTGCCATTTTATTCATTTCTTGTACAAAGACTAATCGACCTCAATTGACTCGTATACTGAGGAGTCTCAACTTTCAGAATTAAAGCCACAACAATACCATTCACAATTTTGAATCTCTCTTCAGACCCAAAAAATACCCTCACTGCTACCACCACATCTCCACCAACTAAATCCCAGAAGGCTTGATAGAAGCTTGGAGAAAATCCATCTAGGACAGTCGCCTTAAATTATCGATTTGGTTGATTTTTTGTAGACATCATTCTTGCATAGGAATCTAAAGGATCAACGGTTGAAATTATTAAATTATATAGCAAATTACCACAAGATACAAATTCTCTAATAATTTTACCATGCGCAGGGCCCAAGTTTGGAATATCCATGCGAATGGCATGGAAGCCTACACAGACCATGAAAGACCCATTCGGTCATTTTCCGTTTTTTCTCTTTTAATTTATGTTAACGTGGAATTTACAACAATATCCCTATTATTTATATATCAGATCTAGATCTACTTCATGGACTTTGTTCGATGAGTGAGAGAGAGAGAGAGCCACATCGCTACTCTACCATGATTTCTATGCAGAAGGTTAACATACACTGATGGATTGCATGTTGATGAGTTCACTAAAGATCAGTGATGAAAAGTATTTTTGAGGAATAATTAACAGATAAATTGTAATAGCATGAGGTATGCAATTTTCTATTTATTTTGAGTCGACTTGTTCAGCATGTTGATTTTCTTCTTGCTAATGGATTGACCTAACTGTCTTAGATAATGATTCAGTAAAATTGTTATTGATTAATCAATTGTTTGAGAACTTCTAATTTTGATGGAAATTATGCTTGATATAGAAGAGGATATGCTTTTATGGAACAGGAACTTGATCGCAGGACAAAGTGTATTTTGGTAGGATGAAATTGAATATTTAGGCTCCCATATTAAGTGTAACATGTGGGTAGTTTTCAATTAGTAATCATGTGTGGTTTATGCCATACTACTGGGCAAAAAGGTAGCTCATAGGTCTATTTATCCACTAAGGTTCTCTTGCTTTACAGTAGCTGAATGATGGTAAAGTAAGTGGAGTACAATGAAACCTTTGTATTTCAATTTTAAACAAGTTACTACATGAATGTGAGATTTTTTTATTGGAAGATAGGAACAATTATGTTTTTGTTATTGACTATCAATAATAATACATATTATAGGCCTTCATCACTTGCAAATTTTGTTTCGTTATTTGTTTTATGGTCATCTAATTTGTAACCACAGTTTATTTTGCTGTATATGCTAGTTTGATATGTAAGCAATAATCACACATTTGTTATTGATGACCAGTAGTATTATTGCTATTGACGATCAGTAGTATTATTTGTTATTGACGATCAATAGAATTATTTTTTTTATACGATAACAATAAATGTTATATAGGCTTCTAACTCATGTACTTATTTTCTTTTTGTTATTTTGTTTCAAAATAATTTAATGATCTTCTGGTCAAAGTTTCAATTTGCTTGATATGCTTCTAGTGGGGGTATAATTAAGCAAGCTTGATTCTTTTAACAGTTAGTAGCATTGTTTCTTTTAGGATTTCAGTACATGTTATAAGATTTCTAGCTAATCACTTGTTTTGTTTGCGTATTTTGTTTCAAATTGATTTAGAACATTTTTTGTCTTTCTGAACACGGTTTTATTTTGCTATGTAAGTTTGGTTTTAGGTGCTAGCATGTGAAGACCTGAAATTTTCATGTAAGTAAATATATGTAATTCAATATTTGTTCAATAATATGAATTATGAATTTTGGGTTTGCTTTATATGTCGTTATGTCAGGAGAGGGGTTTCGAACGAATTTTATTTTCGAAATGAACGTTATTTAGAGAGTCGTGAAAATTGACTTTTTATACGTTCGAAATTTGGAAAAACTTCCTTCATGAATGTTGTAGAGCTCGTCGATACGACCTCGTGCATATGTGGAACGCAATATTCGGAGTTCGTATGAATAAGTTATGAATATTTGAAAATTAGAAATTTTCTATAAATATCAAGAAAAATCTGATTTTTTCATTAAGGACGAAAAAATTTCATTTTTGCGTTTTGGTCCTCCAGCCATCCGTTATCTTTCTCTTGCGTGAAACCCTTCCCCCCGTTTGCAGACTCGTCGACCCGACCCGGCGCCAGCGGGACCGTCGCGCGTCCTCAGGCCACGACCCAGCCCTCCCCTTGGTCGCCACTCCCCACCCAGCTGCTCCCTGCCCTTGCCTCGCCGTGCCGTCGCCCCAGACGAAGAGGCCAACACGATCGGATCCCCCCTGTGCCTACGTTGCACGGGCCGATCCTCCACCTCTTCGTGATCACCTCATCCTCCTGATCATCCTCATATCCTCCTTGCACGACGATTTTGAGTATGGAGTGAAAGATCGAGATTTGAAGTTTTCGATGGCTGTGATTCAATTTAGAATCTGATCAGAGGGCCAAGATTAATCTAACTTCAAAGCTCGATCTAGGACGATCAAGGCCTTTTCTTGAAAAAAGTAAGGTATTGTCACGCCCCGAATTTCGAATAATAAATTCAAATCCGAAACATGAATACAACTAAACAAATCACGTCCTAAATTTTTTTCTCAAAACCAATATCTCATAAACTATAACACAAACCTCGTAGCAAACTATCTCTCGAGTCAATTATTACAATACTAACATAAATAAAATGTTCTGCTCACAAGAGTCTACAAAAACACACCAAAATAGACCAAGTGCTGGTCTCAACCCTGCTGTCCTACGCAGCTCGCTCACCACCCTGATTATCCTGACCTGCAGGATTATCCGCTACACCATTTGAATAGTGTACCGGGATTGCAACAACACAAAACCCGGTAAGCTTTCTGAAAGCTCGTGTGAGTAAATAAGAATGAACGGTTGATTTATTAGACCACAACTCATTTATCTCAAGTAAACATCCAACAATCTCAACAACCACAAGCAACATCAATCCAACACACATGAAACAACATGGAACACATTTCCACAATCACCAAATCACAACTCTCGCCACTTTGGCACCTAATCACAACTATCGCCACTTTGGCACCCACGTTAGAGCTCTAACTGTCTCGTTACCTCTGACACCTTAGCCCAGGGTCAAGTAACGACATCTCCAGGTTACTCAGTAACCCGCGAACTTTGGACCATTTCATGTCCTCAGAACAATATATCCCCGTTATTATTTAACGGTCGAACTTTGGACCTCTCTGTCCTCAGAACACATACACTCCGGTTATCATTAACCAAAGATCCTTGGACCATTCGATCCTCGGAATCCTACGTTTCTCTACCTTCTATTAAACTCACAAAATCAACATGCTTATCACCAACATTTATCAAATATTAATAACATAATTAAAATCATATTATCAACATTATCAACAACATATTTTCACAATTCCACACCTCAATGTCACACCATTCAATATATAATCACGTAAATATATATATATACGTAACCATCCACACAGGAATGATCACTAATACCAACTATAGTTCACATGATACAAAATCAAGAAATTCATTTTTAATATACTTTAAAACACATTTCTTAAAAACCATTTTCTCACACATCACAATAAATTGAGCAATTAAGGAAATTCGGTTCGTAAATGAACCAAGTGAGATTCACTCACCTCTAAACTCCCGCTGCGTCTTCTTACAGCCCAAAATACGATTCACAATCGTCCGCTAACAATCCGTCAAATACCTAATCAAAACGATAATTAACTTAGCGTATAATTTCAAAAACACACTTATATGAAGATCCCACAGTCGGATCTTCACCCGTGACCACACAAGGTCACCGGGACAGTCCTATGATCATTATATCAAAACTAGAATTCTATCGGACGGTCCAAACTTCATAAATCACAAATTGAGTGATCGAAATCAATCGAAATCGTAAAATTCATAACTAATTCATACGATATCCAAAATTCGCATGCTATATATCAAAATGATCGTATCGACATGTAGAATCTAAAAATGAGCAGAAACTGCTCATGACACCCCCGGAGGTGACCGGAAAGGGCCGCCGGAGTTTAGGGCAGAGCCACCTCCGACCACCACCAATTGTGTCGGGGTCAAGCTCATCCCCTTCGTTTCATCATTTTGAGCAACTTTCATAACTAACACGAAGTGAGAAAATGAGTGGAAGTGGCCGAAACTTACCAAAAACAGTCCGGTTTGACCGGAAAAACTGCAGAAACCGATATGCTCTCCGACGAGCGTGAAAACCTCCACTTCTGGTGCTGTCCTTTTTACTGCGTGTTCTACTCCTCCATACGAGTTCAACGAGATAAAGAACTCGTAATTTGGTGGTCTAGAACTCGAGATATTCGCTTCGCACTCAAAACTGCCGAAAATGGAAAACCAGCTTTCCGCCGCTGCTACAAGCCGTGCCACGGCGCAAGGCTGCCTCTGGCAGCTGCACAAGGTCAAGGCGAAGCCGTGGGAGGTGGTTTGACGTCAAACGGTGGCCGGAGGAGCAAGAACTCAACCGGAGAAGTTTGGCTCTGTTTTTTGCCTTCGGTTCGGTGCCGCGCGAGAGAGAGAGAGAAAAAATCTAGGTTTTCTGATTTTTCAGATTTTTCCAAAAATGTTAACCTATATATATACAAAATCGAAAAATTCTAAATGTCATAACTTCTTCCTACAAACTCCGATTCTTGTGTTCCGCATATGCACGAACTCGTATCGACGAACTCTACGACTTTCATGAAAGAAGTTTCCTCAAATTCCTTATGTAAAAATATGTCAATTTTAATAACCCTAAATAACGTTAAATTTCGACACTAAAATCATTCGAAACCAAATTTCTCAAATAACGACATTCGAATCACACTCACAACTCATAATTCATATAATTTGAGAAGTATTGAATTACGAAATATTTAACTGAAATTTCGGGTCTTTACAGTCTACCCTCCTTAAAGGAATTTCGTCCCGAAATTCAAGCAAACTCATCAACAAACAGTAGTGGGTACTTAGCCCTTATGTCAGACTCTAGCTCCCATGATGCATCACCCTCATCATGATGACTCCACAACACCTTAACCAACTCAACTTCCTTCCTACGAAGCCTCTTCGTGGACCTATCCAAGATACGAACAGGCTCAACAACGAAAGTCACATCCGGACTCACCTCGATCGTACTGTGATCAATCACATGAGACTCATCTCGAATGTACCTCCTAAGCATGGACACATGGAAAACATTGTGTACACCGGCCATGCTAATAGGTAAAGCAAGCCGATATGCCAATTCTCCGACCCTTTCCAAAATCTCAAAGGGTCCAATGTATCTCGGTGCCAATTTCCCCTTCCTGCCAAATCTCACCACACCTTTCATAGGTGAGACTTTCAAGAATACGTAATCACCCACCTCAAAGTCCAACGGTCTCCTTCTAAGGTCGGCATAACTCTTCTGTCTACTCTGTGCAGTACGGATCCTGTCTCGGATGGTAGTAACCTTCTCTGTAGTCTCCTGAACAAGCGCAGGACCCAAGAGCTGTTTCTCCCCAACATCCGCCCAACAGATAGGAGTCCTACATGGCCTACCATAAAGTGCCTCATATGGGGCCATGCCGATACTAGAGTGATAGCTGTTGTTGTAGGCAAACTCTACCAATGGCAGATGATCCGCCTAACTTCCCTTAAAGTCCAAAACACATGCCCTAAGCATATCCTCCATCACCTGGTTCACCCTCTCTGTCTGCCCATCAGTCTGTGGATGAAATGCAGTGCTCATAGCCAAAGATGTTCCGAAAGCCTTATGGAATCTACGCCAAAATTCCGAAGTGAAACGAGCATCCCGATCAGAGACGATTGATACAGGCACGCCATGAAGCCTCACAATCTCATTAAGATACAACTTACACAAAGCATCACCTGAGTAAGTCTTTGCCACAGGAAGAAAGTGTGCTGACTTTGTCAATCGATCAACAATCACCCAAATAGAATCATAACTTTGTCTGGACCTAGGCAATCCAGTCACAAAGTCCATGGAGATCTCTTCCCATTTCCATACTGGAATCGGCAAAGGTTTCAACATTCCCGCAGGCCTCTGATGCTCTGCCTTCACTTGCTGACATGTAAGGCACCTGGATACATACTCAGCCACATCCCTCTTCATCCCTATCCACCAAAACTGTCTTCGTAGGTCCATATACATCTTGGTACTCCCTGGGTGTACCGTATATCGAGATCGATGTGCTTCCCGCAGTACCTCCTCCTTGAGGTTATCACCGCCCGGGACATACAATTTCAATCAAAATCTCAATCCACCATCAGTTCCAACTGTCCACTCTGATGGACCTTCCTCGTTGGCATCAAGGATAATCTCCGAAATCACCATTTGAGCAAACTCATCATGTGTCTGACTCTGAATGATCCTGGAAATCAAGGTCGGCTATAAAGTGATACTACCGAGAAAGATTCCCTGTCCTTCTCCTGTGGGTATAAGGTCAAACTCAGATACAGTCTCCAACATACGCCACTCCTGAACCATAAGTGACGCTATGATCCCTCGGGGTTTCCTGCTCAAAGCATCCGCCACTACATTGGCCTTTCCGGGATGATACTCCAAGGTGAAATCATAGTCTTTGATGAGCTCCATCCATCTTCTCTGCCTCATGTTCAACTCCTTCTGGGAGAATAGATACTTCAAACTCTTATGATCAGAAAAGAGTTCGAACTTCTCACCATAAAGATAATGCCTCCAAATCTTCAAGGCAAATACCACCGCAGCCAGCTCTAGATCATGAGTGGGGTAGTTCCGCTCATGCACCTTCAACTGTCTAGAACCATATGCTACTACACCCCCATTCTGCATCAACACACAACCCAAACCCTGATGAGATGCATCACTATAGATAACTAACCCACCGCCACTAGATGGGACAGTCAATACTGGAGCTGTAGTCAATCTAGTTTTCAGCTCACAAAAGGCCTTCTCACATTCATCTGTCCACACAAACTGAGTATCCTTCCTTGTTAACTTAGTCAAAGCCGAAGCTATACTAGAAAACCCCTCAATGAATCGCCTGTAGTATCCTGCCAAACCAAGGAAACTACGGATCTCTGTAACTGTCGTGGGGCGACTCCAACCCATCACCGCTTCAACCTTCGAAGGATCCACAGAAACTCCATCCTTCGAAACTACATGACCAAGGAACTTGATCTCCTTTTGCCAAAACTCGCACTTCTCAAACTTTGCATATAACTTTTCTCTTCTCAGAATTTGCAGCACAATCCTCAAATGCTTCACGTGCTCGTCAGACGACTTTGAATATATCAAGATGTCATCAACGAACACCACCACACACTTATCTAAGTAAAGACTGAATGTGCGGTTCATCAAGTCCATGAAAGCTGCAGGTGCATTAGTTAGACCAAAAGGCATGACAAGAAATTCATAATGCCCATACTTGGTCCTAAATGCCGTCTTAGAAATATCTTCATCCCTCACCCTCAACTGGTGATATCCAGATCTCAAATCAATTTTGGAGAACACCGTAGCCTCCCTAAGCTGATCGAACAAGTCATCAATCCTAGGCAAGGGGTACCTATTCTTGATGGTCACCTTGTTCAGCTGTCGATAATCCACACATAACCGAAGTGAATTATCCTTCTTCTTCACGAATAATACTGGTGCGCCCCAAGGAGATACACTTGCTTGTATGAACCCTTGTGCAAGTAATCCTTCAATTTGAACCTTCAACTCCTGAAGTTCAGCTGGAGCCATCCGATAAGGTGCTCTCGACACCGGTGCAGTACCTGGTATCACATCAATAGAGAAATCCATTACCCTTTTCGGAGGAAATCCTGGTATCTCCTGGAACACATCAGCATACTCTGCCACTACCGGAATCCCTGCAATTTCTGAAGTGCTATTCACTGATTCTATGTGTGCCAAGATCCCTGCCCTCATGGCAACATCAGATCTCAGGCATCGATAATGAAACACTGGTTGCCCAGGGGCATGAAAAGACACAATCATTCTATAACAATCAATCACTGCATAGTTCGGACTCAACCAATCCAAACCTAAAATCACATCATACGTGTGATCCGGAATCACAATCAAAGATGCAGTGAACTTTCTACCACTAATTGCAATAGGGCAATCATCACAAAACATGCTAAGCTCAAGAGATACGCAAAGAGGCGATGTAACACATAAAGGTCTAGTAAGTGGTATAGCAGTCAAACCCAAAACATCTACCACAGAACTAGATATGAACGAGTGGGAAGCACCCGTATCAAACAGTACTCTAGCAAGATAGTTATAAACGGATAAGGTACCTTCCACCCCGGTGCCTCTCTGGCCGATGGCAAATACTCTGGCTGGTGCTGGAGGTAAGGTTCTCTGCTGGTTACCCTGTCCTACAATCTGAGGTTGAGTACAGTCCCTGACAATATGTCCAGTCTGTCCGCATCGAAAACATGCTCTAGGCCTGAGTTTAGGGCAAGTCCTAGCAAGATGACCCAACTCATTACAGCTATAACACCTCATAGGGGCTGCTGGTGCTGCTTGCCTGATAGGTGGTGCCTGAATAGGGACAGGTGCTGCTGCTATCCTGGCTGGAGCCTGATGATGAAAATAAGGCCGCTGTCTCTTCCAGAGCCCACCTCTATAATCTCTGGACCCACTACTCCCTGCAACCGCCTTCCCTTTTCCCTGAGAATCTCTCTCAACTGTCTGCTTCTCCTTGTGGATCAGATTCTGCTGCTCAATGATCAGGGCTTTAGCTAAAATCTGCTCCTTTGTCTTCAGCTCCATAATGGTCACATCTCGCTCAATAGAGCCATTCAACCCCCGCTGAAACTTCTTAGCCAAGTCTTCAGCATCTAATGGTTTCACAAACCGATATAGCCTGGAGAACTCTGCCTCATATTCTCTCACATTCATCTTCCCTTGAGTAAGCGAGAGAAATTGCCTCTCCAGCTGTTCCTTCACCGATGCTGGGAAGTATTTCTCCCTAAAGATCCTCACAAATCCATCCCAAGTCATGGTAGAAACATCAATAGTCCTCTGAGTGCAATTCCACCACACCCTAGCCTCATCTTTGAGCATGAAAGTGGCTAGCTTCCTCTTCTCGATCTCATCACAGACAATCAACTCAAAATAGGTCTGTAAATCCTCGATCCATTGATCAGCCACCATATAATCTGTGCCTCCCGCAAATTTAGTTGCTCCCAACCGATTAATGTCCCTCGCCAATACTAACAAACGAGCGGGATCATTAACCACAACCTCAGGTGGAATAGGTTGCTCCACAAACGGTGCCTCCACCTCTTCCTCATGTACTCCCACATGTGGAATCTCACCCCTACCTCGGCCTCTACCTCTACCTCTGGGTCTACCTCGACCCCTACCTCTGCCTCCCACAATATCCATTACCTAAGGAGCATAGCATACCTGGTTAATACATGTATACACTTAAATCAAAGCATAAGTAAATACAAGTCCATATTAACCAAGCTACTAACACAAAGAGGTTAATTCAACTCCTATTACGTCCTAACATTCTAGACAACTCCCAACAACCCCACATACCCAATGACATTGTTAATACCGAAGAGCACCCGATGGGGATCCGCTGCAGACGGGCCATCACTCGGAAGGTATTAACTTATCACTAAATATGTACCTTACGCTCTGATACCAAACTGTCACGCCCCGAATTTCGAATAATAAATTCAAATCCGAAACATGAATACAACTAAACAAATCACGTCCTAAATTTTTTTCTCAAAACCAATATCTCATAAACTATAACACAAACCTCGTAGCAAACTATCTCTCGAGTCAATTATTACAATACTAACATAAATAAAATGTTCTGCTCACAAGAGTCTACAAAAACACACCAAAATAGACCAAGTGCTGGTCTCAACCCTGCTGTCCTACGCAGCTCGCTCACCACCCTGATTATCCTGACCTGCAGGATTATCCGCTACACCATTTGAATAGTGTACCGGGATTGCAACAACACAAAACCCGGTAAGCTTTCTGAAAGCTCGTGTGAGTAAATAAGAATGAACGGTTGATTTATTAGACCACAACTCATTTATCTCAAGTAAACATCCAACAATCTCAACAACCACAAGCAACATCAATCCAACACACATGAAACAACATGGAACACATTTCCACAATCACCAAATCACAACTCTCGCCACTTTGGCACCTAATCACAACTATCGCCACTTTGGCACCCACGTTAGAGCTCTAACTGTCTCGTTACCTCTGACACCTTAGCCCAGGGTCAAGTAACGATATCTCCAGGTTACTCAGTAACCCGCGAACTTTGGACCATTTCATGTCCTCAGAACAATATATCCCCGTTATTATTTAACGGTCGAACTTTGGACCTCTCTGTCCTCAGAACACATACACTCCGGTTATCATTAACCAAAGATCCTTGGACCATTCGATCCTCGGAATCCTACGTTTCTCTACCTTCTATTAAACTCACAAAATCAACATGCTTATCACCAACATTTATCAAATATTAATAACATAATTAAAATCATATTATCAACATTATCAACAACATATTTTCACAATTCCACACCTCAATGTCACACCATTCAATATATAATCACGTAAATATATATATACGTAACCATCCACACAGGAATGATCACTAATACCAACTATAGTTCACATGATACAAAATCAAGAAATTCATTTTTAATATACTTTAAAACACATTTCTTAAAAACCATTTTCTCACACATCACAATAAATTGAGCAATTAAGGAAATTCGGTTCGTAAATGAACCAAGTGAGATTCACTCACCTCTAAACTCCCGCTGCGTCTTCTTACAGCCCAAAATACGATTCACAATCGTCCGCTAACAATCCGTCAAATACCTAATCAAAACGATAATTAACTTAGCGTATAATTTCAAAAACACACTTATATGAAGATCCCACAGTCGGATCTTCACTCGTGACCACACAAGGTCACCGGGACAGTCCTATGATCATTATATCAAAACTAGAATTCTATCGGACGGTCCAAACTTCATAAATCACAAATTGAGTGATCGAAATCAATCGAAATCAATCGAAATCGTAAAATTCATAACTAATTCATACGATATCCAAAATTCGCATGCTATATATCAAAATGATCGTATCGACATGTAGAATCTAAAAATGAGCAGAAACTGCTCATGACACCCCCGGAGGTGACCGGAAAGGGCCGCAGGAGTTTAGGGCAGAGCCACCTCCGACCACCACCAATTGTGTCGGGGTCAAGCTCATCCCCTTCGTTTCATCATTTTGAGCAACTTTCATAACTAACACGAAGTGAGAAAATGAGTGGAAGTGGCCGAAACTTACCAAAAACAGTCCGGTTTGACCGGAAAAACTGCAGAAACCGATATGCTCTCCGACGAGCGTGAAAACCTCCACTTCTGGTGCTGTCCTTTTTACTGCGTGTTCTACTCCTCCATACGAGTTCAACGAGATAAAGAACTCGTAATTTGGTGGTCTAGAACTCGAGATATTCGCTTCGCACTCAAAACTGCCGAAAATGGAAAACCAGCTTTCCGCCGCTGCTACAAGCCGTGCCACGGCGCAAGGCTGCCTCTGGCAGCTGCACAAGGTCAAGGCGAAGCCGTGGGAGGTGGTTTGACGTCAAACGGTGGCCGGAGGAGCAAGAACTCAACCGGAGAAGTTTGGCTCTGTTTTTTGCCTTCGGTTCGGTGCCGCGCGAGAGAGAGAGAGAGAAAAAATCTAGGTTTTCTGATTTTTCAGATTTTTCCAAAAATGTTAACCTATATATATACAAAATCGAAAAATTCTAAATGTCATAACTTCTTCCTACAAACTCCGATTCTTGTGTTCCGCATATGCACGAACTCGTATCGACGAACTCTACGACTTTCATGAAAGAAGTTTCCTCAAATTCCTTATGTAAAAATATGTCAATTTTAATAACCCTAAATAACGTTAAATTTCGACACTAAAATCATTCGAAACCAAATTTCTCAAATAACGACATTCGAATCACACTCACAACTCATAATTCATATAATTTGAGAAGTATTGAATTACGAAATATTTAACTGAAATTTCGGGTCTTTACAGGTATTAAAGTTGTTCATAATTTCATTTTGTAGAAGTTTGTTGTTGACGACTTTTGCATCGGAGGTGATTGATTGGCGTTGACCGCCGTCTGACCACCGCGTGTGGTGGCGCGTCAGACCATATTTTGAGTTTATATTATCTGGACCATGATCTATGCATCCATACGAGCGTTTTGATATTTCACAAGGTTATTTTAGAAAAAGTTGATAAATAGTGAATTTACGTTTTGACGTTACTATTTACGATTTTTACATTTTATCTTCGGTTTACGATTTACGGAGATCAGACCATCGGTTTTACTTCAAATTTTAATATGTCGTATGACTGTCCCGATGACTTTGTGAGGTTACGGGCAAAGATCCGATCGTTGGATCTTTGTATAATTGTAAAACAGTGATTCGGGAGGCGATTTTTGAAGATCCGTCTGTCAGATTTTTGTATAATTTTGAAAGGATGTTTCCAAGGGCGATCCGTGAGGGTCTAACCGTTGGATCATCATTTAAATTCGATCCGACCGTTGGATCGTCTTTATTTTAGAATCCGACCGTTGGATCATCATTTAAGTTTATTTCGTGTTTCGTTGCTAAGTAAAGACCGTACTTGATGGTTTGAGTTGACGAGCATTTGGATTATTGTGATTTGATTGATAAAAGACGCAGCTAGACTAGAGGTGAGTAAATCGCACATAGTTCATTTAAGAACCGAATTTAGTAAATTATATTGATTGATAATAATGGACATTACTGTGAGAATGTCTATGTATATATATTAATTATGTGATGATATATATATATATATATTTGTTGTTGAATTGTGTTGAGAAAACAATATGCATGTTTGTGTTGCTATTATTGTTTAAATGTTTACTTTTCGTGATTTATATGTTGAGAAAGGAGTTGTGTTTTATTGTTTGAGAAACAATAAATTGTTTTGATCTGTGGAGATCAATAGGTCACGAGTGTGATCATGACATACTATCAGTGAACCACGCTCTTGTACCGGGCTGGTTGTTACTAATAGCATTATAATCGTGAACTACGCTCTCGCGCCGGGCTGGTGGTTGCGATCAGTTAGAGCTCTAGTCTGTCCGCCAAATGTGAGTGGTCTTATGAGGGTAACGTTGAGGTTACTTGTGACTCATAAGTATGAGTTTTAGAAGAGAGTCTTGAGAACATTCATTATCTTATATTTTAGGAATTTGGAGTTACCTTATGTGTTTATACTTATTAACTTAAATTGTGCAATCTTTAAATTTACTCATACGGGTTTTCAAAATCTTACCGGGTTTTGTGTTGTTGCAATCCCGATACACTATTCAAACGGTGTAGCGGATAATCCTGCAGGTTAGGAGAATCATGGTGGTGGTCGAGCTGCTTAGTGTAGTAGTATTTGATTTATCGTAATTGCTTTTGTGAGGTTTGTTATGCTCATTGAGCTTTATAATTTAAGTTTGTGAGAGTGTGATATAATAAGTAATTTGAAGATTTAGTTTTCGTCTTATTGAGTGGGTGAGGTGTGGTTGTTTATGAAAAAAATTCTGGACGTTTATTTGTTTAAGTGGTTTAATTCATGTTTCAGATTTGAATTTATTATTCAAAATTCGGGGCGTAACATAGCAACACCTAAGATGCTATTGAAAGTCAGGACAGAATGCTATTGTCGGTCAGTACAATCTTATGTTATTGCCCGTCAGTAGTGTCTTTAATACTGTTAAAATATAAATCTTATTTGTTAATAACTACCAGTAGCAAAGATCTTACTTTTAATTAACTGGTAGTAGCCAATATCTTGTTGTTAGTGACTGACAATAACAACTGTGTATTCAACTATTCGTTATTGACCTTCGTGAGTAGCATATTTGTTATAGGCTTCAAACTTTCCTATTCATTTTTATGATTTATTGATTTTCAGGTGATAATTCAACAAGTAGATTATTGAAACTGGTCTTCAAGAAACACAAGAGCTCTTATGCAATGGAGAATTATTGAGTTTTAGTATTTTTAATTGTTTAAGATGATAGTGGTTTGGCCTGCGTGCCTGTCTTTTTTGTTCTTCTTTACATTTGTTGGTTGTTTGCTGTAAGTAACAGTATTCTTTATTGGTTTGTAGTTTGATTAATTTTAATAAAATTTGAAAATTTAAAAAAATAAATAAAAAATATCTGGAAACAGAAGCTATCAATATTATTGACGAGGAATGAGTGAGCATCTTGTATTATTGTATACAAAAATATGTGTGTGAGAGAGAGAGAGAGAGGCAAAGACGGAATGGAGAGGTAGAAAAGTAATGGCAATTATGTAATTTATGTTAGCAATTTAAACAAATTTGAAATGTAAACTGCTCCGTCAGAGTGGGTCATGGATTGCTGTTAGCATTAAACTGTCCACATGGGATAACGTTAAATTGCTCCACCTCATGGTTCTCGGATTGAAACTATTTACCTTATTGGTAAATGGCTCTAAATTATATCATATAATAGTGTAAAATAATAAAAAACCTCAAAATTTGAAATTAAGGAGGTTCTCTCTAGAACGAGTCTTTATATATATATGTGTGTGTCTTGCTCACGTAAGAGACAATGTTAAGATATTGAATGATAAATGCATCTTAACTATATGTAATAAATATAAAAACTGAAATTATGATAATTTAAAAGTGTGTATTTATTTTCAGCTATAAAATTTACTTGAAAATAAATGAATTTATTTCTTGAAAAATGTCTAAAATGTCATTTTATTCAAAAGAAAACGTGTTAACAGTGGCTAAAAATGTCTTGAAAGTTTGAAACATCCCGAGTTTATTTCCAAATTTCCATTCCCTCTTGAGCTCGACGGCCGCTCTCTTCTGTCTCCGTTGATCATCTATTAGACTCTTTCTTCTTGTTTTGTTCCCCCCTGCTAATCTCTCATTCACTTCCAACTCACAGCAGCCTCACTCTCTCTACCAAATCTGGTGAACATCTCCTCTCCTTGTTATCCTCCATTGCTCATTCTGTTTGATTTTTGATTCAAACTGCTTGTAAATTTCATTTCCGATTTAAGATTTCAAATAGAGTTGCATCGCTTATGCGTAAAATTGAGGAAGAAAACTATGTGGGGTTAATGAATTAGAATATCCTGGTTTCGTTTGTTTCTACCATATCTTGTGTTTTCTTAGTCTAGTTCCAAGTTTTGTATGCCAGTTAAATAGGACCTAGTCTCTGGTGTTAATTGTGTTAGCTTGGCCCTCTAATTATTATTATTTTTTTAATTTTTTAATTTTTATACTGCTTTATGTGCAAGCTGTTCTTGCTCCTGTGCTAATTGGGTGCCATATGAATCCAGATTATTGAATGAAAATTATATTTAGTAGGGAGGTTTAGCCCACCACCCCAAATAAACAAAATCCTGGCTTCATCTTTGATTGATCAGTATGTCTCTCTCGTCTCGAAAAGCATCAGAAGTAAGGACATCAGGCTTGGCAGGGTTTTACACTCAAACTTCATCAAAACAGCTCTCACCCTCGACACCTTCCTGACCAACCGGCTGATTGATCTTTACTCCAAATGCAATGCCGTACAAGATGCCCAAAAGGCGTTCGACGACCTTCCAACGAAGAACACCCATTCTTGGAACACCATGATATCCATGTACTCAAGAAATGGCATTTTTGACGATGCACACCATTTGCTTGCTAAAATGACAGAACCAAATCTTGTGAGCTATAATACTTTGGTTTCTGGTTTAGCACGTCATGGGTATCATAAAGAATCCATATCTCTCTTCCAAAGGATGCAACAGGATTGTGAATGTTTAGTCTTGGACCAGTTCACGTTTGTAAGCATAGTGGGGACTTGTGCTTGCTTAGGTGCATTGGCAATGTTGCGTCAAGTTCATGGGGTGGCGATTGCAATTGGCTTGGAAATGAATATCATTGCTTGCAATTCTTTGGTCAATGCTTATGGAAAATGTGGTGAACCAGACACCTCATATTCTGTATTCAGTCAAATGCTAGAGAGGGACATTGTGTCTTGGACCTCAATGATTGCTTCTTATGCACGGGCATCAAGAATGGATGACGCTTGTTGGGTATTTCATGGTATGCCTCTTAAGAACACAGTTTCTTGGACTGCTTTGATTTCAGGTTTTGTACAAAGTGGGCATGGTAATTATGCTTTGGATCTTTTCCAGAAAATGCTGGAAGAGAGGATCCAGCCTAGCACAGTTACATATGTTAGCATTTTGAGTGCTTGTGCAGATCTAGCACTTAATGAAAGAGGTAAGCAGATTCATGGGCATATCATTAGAAGTAATAGTGGAAGCTACTTGTCCAATGTATTTATTTGTAATGCTCTAGTTGACATGTACAGCAAATGTGGGGACATGAAATCAGGAAAAACATTGTTTGAGATGATCCCTGAGAAGGATGTAATCTCTTGGAACTCTTTAATTACTGGATTTGCTCAGAATGGGCTGGGGGAGGAGTCACTTCTTGTTTTTAAGAGGATGGTAGAAACAAATGTGAAGCCTACTCATGTGACTTTTCTTTTGGTGTTATCTGCTTGTAGCCACACTGGTTTAGTTTCTGAGGGACTTCAAATTTTGCACTTAATGGAAAAGGGTTATGGTATTAAACCTAGGTCAAGTCACTATGCAATTGTGATTGATTTGCTTGGGAGGAAAAATAAACTGAAGGAAGCAATGGAGTTGATTGAGAGAGCTCCTCATGCAGCAGATCATATTGGGATGTGGGGTGCACTTTTGGCTGCTTGTCGAGTCCATGGGAACTTGGCCTTAGCTAGGAGGGCTGCAGAAGCTCTTTTTGACTTGGAGCCCCACAATGGTGCAAGATATGTTATGTTATCAAACATTTATGCCGCAGCTGGTAGATGGGCTGATGCCCATAAGGTGAGAAGGCTCATGGAAGAAAGTGGTTTGACAAAAGAGTCAGCTTATAGTTTGATTGAGCTGAGAAATACAAGGCATGAGTTTGTAGCGAAAGACAAGGTCCACTGTCAGACAGGAGAGATGAATAATATGATTGGTAAATTAGCAGACCATATGACGGATGTAGGCAACCTTCCTTACATTTACAGCTTTTTGTCCGAGGATAATGGTTATTCCTGATGTTTTACAGATGATATATTAGAACCAGGAGAAGAGGCTAGTCCACAAGCTAGTGTGGATGTTGCTGTTGCCCATTCTCTGTTTGGCAGTAAGGGGGACCAAGAGATTATCTTGAAGGCCAAAGCATATAACTATGAATGTACTAGGAATTCATGAGTTTCTGTAACTGATATGCTGCATTTTCATACAGTACCAACATTCGAAGCCAATTGGTAACTGCAGCTGACTACACAGTTAAAACTCTGAAGTAATAACAGAAAAATGAGCAGAAGTTCAGTTGACCTACCCATTGCAGTAGCAGGCATTAGATGAGCGAATGTCAAATTGCCTTCATTTAATCTCAACCCTTGAATTTTAATTTAATGGTAGGTGACTGTGACCAAGTGAACATCTGTGTGAATATATAATATAGGGCCAATTGGATCTATTAGATCAAAATTGAATGTGCAGGGGTGTTTTTGATGAAATTAGAAGTTTAGGGACTGAATTGATTTTGGACTCAAACTATAGGGTAGTAATATGTATTTTGCCCTGTAATATATATGTATATACGTACACACACACACCCACACCCACATACATATATATAGATACACACACAGACACTCAGAATTATCTAATGAGGATGTCTCTTTGTAAGGACCATTGCTATATATTTAGTGATCTGAATGATCTATCTTTTGAAGGTTTTTCTTCCTGGATCATTTGCAAAATAGATAAAATCTAACCACTTGGTCTTCTAGTATAATCAAATTATCGATCCATGCATTTCTCAAAGAAAGATCGGATCATATATGATAAATTGATAATATAGCACCACATAGATATAAAAAGAAGTCATGACAATGTAACAAAGTACACTATCATGCATTCCGTTCCCTGGACTCTCATTGCCAAAACTTTCCTTCCATGCTTTATGCCCTTATCATTCTTAAAAATTGTCTGTGATGCATAATGACATGATGATTTAATATCAAAAATCTTTTTGACTCAATTATTTAAGAATAGTGATTGAATTATTACAGGAACCTCCACTCCCAGCAGATCTGAGAGGAAAAACTTTTCATGCTCTTTTTGGAACATTGCAGGTACAAGAGTTAGACTCTCTCCTCACATTTGGTATTTGATATATAACTCTTGGATGCCTTGTTTTGTGTTTGTTTTTTAAATCTGCGGTTGGTTGTTTACCAGTGGATTAAACAGTGAAGGTTGCAATACTTTTCATTAACAAGAAAGTTCTGATGCACTGTGTGTTGGGATATGTAAGGTTTTTTCATGCTAGGAATAAAGGAAAAAGTAACATATCCTAATACGCAGTGCGTTATAACTTTTGTGTTAATGAAAAATATTTCGACCTTCATGGTTAAATTAGTCATCATTTTCAAAGATTTTATCTGCCCAGCTCCAGAACAGATGGGAGATCTCCTTTTGTCATCTGTTATCATTTTGGCCATGCTTGAGAAATTAGTACTTTGGTTGTTTCTGGTTCGTTTGCATCTTATAGCATCCGATTTTATCTGCTGCAACCCTTTATAACAAGTGAAAAGCATTAGAGCTATCTTAAGGCAATGCCTTTTGATACAGCACCAACTATAAATTGATCTCATGTACAAAGCTTGTTTATCGTTTATAACTTGCTCTTTTATCAAGATTCAAGCATGAAAATTAAACTCTAAAGGCAAACCTAATCTTCAACTATTGTGTTCTTTAAGTCAAACAAGTTTGGTCTATAGCTATATCAACTTCTTTTGTTTTCATCAACTCAAGTGTGTGCTTATTCTATCGGTCTGCTTTTTGTTATTGCTAATAATGCAGCAGCAACGACTTGGTTAGAAAAGAAATATCCGCTTTGGAAGCCTAAGATTAAACTCAATTCTTTCTGGTCCAAAGTAAAGTCTCCGTGGTAGTTAAAGGTCTTGCTAGAGTCCTCCTTCAGTTTTATGAAGAGTAATTATAAGTCTAGTGCTTTTAAGAGTATATTTACATCTTAGGGTGAGTCTTTATGTCTATTTAAGTCTTCAAGAAGTCAAGGGTCTTATTATTAATAAGTCTTTAATAGAGTCTTCTGGTGTTCTAGGAGTCTCAAGGGTTATGTTTTTTAATCCTATAAATATGGCTACCTTTTGTAAACCCAAAACAGATTGGAATGAAATAAAATTGAGTTTTATTGAAGGCTTGGTGCCTTGGTCTCTCTTCCCTAACCTCCCGCATTCTATTTCTCCCTTCTACAGCTAAGAACCCTCTGTTTCTTCTAAACCATTCTGTTTTCTTAATCTCTCAACACTCCCCAACCCACCCTATTCATACTCTCACCAACTGTTGCTCTCTGCTGCATCAATTAAACTTAGCTATTAGGCTTAACAGAAGTTTATTTGATTTTGATTTGGACCAAGCTTGTTCTCTGCTGTTTGGCAGCAAGGGTTATGCACATATTTGTGTTGAAATGCTATGAGAAGTTTCCAGCTTTCGGATCTGCAAATTCCGATCAATCTTACCTGTGTTATGATTCTGTTCTACTTAGAAAACTGTGTTAAGGGAGCCGATTGTGCTCACCAGTTATGTCATCCTTATCTTCCTTAAATAAAATAAAAGAAAAAAAAAAAAAACTAATTCTTGCAAATTGAGAGGCGACTTCCAAGGTTTACAAATTCAAACCAAGCTTAGTGATATGATTTTTAAGAACTTAGCTACCACTTCAATTGGTTAAGTTCCTATTATAAATGCATAACTGTTTGGATGTTTGCATATATGTTATCCTAATATTGTTTCTGATGTATGCAGATTGAATATGGCGAGCCTGTTGTCTATGTGACACATCTATAATTTGAGTGCTATTCCCCTCACATGTGGGGACCTCTGCACTGGAGTCCTAAGATATTTTCTCCTGCATTGATTACATTCTGAGTTTGATTATGTCACGGCTTAAAGGTATCGGTCTAAATCTCATTGCTTTCCATATATCAGGATGCAGGGGACAGACTCGTTTTGCTAGGCCATTTACCGAGTTACACGATCTGCTAATGGAATTTAATAAGAGTAGTAGAGATTATATGAAATACTGTTGACTAACAGAACCTATGTGGCGGATTACTGTATTCATAGTGAATATCAGCTGAGGTGAAGTGTGGCAGGCTGACGGCTAAGGTTTATTTCATGGATTACAGCTCGTTATGACTTTGAATATTCAGAATTTGGAGATTGAATCAGATACAGCTACTTTGGTGACTGTTGAGTCGTGAAATATGGAGTTGCACCCCCTTGGTACCATTCTGCTCAATTGCGGGAGATCGATGAGGTCCTTTGATTCCTGACATCTTAAGCATATCCACGGAGAATGCAACATGGTTGCAGACTTACTTGGTAAAGAAAGTGTACATGCAGCACTCTGTAGGGATATGCTTGTTTCACAGGACTCCTACTCTAGTCACTGAAGCTTTGGTTGATCACATTCTTGGTATTGCTCAGCCTAGACTAGTTGTAAGAGTCAAATCTGGCTGGTTTGTCTTTTTGTTGTTTTGTTTGGCTTTTACCCCTACTGTACCAAAAGAAAGGGAAAAAAAAAAAACAGCAAAGCTATGTGGCAATGTGGCATTGCCATCCCAAATTTTTCAGCAGCACTAAGAAGTAAGAACTGTAGCTTAAGAGAACTGCTGGCTGAATTATGATTGAGAGGAATGAAATCCGTGACACAATATAGCAAAGTATCGATGTTCTTGGATGCAAATTTTAATTGTAGACTTGCTTTCTCATTTATTTTGCTAATTGTGATTAGCAGCAATACACCATTTTATATTGAAGCTCCATTTTATGAAAAAATGAGTAAATAATTAGGGTATGCCCATAGAGTTTGTATTTAGGCATTGTGTAGTGAAAGTTGCGTTGGTGTTGAGTTGTCCTCAAGTCTGGTTGCAAAGTGGGTGCAAGTTGGCTTTCATCGTTCTTTATGAAGGAAAGTTTGTACTTACTTTATGGAATACGCATCTCTCTTTTTCCCTTTTACTCGGAATCATGAGATTTTGTCCAATGCGCATTGTTATCCTATTTTAAACTTTTGCAGGTTATAAATCAAAATTTGTTGAAGGAAAATCAATTTTATGTGCCTAATCAAATTAGGAGCAGTTCTATGGTTGTAATAGGAGAGAATGTTCTAGAATTCTAGTCATATTCGGAATAGTTTTCCTTGTATTATTAGAACATGTACTTTCTAATTCCTATATATAGGGCTTCTATTTCAATAATGGAATATAATTCTCTCATCAATCTCTCTCAATTCTCATATCCTTAAACACGTTATCAGCACGAGTTCTAACAAAAAAAAACAAAAATCCAAATATCGAAAGTCTCTTCAACATCACCTTTTCCACCGCTACACCTAGCCCGAGCTAGCCTAGCCGTAGCTGCCCACCTGCATGCCTCTGCGCTGCACGCTGCCCCTGCAGCCCTTACGCACCCGTGTGCCGCCTATTGCTCCTGCAGCATCGCCGCACGACTGTTGCCCCTGCAGCACAGCAGGACGCTCGTTCCTATGCAGATCAGCTTGTTTGCACACCCCAAAACGTCTTGATTGGGACCTCAGATCAAAAGCCTTCCTTCATAAAAGTTGTTCGTCTCTGTCTCTTCTATCTGACCTCCGAATTTCAGCTTTTTTTGGAGTCGTTTTGAGACCAGCACATCAATCGAAGTGAGAGCTATTCAGAAGCACATCTGCTCCAAATTTCAACAAGTTTTAAATTAAAGTTCTCGCTTTTGAAATTTAAATTCTTCCTTTCTTTTTCTCGGGGACTTGTAACCTCCCTTTTTCTACATCCCACCTTTCTTATAACGTGGGTTCGATTCTATAAAAAGCGGAATCGTGGGGATTCACGCTATACTAACTAAAAGCGTTCATAAAACATGAACTAAGAGTGTTCATGAGCATCGAAATATTACGAACTAAGAGTGTTCGTAAGCTTCGGACTAAGAGCGTCCGTCAGCATCAATTTATGACCATATAAACATCATTGTTTCGGTCTAATCCAAAAATTCTTGGAAATCGATTTCTTGGTAGCTTAGCTCGGAAATCTTATTATTAGTTTTCGTGGAAGCATTGACTCCGAAACTAACTTGTTCTTGTTTCATCTCTAAGGATGTCAAACATGAACAAACTCGATTTTGTTCCATTGGATTATGTAGGCAAAAGGTACTTAATATGGGTCATTGATGTCGAGATCCACCTTATTGCCCTTGATTTATTGCATACTATCCAAGAGCTTGTCCTATAGAAACAGTTCCGGACCCTTAAACTGAGAAAGATAATTCCAGGGCACTTGCCTTCATAAAACGTCACATGGATAGTGACCTCTAGTTTGAGTTCATAAATGAGGATAGCACCATAAAGCTTTGGCAAGTGCTTCGCGAACGATATGGCAATGTTCGTGACTCCATCCTTCCGAATACAGAAGCAGAATGGAACGATCTTTGCTTCTCTAAATTTGATACAGTCATGCAATTTTATTCAGAAGCCCTTCGCATCAGAGCAATGATGCATCTCTGTGGAAAGACGATCACAGAAGACCAATTGATTGAGAAAACCCCCAATACCTTCCCCGTATATGCTATGAGGTCCTCTGATTTATTCCAGACTCATGTAAATGCTAGACGGATCACAAGTTTTCAACAGCTTATTGAAGCTATGGCCACTGCTGAAAGATATGGCAACGAGCTTGTGAAAAGAGAAAGCTTCAAGATAGCCATCAAGAGCATCGTCCTATGGCGAGAGAAAGTCACCATCGACGTCGTAATCCATATGATCAAAATGCTCAAGAAGGTAATCGCCCAAGGCGACAATCGCACTACCGTAGGAGGCGTGACTTTGAGGGAAGAAGGGTTGGAAACCATGGAGCCAACGTTGGCCATGGTCATCACTTTCCAACGCCACCAATCCTAGGGACTATGCATAATCCGCCAATGCGCCTCAATCAAGGGAGAATCCTCTTTATGGTATCTATTTATGATATGTAACTTCTGATCAATGGACCTGAATTTGCAATGTACCTAAGAAGGTAGCCACATCATGGTGATCAAGACATTGAGTTCAAAAAGACTTTAAATCTGGCGATGAATATAAAATGCCGCAGATTTTTATCTAGAATAGTCTTTTACTTTTCCAAGAATTATGTAATGGCAATTATGCCTTAATCAATAAAATGACTTATTGGATTAACTCTTTCTCATTAGCCTTACTCAATTGTATGGTGTCTAGGAAAGTAGCTTGAGATTAGTGGTACTTAATTGAGCCTCGCTCCACCGACATCTCCTCCCACTTTCCTAGTCATATTTAATTGGAATTACCAAACGGATTGAGTGACTACAATTTGTCTAAAGTTTGATTTTTATTTTGGATTAGATTTTGGTCATGAAACTTTGATGTAATCATTGGCTATTATTATTAAAGTCTCGATTTATTTTATCTCATGTCTTGTACATATTTTTTGACTTTATTACTTCAAAGATATAAGAGCCAATGGTTTTCATGTGGAAACACATTGTGAGAATAGACAAGAATTCCTTTATCACCTCTAATGACTACGGACATAAAAAGGTCTCAGAGAAACTTATGTGTCGATCGAGTGGGTTGTATGCAACCACTATTTGAATAATTGAATCCAATCATGTTATGAGAGATGATTTATGGGATTCTGACACATATAGGCTTTGGCATGATCGTTTGGGACACCCAGGTCATGATATGATGATCCGTATCTTAAAGACTTCACACAGACATCCATTTTTCAAAACGAAAAGAAGTAAAAATTGGATTTTGGACCCCGAAGGAGCCCTTGTGCCTCACGGTGCCATTCACCCACAAAACGGGCCGGCGCCGCCATCCCTTTGCGGCCTAAGAGTGGCTTTGATGCCACTTATGCTCCCATGACTCCTAATTTTACTTCTAAAGTCTATTGTGACTTCATGGCTCAACCAAAATCCTCATTGGTTATTTCTAAAGCCCGTTATTTGTTCTGCAAAGCCTGCTCTTTAGTAAAGGACACTAAAGAAAACATACCATTCTCACAAAGAATCCAAGGTGATATTTGCGGACCTATTCAACCACCTTGCTGACCATTTAGATATTTTATGGTGTGGGTTGATGCATCGACATGCTGGTCACATGTCATACTATTGTCCACAAGGAACACTGTATTTGCTCTCACTCCTAACCCAAATTATTAAGTTAAGGGCTCACCACCCTGATCATCCTATTAAGTCTACAAGATTAGACAACGCTGGGGAGTTTACATCAAAAACTTTTGATGAATATTGCATGTCCATTGGGATTGAAGTTGAACATCCTGTTCCTCATGTTCGCACCCAAAATGGTCTCACAGAAGCCGCCATTAAACGACCACAAATGGTCACTAGAGCATTGGTTATGCACACCAATCTTCCTATTTCTACTTAGGGGCTATGCAATATTGCATGCAGCTGTGCTTATTCGTCTGAGGCCTACTGCTACTCAACCTTTTTCTGCGTCCTAGATGGTGACTGGGTATGAGTCTGATGTCTCACACTTACGCATATTTAGGTGTGCAGTGTATGGGCCAATTGTGCCGCCACAGCACACCAAAATGGGTCATCAACGACGATTAGGTATTTATGTTGGATATGATTCTCCAACGATTGTCTGCTACTTAGAACCCTTGACAAGCGATCTCTTCACTGCTAGATTTGCGGATTGTCATTTTAATGAGACAGTCTTCCCATCGTTAGGGGGAGATAAGAACATAAATGGTCAACAGGAATGACAAGAATTATCATGGTCTGTCCCCACTATGTCTCATCTTGATCCCCGAACCGCACAGTTCGAAATTGAAGTGCGGAGAATTCTTGATCTTCATAATGTAGCAGAATTGATGCCTGATGCGTTTTCTGATATCGCTAAAATGACGAGATCACACATACCTGCTGTAAATGTGCCTACAAGGATTGATGTCCCTAAAATTAGAGGACATGACGCCATCTCAAGAGTACCTGAGAATGGCGCCAACATCCCCTCATTTTTGGTGACGTTGTGGCTAAGCCCACGGCTCCTGCCAGGAAGCGCGGGAGGCCCATAGGTTCGATGGATTCTTACCCAAGAAAGAAAGCTAGTTTGGCACAAAATAATCCATTAATCATCGATGTAAATAATCCATCTCATGAGGATATTTCGGATTATGGTTATGTCCAAGAGACATCATTGGGGGACGCTCCAATGTCAGAACCAATTCCAGAGAATAGAGAAATCTGCATGAATTACACTAGTGTACATGAGATGATGGATAGAAATTCTATGGCTATTGATGATGCATTTGCATATCATGTTGCAAAATGAATTATAGAATATGATGATATCGAACCTCGCTCTGTCGAAGAATGTCAACAAAGAGCGGATTAGCCTATATGGAAAGATGCGATCCGGGCTAAATTGGATTCACTAACAAAGAGACAGGTATTTGCGCCTATAATGCAGACACCTCCAGATGTAAAACCTGTTGCCCATAAATGGGTATTTGTTAGAAAGCGTAATAAGAAAAATGAGGTGGTTAGATATAAAGCCCACCTCGTGTCGCAAGGTTTCTCTCAACGCCCTGGAATCGACTACGAGGAGATGTACTCTCCTGTAATGGAAGTTATAACGTTCCGCTACCTTGTCAATTTGGTAGGTTCCGAAAAACTTGTGTCACGCCTTAAATTTTAGAATAAAAATTCAAAATTTGAAACATGAATTACTACAACTTAAAATAACCATCCTGAAAAATTTCTTTTTTCTTAACAACCTCACCACACAATTTAATTTCAAGAACCGAATTTAGTCTCGGTTAATTATTACAACTCACTCACAAAATAAATTGTAAAGCTCTAATGAGCATAACAAACCTCACAACTTAAATGAAAGCAAAATAAATGCTGCAACACTTAAACAACACGGTCACCTCCCTGGTTATCCTGATCTGCAGGAATATCCACTACACCATTTGAATAGTGTACCAGGATTGCAACAACACAAATCTCGGTAAGCTTTTGAAAGCTCATATGAGTAAAAAGAAAGAACGGTTGTTTAATTAAATCATAATTATTTTCAACCAAGTCAACACTCCACAATTTCCACATCCATAAGAAACCAAAAATCTCAAATCAATCACCAAATCGCAAATAAACACAAAACCCTAATTCACATCTTTTTTCTCAAAACCCGAAATCTTATTTATAAAAATACGGTATTTGACAGACTGGAGCTCTAACTGAATCGTAGCCCATCACCTGACCTAGGTTATGGCATCCGACATATTTATCTTTATCGTTTTTCATCAATATGTATACTTGTATACGTATTTAGAACGTCCGATAATCGTACATACTCAACCAATCGTATCCCATCATCCACCTAGGATTAGAGCATCCGATTCCCCCGTACCAGTCACTACGTTGACCCTAAATCCATAACGAGCACAACAATATGTTTTCACACAATGAAATTAACTCATCCAACATACATAATATTATTATGAAATTTAAGCATTTGAAATATAATTCAAATTATCATTCCAACTCAATTTTATCATCACACAACAACACATCAACCAATATATATATTCCACGTAAATATATATATATATATATACCTAATCATCCATTAAGGAATGACCACTAATACCATCTATAATTCACACAAGAAAATCGTGAAATTCATTTGTATTATTAAAATTCATTTTACTTACCTATAGACCGTAGTTGATCAAGTCCATATGATTTTAAAAATAAATATTTAATCCATAAATATTTTTCACACAATTACAAAAATAAATAATTTAAAGCACTCGGTTCGTAATATGAACCACGTGAGTTTTACTCACCTCGAAATTTCCGCTGCGTCTTCACTTAAATACAAATCACAATAATCCAAATGCTCGTCAACTCAAGCTGTCAAGTACCTAATCAAATATGGTCTTTACTTAGCAAACGAAGCACGAAATAAACTTAAATGATGATCCAACAGTCGGATTCTAAAATAAAGACGATCCAACGGTCGGATCAAATTTAAACGATAATCCAAATGTTAGATCCTCACGGATAGGCCTTGGAAACATCCTATCAAAATTATACGAAAATCCGACGGACGGATCTTCAAGAATCACTTCCCTAATCACTATTTTACAATTATACGAAGATCAAACGGTCGGAACTTCGCCTGTGACCACACAAAGTCATCGAGACAGTCATATGATCATCATATTAAAATTTGAAATAAAAGCGATGGTCTGATCTCCGTAAATCGTAAACCGAAGATAAACTGTAAAACCGTAAAGAGTAACGTCAAAACTTAAATTGACTATTTATCAACTTTTTCTAACATGACAATGTTATATATCAAAACGCTCGTATGGATGCATAGATTATCGTCCAGATAATATAAAATCAAAATTTGGTCCGACGCGCTGCCACACGCGACGGTCAGACTGCGGTCAACGCCGGTCAACCACCTCAGATGCAAAAGTTGTCAACTACAAACGTCTTCAAAATGAAATTATGAACAACTTTAATACCTGACTTTTTTCGAGATAAGATCTTGATCATCCTAGATCGGGCTTTGAAGTTGGATTAATCTCGGTCGCTTGATCAGATTACAGATCTCATCAGGGATGTCGAAACCTTCAACTCTTGATGTGCAACTCTACACTCAAAATCGTGATGCAAGCCACATATGGGATGATCAGGAGGAAGAGGACATCACGAAAATGATGAAGATCGGCCCGTGCATCGCCGGAAAAGTGGAATTCCGGCCGGGTCGGGTTTGAGGCTCGGAAAGAGGCTTCGATCCAAGCGGGGCAAGGCGAGGGCGGGGAGCTGCTGGGCTGCGGTGGAGGCTCGTGGTGGCGTGTGGCATCGGGTCGGGTCGGGTCGGGACTGGGGGGGGGGGGGGGGGGGAGGGGGAAGCTGCGCGTGAGAAAGAGAGAGGGGAGAGGGGGACTGAAATGCAAAAATCTGATTTTTCATGATATCTATAGAAAAATTTTAATTTTCAAATATTCATAACTTAATCATACGAACTCCGACTATTACGTTTCACATATGCACGAACTCGTATCGACGAGCTCTACAACTTTCATGAAGGAGGTTTTCCCAAATTTTGAACGTATAAAAAGTCGATTTTCACGACCTCCTAAATAACGTTAGTTTTCGAAAATAAAATCATTCGAAATCAACTTTCTCAAACCACGACATATCAATTAATCTTAAATATCATAATTCAATTAATATAACAATTATTGAATTACATAAATTTATTATATGAAAATTCGGGTCTTCACAATTTGACATGCAGCTTATGGATATGGTTACAGCATATCTCTATAGGGATCTAAATTCATATATATATATATATATATATATATAGGTTCCAGATGGACTTCAATTACCCTAATCAAGTGGCTCTAAATCATGGGGCGCGTTTTCAATAAGATTAAAATGCTCACTATATAGATTAAAACAATCTGGACAGATGTGGTATAACCATCTAAGTGACGACTTGATTGGGAAGGGATATATTAACAATGAAATATGTCCATGCATGTTCATTATAAGAACAAGTTCTGATTTGCAATCGTAGCAGTTTATGTCAATAACATGAACCTGATTGGAACTCTAGATGAGTTAAAGGAAACTGCTAAATACCTGAAATCTGAATTTGAGATGAAAGATCTTGGGAAAACACGGTTTTGTCTCGGTTTAGAACTCGAGCACTGTAGTGACGGGATTTTGATCCATCAGTCTGCATACACTCATAAAATTCTAAGGCGCTTTAATGAAGATAAAGCAAAGCATGTGAGTACTCCCATGATTGGCTGTAGTCTTGAGCCTAGAAAAGATCCGTTTCGTCCAAAGGATGAGGACGAAGGATCATTAGAGACCGAAGTGCCCTATTTAAGTGCAATAGGCGTATTATTATACTTAACTCAATGCACAAGACCGGACATCTCATTCGCAGTGAACTTGTTAGCTCGATATAGTTTTACGCCAACACGCCGCCATTGGATTGGTGTAAAGACAATCTTTCGATACTTAAGAGGTACGATAGATATGGGCCTATTTTATCCCTACAGAGAGAATGAATGACATAAATGTGGGATCGGACCTTAAGAGGCAAAACGCCACTGTCCAAAACCTTGCCGTCGGCCATGTTGCCGCCACAGGCACCGCCGCCGTCCATGGCAGCCGGCGTCCCCCTACTTCCCTCAATCAAAACGAAAATGATGTTTTGATGGGTTTTGCTGATGCAGGGTACCTCTCTGACCCTCACAAAGGTTTCTCCCAAACGGGTTATGTCTTTACCATGGGAAGCACTGCGATATCTTGGAGGTCTACAAAACATACCATTGTTGCTACTTCCTCAAAACATGCAGAGATTATTGCTCTACATGAAGCCTTGCGTGAATGCATATGGCTACGATCTATAATTAGACACATTCGAGGAAGTTGTGGTTTGAAGTCTACCACAGATGAACCTACATGTATTTATGAGGATAATGCAGCTTGTATTGAGCAAATGAAGTTAGGTTTCATCAATGGCGACAACACCAAGCATATATCGCCTAAATTCTTTTATAATCAGCAACAACAATCGCTTCTAAAGATTGAAGTGAATCAAATCTGATCAGAGGATAATGTAGCAGACTTATTCACTAAGTCGTTACCTAAATCCACCTTCGAGAAATATGTGAAGAGCATCGGATTGAGAAAGTTATCCGAACTCCCACGATTGTAGCAATGAGGGGGAGATATCGACATCAGGGGGAGTTATGATGTCTACATGTTCGATCTCAAAGAGTAGATGACGTATTGTACTCTTTTTCTCCTTCTCGAGCTTGTTTTTGTCCCACATGATTTTTCACTCGAGCAAGGATTTTAACGAGGCAACGGATGAAGCGTCACTACCAAGTTTGAGCGGCACAGGGGGGAGTGTTGAAGGAAAATTAGTTTTGTGTGCCTAATCAAACTAGGAGTAGTTCCATGGTTGTAATAGGAGAGAATGTTCTACAATTCCTAGTCCTATTCAGAATAGTTTTCCTTGTCTCATTAGAACATGTACTTTGTAATCCCTATATATAGGGCTCCTATTTTCAATAATGAAATACAATTCTCTCATCAATCTCTCTCAATTCTCATATCCTTAAACAAAATAGATGTTGTAGTGACTGCTGGTTGGCAATGAAAAACAATTCCCCTTTGATAATTGTGGTAACCACACAGTTAGAAGGGGGTATAAGGGTTGATTTTTTATTTATTTCTCTGTGCTCTTTAATTTTTGTATGTTATGAGCGGCCAAGCTTATATATGTGTAGCATTATGTGTAGAGAGGCTAACTTTTAAGGACAACTGCGCCGCATGTCTCTTTGTAATGTTACCGCATTGTCAATAAAATTATTGTTTATGTTTTTTTTTTAAAGTACATATTAAACTCGTTAACGCAATCAGTACTTGTTTTATTTCAAGTTGTACTCTGTAGCGATGGTGACGCTTCGAAGAATTAGAAGACTGTATTTCTACATGAGTGAAATTATCCAATGAAACAGATTTTAGGAATCCAAATATTATGGCTTTGCAGATTTAGTTCTGCCAAAACCAAATTCACTTTGCCCTTGTGATTAATGGTTGTTGTTATTTACACTATACTAGCATACTCACTAAATTAAAATTTAGATTACTAAAGTGTATTTGCTTTAATAGGAATGGACAACTGGATAACATTAAGTGAATTTTTTAGTTGTTAAAAAATGTTGATTATAAATGTTAAACATTAAGATCACCTAATAGATGTTAGATCACTTGTACTATCTGTACAGTAACTAATAAAAACTGCAGCAGATGTTTATATCAAAAATATAACTGCTGCAGCAGATATGTGACCATTTCTGGTGGGTTCGCTCATGTAAGTGCTGTAACAACTGGATTACGTGCCATTTAAGTTCAAGATCTGAGCAATCTTTTCCTTTATTGAAGTGGGGATTTACAGACTATAAAGTGCTGAATTATTAAAATACTGATCCTTCCAACCAAGGACTTTGAATTTGATGTGTCAATTCTCTTTATCAACAACTTCACAAGCAAGAGAATAAATATATAGTCAAGTCATGATGGCCAGGTCATTCTTCTCTGTTAGTGTTTGTGTACAAGACTACAAGTCAAAGGTTTCTGATCTCAGCTCATATTCAAAGACGAGAAGCCACTTTAGACCTGAAGATTATCATATCACGTTTGAAGCAAAAGGCCAACTGCTGTAGCCAAACACTAAATCTCAGAAAACCCAAAACTCTGTTTGCTTCCAAAATCCTTAGAAATCAAGACTATGACTTCAAAGGAGGAGCTTGAAGTTGTGGAGGCAGGTGACTCGGATAATAGCCAAATGCCGGAGCAGTTTCCGATGACGACTACTGAATCATATGTTCTCCAAAACCAGAATGGCAGAAGCCGAGCAGAACCAGAGCTGCAGAAGAAGCTGAACAAGTTGAGATCAATCAAGCTCGGAAAATCACCATCGAGAAAAAGATCTAAGCGCAGATCGAATGATGCAACTGCAGATGATCCACAGGCAAGTCTGTTATTCATTTTCCAATCTAGCTTTAGGTTGAATGCTTTGCTTAAAATACAAAGAGATTGAAGATCAATTGCCCATTTTTGCTTTTTGTTTTTGGGGTGGTGGTTTTTCTGCAGAGTTCAGCTAGAGTATTGGTAAGGAGGTCTAGTTTTAAGCCTGTAAACAATTTAACAAGAATGTCAAGCGTAAAATTCAAGAACCCTTTGGTGAGGAAGAGCTCGGGAGGAACCCAACTGAATCACCTGAACAAGTACAAATCATCATCATCACCAAACTTTTTGAAGGAGACCTGCTGCTCCATTGAGAAAAGGACGCAGTTTCAGGGTAGCCCCCGCTCTTCGGAATCAAGTTATTGCAGCACTAGTAATTCAACGCCAAACTCTGCTCACAAGTCAGCAAGACTGTCTAGAACAAAATCCAAGACTCGTATGCTTCGGAACAAGTCTGGAATGTCTGAATCTCGAGACTTGGGGGTGCAAAGAGCTACATGCTCTTCGGCTCTCAAGCATTCCAAGTCCCCTCCTGAGGTGAAGGATCTTCATGCAGAAGGAAGTGAATCTGAAGGAGCTTCAGCCACCATGCCTTGTCCATTCACTTATTGTTCTCTGCATGGTCATCGCCACGCCACTGTACCTCCCCTCAAGAGCCTCATTTCGATAAGGAAGCGCTTGTTGAAGACTCAGAAAGGAATGAAACAGACAACTCGATCCCCACGTAGAGCGAAAAAGTCTGGCAAAATTAAGGAAGATGAGATGAATCAAATGGTCAGCATTGGAGACGACGAAGTTCATGGAACAACTTCTGTTTTGGTGGAAAAATTGGGCCCAGAAGAGCTTTTACAAGTCCTTGATGAAACTTGCAGCAAAGGCAGCAAAGATAAAGACAACTATGATCTTTCCAACGTTTCCAAGAAGCTCTTTGGTGAAGCTCCGGAGGAGAGTGTGCAAGAAACAAGTGATCTTGCCACAGTAGAACAACATGCTTTGGTGCCACCCTCATCACTTGGTGATTTATGTCCAGAAGGTTGTTGCATCGGAACAGCTTCCGAAGTCACCAACACAGACATAAAAGAAGAGAAATGTGCAGCATCTTGTCACAATGAAGGTGTTAATTTCACTTGCACTGATAAATTGAACAGAAGCAGTCCTAAATCAATTCCAGAAAATGTGGAATCTGATGTTTGCACTACTGTCAAACTCCCTGATGAAGTTGCGGAATCAACAAGTGACAATGAAAGTGAAAACAATTGTGCTTCTGGTGGTGAGCCACCAGATGAACATACAACAGCCATTGAGCAAAAATATGGAAGTTTGGTGACAGACAAAAGTGGTAGTGTGGAGTTGGACAAAAATCAAAGTGCGGAGTGTGGTATGCAGGCGAAAAATCACAAGTATATCACTATGTGGAAGTTGATGTACAAACATGCAGTGAAGGGTAACACAGCAGATGTTGGAAACCCTCTCCCTCTTCATGGAGAAGACAAAGAAGATCCAGTAGAAGGTACCACTGGCGTGCTTGAAACCGACAATTCATCATTTCCTGAAACAGATGAGCATACAGCTTTGACAAATCACAGTGCAGGAGACCAAGATCTTGAGCTCTGTCATGCCATTGACCTAGTCCAGGATGCATTTGATAAAATTCTTCTCCCAGAAGTTCAGGACAGCTCATATGAATCAGTTACTAGTGACATAAACTCAGGCCAGGAAGGATTGCAGCTGAGGAAGGATGAAGGAGGGGAGCATAGAACCTTAACTTCTGGTGATTCTTCAGAGGACAGAATGGTACAGAATCCAGAAAAAACACAGTCGGAAGCTGAAAACAGCGATGCTCCCAAAGAGAAAGTAGTGGAAGACAAGTTGGAACAGAACACGCCCACGCCCAAGCGCTGGAGCAGTCTGAAAAAGTTTATTCTTCTCAAGAGATTTGTCAAGGCAATTGAAAAGGTGAGGAACCTCAGTTACCGGAAGCCACATTACCTACCCTTGGATCCTGACCCAGAGGCAGAAAAAATTAATCTACGGCGGCAGGAAATTGAAGACAAAAAGAGTGCTGATGAATGGATGCTTGATTACGCACTTCAAAAGGTGATATCTAAGCTACCTTCAGCTCAACAAAGAAGAGTGGCATTACTTGTAGAAGCTTTTGAAACAGTTCTCCCTTTCCCTGATATTAGAACTGACCAGAGGTCCAAATCAATGGATTCGACTGCAGCAGATCTTAAAGCCTGCAATGGCTTGCCGAATCAAAATGCTGATGAAACTGGTAAAGAGAGTGATTCTGGAACTTCTGCCAAAATCTTGTTTGGGAGTATGTCATGTCCTGAAGAAAATTTAAGTAAGTGTACAGATAAGTTCATTGATGTTAAAATGAATCAACAGCGAAGTCCAGTTAAATCTCTTATGCTCAACGAATCAAGTGTAGAAGACTGTTCCACTAAAACAGAAGTCGATTTACCTGCTTTTGGAGCCACGGATAAGGACCAGCAGGGGACACATGTTTATATCAAGAATGGTGATGGGGAGGACACAGTCTTTTCCATTGACGATGATACAGAGTTTCCCAATGTTTCTTCATCAGAAAGTAAAGATCCCCAGTTCTGTAAAGAAACCTCCTTGAAGCAAGAGGAAGATGGTAGCACCAGTTATGAAGTTCTCGAAAACGAAAAAGTGCAAGAGACCCCAACAGAACATATTTCACATATTTCTGTCAGTTGTTTGGATCGTGGAAATATGAATTCCGATGTGGAAAGCAGCAATGGAGAGACAGGTAAGTTAAACACCAGCAGCAATGGTGCAGGATCAGATTTGTGTGAGGAAATGGGGGTCTCTTTAGCTCCCATCAGGTACCCTGAGGTGCCAATGGTAGCAACAGAAGGATCAAATGGAGGAGGGGAAACCAGTGCAAAATCTGGATTCTTTCAAGAATCCTCTCCACCCGAAGAGTCTCATTCGGAGAGCGATGCTGATGTAACACATGTCACTCAGTTGGAAAAACAGAACTACACAAGGCTATGGTACTTTGTATATAAGCACATGGTATCAAGCATTGCTGAAAAAGATGGAGATGAAGCACATGATGGAGCAGATGAGGAACAAGGAATTGACACCAACACATTGCCTCGAGCAGAGATGGATCCAGAGCTGAGCTTGACAAATCAGCATGCAGACAACAAAAAGAATGAACTCCGCCGTATTGAAACTGTCAAAATGGTGGAGAAAGCAATTGATGAAATACTTCTTCCAGAAAACCAGGATGAATCAGAAGACGATCAATTAAGCACTAGAGACTTAATTTCAGACCAGGAACCACCAGAAAATAAAGTTGGCATAGAAGGAAAATCTTTCGCAACTTTTTCCAACTTTGCCAAAGATAGCTTCAGAGTCTGCAGAAAGAAAGCAGGTGAAGATCCAGAACAAATATTGCTCAAATCTGATAATACTGTCGTTGAGGATGAAGAGAAGGAAGTGCTCTTGGTAGAAGAAAAACCTAAACAGAAAATGTCAAAGAACTGGAGAAATTTGAAGAAAATGATTCTGCTTAATAGGTTTATCAAGGCATTAGAGAAGGGAAAGAAGTCCGAGCCACGAGGGCCAAAATATCTGCTCTTGGAGCCTGTCCGCAAAGCAGAAGAAGTTGATCTAAAGCATCAAAACATGGATGAGAGGAAGAATGCTGAGGAGTGGATGCTTGATTATGCACTTCAAAAGGCTGTTGCTAAATTAACTCCAGCTCGGAATAGAAAAGTAGCACTGCTTGTTGAGGCTTTCGAAACAGTTATTCCAAATAATGGAATCCCAAACCCATTCAAGCCAGAAGTCATAAGCTAAGGTAATAATACAGATCCTCCCACTTTTTTCTTTCAAATTATATATAATGATATTTGCAAAGTGCACACAAATACGCGCAAGCTATAGACATTGGACAGCTACAGATATAAGATATCTTAAGGTTAACAGTAGACTTCATTTCATCTATGAGAGAGTGTCTAAAGTGTGAAAGCATCTTGTGTACAACCTCTCACATTCTAGTCATGTCACCAACATTCTGAGAAGGAGGTCGCATACAACAGTTCTGTGCAAAAACTTCTAGGTGTCTGAGCACCTTTATATAAGTTCTGTGTTGGACAAGTGAAAGGCCCGGATAATATGATTATGGTCTCGAACTAATGACAATAATGTTTGCTCATATATACCTGTGATGTTTGCTTATACGTACCTGTGATGGTTGGTAGCAGCTGATCATTCTATCTTTAACAAGCGCAGGTATAACAAACCTAAGGAAGCTATTTGGTTGGAGAAACCTCAGTTGAATTGCTAAGCTATTGTTTATATCGTTCAAATGGCAGAAGTATAGGGTATAATATAAGTCATCTTATAAGGAAGAATTGAACTATTGAAGTTTGCAAATTGCATGTGGTTACAAAATTTGTTTCTTTGGTATTTTGCCTAATTCATACTGTTACTTCATTTTGTTTGCATCTTTTGTTAGAATAAATCCCAAATTCACACGTGTTGGAAATTACGAATAGGAAAGACAGCTGAGAACTGTGCATCTGTTGGAGCACATTGAACATTATTTTTATGAATTTTGAGTACATTTTGAAATTAAAACCTACGTAGTCGGGCCATTCATCGAATAACTAGGCGCACACACGACATGGCTCACCAGTAAAACCCAATACAAGTAGAGCACTAACTTTCAACAGCTTCGGACTAATGTACTTGTCCTTCATTACAGAGCCACTATTTACAACCAAGGCATCACCTATTTTGCAGTCACTGAAAATTGCAGATTGCCAAACCAATTAAAATATACCCAAAACTATGAAAATTCGCATCATCTACTGTGCTTGTTCTTCAAAATTCCATGGCAACGTAGAGACAAAAACTGCATGAAGGTGATTTTAGAGCAAGCACAATTGCAGCTGGTCGAACTCGGGTTCTCTATCAACATTTAGTTGGAAAGAAGTACTTCATCGCTCGATGAGACGGTGATGCCTTTAATTAGAGGTGAAGTGGTCTGTGACCACATTTCGTTCGAATCTAGGAGGTTATTGCTTTCATATCGCGGTGAGATGGTTTGTTGCTGGTGTCAGATCAAATCAATCCTGCTCCAGTTTTTTCAGGCCTTGGTGGGGTGTAGCGCTCTGGTTCCCGTGGTGTGGATTTGATTAGTGACAAGACTCTTGGGAGGGCAATTTTCGAGTTCGTGTAAGTGAAGTCAATTTGTTCTTCAGGCGAAGTTTCTGGTTGCCAGTGGTCGGGGTTGCCTCAACGGCTCAACCTTCCGTCGCTAGTGATGGTTTTTTAAGGTGGACGATCCCTGGACATGGTGCTGGGTTTGACGGTTTGCGTCTTCTCTGATTGTTCTTGTGACAGGGCTTTTGGGCCCAGTTTCAGGTCCCAAATTGGGCTTATTTGGCTTGATCAGTTTGTCAATTGGATCATTTTGGAGGATGTCTTGAAACCCTCATATATTACTTGGTCATTTTTGTGAGCCAATGTAGGGTTGGATTTACTAGACCAGCATTTTTGAGAAGTCCATGGTCCTTATTTAGGGTTTAGGCGTTATTGCTTAGTATTTTATTTCATTGCGGTTTGCGAGTCTATTGCCTGTTAAGATCTCTTCTATGAACTTTTCTAAGAAGTATCTACTCTCATCGTACCATAAATGAGTGCTAAGGCGGGCTAGTTGGTAGATTATGATTTTACCTTGGTAGAGCGAACTTTTTTAAGGGTCTATAAGCCGCTTCAGTATGTTTCGAATGAGCGGTATTCGTAAAGTTTAGAGACTGCTTGAGGCTTTAGATTACAGATTCAGATTTGTTATGTTACGTCCCGAACCCAGAATTTTCGATTTTTATTAATTTGACGGTAAATGTCAATTACACTTACTTTTACTCCGTAATATGATTTTAGTGGCCCTAAAAGTTGACTTTTTGTTCGGGTCATAAATTGAGAAAATGTTATTCATGGAAGTCGTAGATGATGTTAAACCGAGAACATGCATACGTGGTTCGTAAAAATCGGAGTTAGTATGCGAAAGTTATAAGCGAAAAACTAAATTTACTATTCCCGGTTACTGTTCATAGTAAAATTCTTTAAATAGGAAGTTACTGTGGTAAGTTTCCAAAATTGGAAACTTACCCGGCCTTTTCTCTCTCCTCTCCCCCGATTTCTTCCTCCTCCAGTTCGGCCGAAACCCCTCCCTCTGAGTTCCTGCGATTCCGGCCGCCCCACGACGAAACCCGGACGTTCCTGGGTTCGCCTCTTCCTCCTCGTCATGCTCATGGTCACATTTCATGGTATCTCGACCGGAGGAGCTCGGAATTGAGCCATAAAGCTCACTGTAGCAGATTGGGTTTTTCGGTGATTTCCGGCGATTTCGGTCGTCTCCGGCCACCAAACCGGTGTCGAAGGTTCGGTTTTCTCCACTGATCATTTCCCCTATGGCCTTGTGTCTCGATTTGCTGTGTAGAAGTCGAATTGTTGAATTGAAATTCTAGGGTTCTTGGATAATTTCTGGGTTTATGTTCATTCGTTGATTTCGACTGGTTTTGATTGTTATTTGGATGTGTTGTAGTTGAATGAAATGATCAGTGAGTAGAATTGATGTTGTGGATGAAATTTGGTGGCCATAGGAGGAGGTTGATTCCGGCGAGTAACCGCCACTCGCCGCCACTGTGGGCGGCGCGTGAGGTGGTGTAGGACAGGTTTCTGATTGTCGTAATTGGTTATTAAGTCGATAGTATAATGTAGTTTGCACATTGGTGACTTCGGATTAATTTTGTGAAGTGTAGATATGGTTTTCGTTATGGTGTGAAATTCATTGATTAATTCACGAATAATCCGTGTATCGGAATTCCTTAATCGGAAGCTCAAAGTAAAGAAATGAAGTTAGAAAAGTGAAATTTGAGATTTTTAAGCAAATAATAACAATTGGGATATGGTTTGGTTTTGGTGGATTTAATTTTTATCCGTCCTGTACTTATTGGTTTATGAACGTTATATGGTACAGGACGTGAGGAGGATTCCTACGAAGAGGGTTCGGATCGACGGCAGGCTTAGCCATATACGGTGAGTGGACGTTTGATTTTAAAGTCATGCATGCAATTAAATTTTCTAAGTTTCGAAATTATTTAAAGCATTTATTATTTAATGAGCAAATTATTCGATTTTTGATTATGAAATTAGTTATGGTTCAAATTGCCGATTAGAAGTGGTTATGTTCCATTTCGAACTTTTTATTAGAAATAATCTTCGATAAGATTATTTCTGAAAATGGAAGTATCATTATTTGTTAATAGATTCGGATTTCTCGAAAAGTCTTCGGAAAGGGAAGATTTCTTCGAGATTATAAACTTACATGATTTTAATATATTGATTCATAATTTTGAATCATGTCGACGTGCGGGGTCACGTCGTTGGACTAAATTCCTTTCTTGTGAGACTTCGAGGAAATCTCACAAATTCTCGATTTTCATATGGTTTTTCCCCACCATACCTGGGTCGATATACGTTATTGCTAGCTAGCCTATTAGTACTCCTCCCTACTTACTTTGTGTTTGTGGGTGAGTAGAGCCGAGCATGGGATGCTCTTGAGTGTGGGACACTCCGACCCGAGCCTTAGCGGCTCACTTTATTTTATTGTATGGTGATGACGTTTTTCCTCATACCTTTTAAATTATTTACTTATTTATTTATTCGTCCGACTAGCAGGGTCGGTCGAACTTCCCTTAAGCCAGCGGGGCTGGCTTAGTCATGGAAGTGATTTGGAAACCTTTGGTTCCCTATTGCATGCATTAAGAATGTTCTAAACAATAAAAATGGGAAAGTGAGAAACACTTCTTTCTTGATTAAATATTTTTGTCCACTCACAACTAACGTTTTATCGCTTACTTTCCCCTGGGCTTTTCGGTTTCCTTTGCCCAGTTCGCAGTGTTGCTGTTCGGCGTGGGATCGAGGCTTAGCACCAGTTCTGCCACTTGCCTTTCGTAGGTTAATATTAACCTACCCCATGTAATATATTTGCTTTTATTGTAGATTGCTCTGATAACCCTAAGAGGCTGCATTGTATAAATTTTACTGCCTTACGTTTAGTTGTTGCTTAATGACTGTGGTGGTTGTGAAATATATGATGACTGCTTGTTGTGAGATCTTGAATTTAGAAATATGTGTTTTGTCGTTTTTCTCACAGGTTGGGTTGTCCACTTTTAAGGGAAGTTCTGTCGAATTTTTCTTAAAAGTGGGCCCCGCAGAGTCCATCTTGAAAATTTGAAAGGATTTTCGGGATGGGTTCTGACAGTTGGTATCAGAGCTTTAGGTTTTCTGTTTCCTGTCACTTCTACTATCTTATGTACTTGAGGACATCTAGTATCTTCCGAGTGATGGCCCGACCGCGGCGGATCCCCATCATGTGCTCTTCGATGCTAGTATGTTCTTAGGTGTATAAGGTAGTTATCCTGGTATCTTTACTGTAAATTGTTTAATCTTCTTTTTCATCTCAGGTGCTATGCCTCCTAGACGCCGAAATCGCGGGGAGACTCCTCCCGCTCCAGGAGACGAGAATGCTTCCAGAGGACTAGCAGATGCCTTGGGACGTATTGTCCAACAGCTGACAGCAGCGCTTCCTGGCTCCAGGACTGATTTTACCATGGAGCGAGCAAAGAGACATGGAGCTTATAGTTTCTCCCATGCTCCGAATGCTATGGATGCCCAGAATTGGCTGAACAAGATGGAGAGGGTCTTTGCTCAGATTAATTGTCCAGAGGAACGAAAAGTGGGGTTGGCAGTAGACTTTCTTGACGGAGTGGCCTTTGATTGGTGGGATACGACTAGCAGAGATTTGGGGGACGTCGGTCCGATAACTTGGGAACAGTTCAAGGAATATTTTAATAGGCGGTACTATGGCACAGCTATCCGTGACAGGATGAAGTATGAGTTTCTACATCTAGAGAAAGGGGATAAGTCGGTGACGGAGTTTGAACAGCGATTCACCCAGTTAGCCCAGTTTGTGCCAGATCTGATAAGTACTGAGGAGGAGCGGATCTACAGGTTCATTGAAGGTTTGGGGGGTGATTATCGTATTCAGTTAACAGCCATACCCTTTTACACCTATCATGAGGCAGTTAACGCCGCTCTGAGGCTGGAGACTATGTACCTATCGGGAGTTCGACCCCGAGACTTAGACAGTCTTAGCCAGGGCCCATCGAAGAGATCAGCTTCCACCTCCGGTTCAGGATCATCAGCAAGTAGTGGACAGAGTAGTGGATCTAGTGCTGGATCTCGATTTAGACGCGGGGGGCGCACCAGGAGATTCAATCGGGGACAGTTAAGTGGACGTCAGTTTGGACAGAGCAGGATTAGTTCTAGCAGTCAGCACAGAACTCCAGCTAGTCAGCCAGCCCAGTATGGGCAATATCAGTCAGTGGGGTGCTTTGAGTGTGGACAGCAAGATCATTTTAAAAGGGACTGCCCCCTGTTGACTCAGAGAGTTGTACCTACCCATTTTCAGGCGACAGGTCAGTCATCCGCTGGTAATTCTACTAGTGGTAATGTGGCTTCTTCCAGCGGTACGCGCGCCGGTGCAATAACTCGTGGCAGTTCCCAGCAAGGTAGGGGTCAGAGAGGACGCCCCACGACTCATGCAAGATTACATGCCATGACTCAGCAGGAGGGCCGCGATTCACCAAATGTTATCCTCGGTATGTTATCTGTGTTTGGTCAACCTGCTTATACTTTAATTGATCCTGGTGCTTCGCATTCATTTATGTCAAGTAGATTTGCATGTTTTGCAAATGTACCGCTGTCGCCCCTTATGGGCGAGTGGTATGTATCTCTACCTGCGGGAGCATCATTTAAGATAGAGTGGGTTTTTAAAGGTTGTAGTGTGTTGATTGATAATGTTGATTTGGAAGTTGATCTAATCCCTTTAGATCTTGTAGAATTCGATGTGATTTTGGGAATGGAGTTTTTAGCAACTCACCGGGCTAATGTTGATTGCTTTCGCAAGATTGTGGTGTTTAGAAGTCCAGGGAAGCCAATAATTTTCTTTCAGGGTGATCGGAATGTTCTCCCTTCTTGCCTAATTTCAGCTTTAACGGCTGAAAAGCTTTTGAACAAGGGTTGTCAGGCTTACTTAGCTCACATGGTAGATACCAGCAGGGAGGAGTTGAGTATTGAGGATATACCAGTGGTTAGGAAATTTCCCGATGTATTTCCAGATGAATTACCTGGCTTACCCCCGGTAAGAGAGATAGACTTTACTATCGATTTGATTCCGGGAACAACACCTATATCTCAAGCACCTTATCGGATGGCCCCTGCTGAATTAAAAGAATTGAAGACTCAGCTACAAGAATTAGTGGATAAGGGGTTCATTCAATCTAGTGTGTCTCCGTGGGGTGCCCCGGTTTTATTTGTTAAGAAGAAGGATGGCACTTTGAGACTGTGCATTGATTACAGAAAGTTGAATAAGGTTACGGTGAAGAATAAATATCCTTTACCGCGAATTGATGACCTGTTCGATCAGTTGAGGGGAGCTACAGTATTTTCTAAGATTGATTTAAGGTCTGGGTATCATCAATTACGGATAAGGGAATCTGATATCCCTAAGACCGCCTTCCGATCACGATATGGTCACTACGAATTCAGAGTAATGCCGTTTGGACTAACCAATGCTCCTGCAGCTTTTATGGATCTTATGAATCGAGTATTCCGTCCTTATCTGGATCGTTTTGTGATCGTATTTATTGATGACATTCTGGTCTACTCTAGAAATGATTCCCTGCATGTCAAGCATTTGAGAGTTGTGCTACAGACTTTGAGGGAAGCACAGTTGTACGCTAAGCTTAATAAATGTGAATTTTGGCTCAACAGTGTAGGGTTTCTGGGCCATATTGTTTCTGCAGAAGGCATTAGTGTGGACCCTCGGAAGGTAGAAGCAGTGTTAAATTGGGAGAGACCTACTACAGTGACGGAGATTCGTAGCTTTTTGGGCTTAGCAGGTTATTATCGGCGATTCGTACAGGATTTTTCAAAAATTGCAGCTCCTCTCACTCGACTGACTAGGAAGGGTGTGAAGTTTATCTGGTCAGAGGAGTGCGAACAAAGTTTTCAAGAACTTAAGGGACGTCTAACTAGTGCTCCAGTGTTAGCATTGCCTGACGATAGTGGAGAATTTGTGGTGTATAGTGATGCTTCAAGACAAGGCTTGGGTTGTGTTTTAATGCAACATGGGAACGTGATTGCATATGCTTCCAGACAGCTAAAGCCACATGAATTGAATTATCCGACGCATGACCTTGAGCTTGCCGCTGTGGTACTTGCACTTAAATTATGGAGACACTACCTGTACGGAGCCAGATGTCAAATTTTCACGGATCACAAGAGTCTACAATATTTGCTTACGCAAAGAGACATAAACTTGAGACAAAGAAGATGGTTGGAATTGATCAAGGACTATGATTGTACGATCGAGTATCATCCAGGAAGAGCCAATGTAGTAGCTGATGCTCTTAGTAGGAAATCATATCCTACCATGCCACCCTCTCCTTCCTTATCGTATTTGAGAGCAGTGCGGGTTCCACTCCTTTACGAATTACGAGCTACTGGAGTTAACTTGGAAGTGATTGAAGAATCCGCAGCCTTAATAGCCAGCTTCCAGGTGAGACCCGTTTTTATTGATAGAGTACGAGAAGCACAACAACATGATGACTATCTAGAACGGTTAAAAGAGGCAGTGGAAAATGGTACTAGAGTAGACTTCACTATCAGCAGGGATGGAGCTTTGATGTCCGGGAATCGAATTTGTGTGCCAGACCGAGATGATCTTAAACAAGAGATATTAGAGGAGGCCCATAGTTCTGCTTATGCCGTGCATCCTGGCGGGACTAAAATGTACCGGACTTTGAAAGAATACTATTGGTGGCCTAATATGAAGAGGGAAATTGCAGCTTATGTAAGTAGGTGTTTGATATGTCAACAAGTGAAAGCCGAAAGACAGAAGCCCTCGGGTTTGCTACAACCGTTACCAATACCCGAATGGAAATGGGAACATATCACTAAGGACTTTGTATCCGGATTACCACGTACCGGAAGTAGTCAAGACAGTATTTGGGTAATTGTAGACCGACTCACCAAGTCCGCGCATTTTCTACCTGTTAAGAAGACTTATAAGATAGATAGATATGCGGAGTTGTACGTGAATGAGATAGTAAAACTTCACGACACACCTGTCTCTATTACATCTGATCGGGACCCCCGTTTCACTTCAAAGTTTTGGCGTAAGCTGATGGAAGCTTTGGGTACTCAATCTCAGTTCAGCACTGCATTTCATCCGCAAACAGATGGGCAAACGGAGAGAACTATTCAAACTCTAGAAGACATGTTGAGAGCTTGTGTTTTGCAGTTTAGAGGAAATTGGGACAGCCACCTAGCTTTGATAGAATTCGCTTATAATAACAGTTATCATTCCAGCATTGGCATGGCTCCCTATGAAGCTCTTTATGGAAAACAGTGTCGTACTCCTTTGTGTTGGAACGAAGTAGGAGAAAGGAAGCTTATTGGTCCAGAGATGGTGCAGATTACAACTGAAAAGGTGAAAGTGATTAAAGAAAAGCTGAAAGCAGCCCAGAGTAGACAAAAGAGCTATGCGGATAATCGAAGGAAAGATTTAGAATTTCAAGTTGGTGATCGGGTGTTTCTAAAACTATCACCTTGGAAGGGTATTGTAAGGTTTGGAAAACGTGGAAAACTCAGCCCCAGATACATCGGACCATATCAAATTGCTGAACGGATTGGTTCGGTCGCTTATCGGCTAGTATTACCTTCAAGACTGTCCAAGGTACATGATGTCTTCCATGTTTCCATGCTCCGCAAGTATATTGCTGATCCTTCTCATGTCCTTCAAGAGCAGCCCATAAGATTACGGGAAGATCTAACGTATGAAGAAAAACCAATTCAAGTTCTGGATAGAAGAGAGCAGATACTCAGGAACAAAACGATACCATTAGTTAAGATACTTTGGAGTAATCATATGGTAGAAGAAGCTACTTGGGAACCAGAGGATCAAATGAGACGACAGTATCCCCACCTTTTCTAACAGGTATGTCAATTTCGAGGACGAAATTCCTTAAGGGGGGGAGATTGTTACGTCCCGAACCCAGAATTTTCGATTTTTATTAATTTGACGGTAAATGTCAATTACACTTACTTTTACTCCGTAATATGATTTTAGTGGCCCTAAAAGTTGACTTTTTGTTCGGGTCATAAATTGAGAAAATGTTATTCATGGAAGTCGTAGAGGATGTTAAACCGAGAACATGCATACGTGGTTCGTAAAAATCGGAGTTAGTATGCGAAAGTTATAAGCGAAAAACTAAATTTACTATTCCCGGTTACTGTTCATAGTAAAATTCTTTAAATAGGAAGTTACTGTGGTAAGTTTCCAAAATTGGAAACTTACCCGGCCTTTTCTCTCTCCTCTCCCCCGATTTCTTCCTCCTCCAGTTCGGCCGAAACCCCTCCCTCTGAGTTCCTGCGATTCCGGCCGCCCCACGACGAAACCCGGACGTTCCTGGGTTCGCCTCTTCCTCCTCGTCATGCTCATGGTCACATTTCATGGTATCTCGACCGGAGGAGCTCGGAATTGAGCCATAAAGCTCACTGTAGCAGATTGGGTTTTTCGGTGATTTCCGGCGATTTCGGTCGTCTCCGGCCACCAAACCGGTGTCGAAGGTTCGGTTTTCTCCACTGATCATTTCCCCTATGGCCTTGTGTCTCGATTTGCTGTGTAGAAGTCGAATTGTTGAATTGAAATTCTAGGGTTCTTGGATAATTTCTGGGTTTATGTTCATTCGTTGATTTCGACTGGTTTTGATTGTTATTTGGATGTGTTGTAGTTGAATGAAATGATCAGTGAGTAGAATTGATGTTGTGGATGAAATTTGGTGGCCATAGGAGGAGGTTGATTCCGGCGAGTAACCGCCACTCGCCGCCACTGTGGGCGGCGCGTGAGGTGGTGTAGGACAGGTTTCTGATTGTCGTAATTGGTTATTAAGTCGATAGTATAATGTAGTTTGCACATTGGTGACTTCGGATTAATTTTGTGAAGTGTAGATATGGTTTTCGTTATGGTGTGAAATTCATTGATTAATTCACGAATAATCCGTGTATCGGAATTCCTTAATCGGAAGCTCAAAGTAAAGAAATGAAGTTAGAAAAGTGAAATTTGAGATTTTTAAGCAAATAATAACAATTGGGATATGGTTTGGTTTTGGTGGATTTAATTTTTATCCGTCCTGTACTTATTGGTTTATGAACGTTATATGGTACAGGACGTGAGGAGGATTCCTACGAAGAGGGTTCGGATCGACGGCAGGCTTAGCCATATACGGTGAGTGGACGTTTGATTTTAAAGTCATGCATGCAATTAAATTTTCTAAGTTTCGAAATTATTTAAAGCATTTATTATTTAATGAGCAAATTATTCGATTTTTGATTATGAAATTAGTTATGGTTCAAATTGCCGATTAGAAGTGGTTATGTTCCATTTCGAACTTTTTATTAGAAATAATCTTCGATAAGATTATTTCTGAAAATGGAAGTATCATTATTTGTTAATAGATTCGGATTTCTCGAAAAGTCTTCGGAAAGGGAAGATTTCTTCGAGATTATAAACTTACATGATTTTAATATATTGATTCATAATTTTGAATCATGTCGACGTGCGGGGTCACGTCGTTGGACTAAATTCCTTTCTTGTGAGACTTCGAGGAAATCTCACAAATTCTCGATTTTCATATGGTTTTTCCCCACCATACCTGGGTCGATATACGTTATTGCTAGCTAGCCTATTAGTACTCCTCCCTACTTACTTTGTGTTTGTGGGTGAGTAGAGCCGAGCATGGGATGCTCTTGAGTGTGGGACACTCCGACCCGAGCCTTAGCGGCTCACTTTATTTTATTGTATGGTGATGACGTTTTTCCTCATACCTTTTAAATTATTTACTTATTTATTTATTCGTCCGACTAGCAGGGTCGGTCGAACTTCCCTTAAGCCAGCGGGGCTGGCTTAGTCATGGAAGTGATTTGGAAACCTTTGGTTCCCTATTGCATGCATTAAGAATGTTCTAAACAATAAAAATGGGAAAGTGAGAAACACTTCTTTCTTCATTAAATATTTTTGTCCACTCACAACTAACGTTTTATCGCTTACTTTCCCCTGGGCTTTTCGGTTTCCTTTGCCCAGTTCGCAGTGTTGCTGTTCGGCGTGGGATCGAGGCTTAGCACCAGTTCTGCCACTTGCCTTTCGTAGGTTAATATTAACCTACCCCATGTAATATATTTGCTTTTATTGTAGATTGCTCTGATAACCCTAAGAGGCTGCATTGTATAAATTTTACTGCCTTACGTTTAGTTGTTGCTTAATGACTGTGGTGGTTGTGAAATATATGATGACTGCTTGTTGTGAGATCTTGAATTTAGAAATATGTGTTTTGTCGTTTTTCTCACAGGTTGGGTTGTCCACTTTTAAGGGAAGTTCTGTCGAATTTTTCTTAAAAGTGGGCCCCGCAGAGTCCATCTTGAAAATTTGAAAGGATTTTCGGGATGGGTTCTGACAGTTGGTATCAGAGCTTTAGGTTTTCTGTTTCCTGTCACTTCTACTATCTTATGTACTTGAGGACATCTAGTATCTTCCGAGTGATGGCCCGACCGCGGCGGATCCCCATCATGTGCTCTTCGATGCTAGTATGTTCTTAGGTGTATAAGGTAGTTATCCTGGTATCTTTACTGTAAATTGTTTAATCTTCTTTTTCATCTCAGGTGCTATGCCTCCTAGACGCCGAAATCGCGGGGAGACTCCTCCCGCTCCAGGAGACGAGAATGCTTCCAGAGGACTAGCAGATGCCTTGGGACGTATTGTCCAACAGCTGACAGCAGCGCTTCCTGGCTCCAGGACTGATTTTACCATGGAGCGAGCAAAGAGACATGGAGCTTATAGTTTCTCCCATGCTCCGAATGCTATGGATGCCCAGAATTGGCTGAACAAGATGGAGAGGGTCTTTGCTCAGATTAATTGTCCAGAGGAACGAAAAGTGGGGTTGGCAGTAGACTTTCTTGACGGAGTGGCCTTTGATTGGTGGGATACGACTAGCAGAGATTTGGGGGACGTCGGTCCGATAACTTGGGAACAGTTCAAGGAATATTTTAATAGGCGGTACTATGGCACAGCTATCCGTGACAGGATGAAGTATGAGTTTCTACATCTAGAGAAAGGGGATAAGTCGGTGACGGAGTTTGAACAGCGATTCACCCAGTTAGCCCAGTTTGTGCCAGATCTGATAAGTACTGAGGAGGAGCGGATCTACAGGTTCATTGAAGGTTTGGGGGGTGATTATCGTATTCAGTTAACAGCCATACCCTTTTACACCTATCATGAGGCAGTTAACGCCGCTCTGAGGCTGGAGACTATGTACCTATCGGGAGTTCGACCCCGAGACTTAGACAGTCTTAGCCAGGGCCCATCGAAGAGATCAGCTTCCACCTCCGGTTCAGGATCATCAGCAGGTAGTGGACAGAGTAGTGGATCTAGTGCTGGATCTCGATTTAGACGCGGGGGGCGCACCAGGAGATTCAATCGGGGACCGTTAAGTGGACGTCAGTTTGGACAGAGCAGGATTAGTTTTAGCAGTCAGCACAGAACTCCAGCTAGTCAGCCAGCCCAGTATGGGCAATATCAGTCAGTGGGGTGCTTTGAGTGTGGACAGCAAGATCATTTTAAAAGGGACTGCCCCCTGTTGACTCAGAGAGTTGTACCTACCCATTTTCAGGCGACAGGTCAGTCATCCGCTGGTACTTCTACTAGTGGTAATGTGGCTTCTTCCAGCGGTACGCGCGCCGGTGCAATAACTCGTGGCAGTTCCCAGCAAGGTAGGGGTCAGAGAGGACGCCCCACGACTCATGCAAGATTACATGCCATGACTCAGCAGGAGGGCCGCGATTCACCAAATGTTATCCTCGGTATGTTATCTGTGTTTGGTCAACCTGCTTATACTTTAATTGATCCTGGTGCTTCGCATTCATTTATGTCAAGTAGATTTGCATGTTTTGCAAATGTACCGCTGTCGCCCCTTATGGGCGAGTGGTATGTATCTCTACCTGCGGGAGCATCATTTAAGATAGAGTGGGTTTTTAAAGGTTGTAGTGTGTTGATTGATAATGTTGATTTGGAAGTTGATCTAATCCCTTTAGATCTTGTAGAATTCGATGTGATTTTGGGAATGGAGTTTTTAGCAACTCACCGGGCTAATGTTGATTGCTTTCGCAAGATTGTGGTGTTTAGAAGTCCAGGGAAGCCAATAATTTTCTTTCAGGGTGATCGGAATGTTCTCCCTTCTTGCCTAATTTCAGCTTTAACGGCTGAAAAGCTTTTGAACAAGGGTTGTCAGGCTTACTTAGCTCACATGGTAGATACCAGCAGGGAGGAGTTGAGTATTGAGGATATACCAGTGGTTAGGAAATTTCCCGATGTATTTCCAGATGAATTACCTGGCTTACCCCCGGTAAGAGAGATAGACTTTACTATCGATTTGATTCCGGGAACAACACCTATATCTCAAGCACCTTATCGGATGGCCCCTGCTGAATTAAAAGAATTGAAGACTCAGCTACAAGAATTAGTGGATAAGGGGTTCATTCAATCTAGTGTGTCTCCGTGGGGTGCCCCGGTTTTATTTGTTAAGAAGAAGGATGGCACTTTGAGACTGTGCATTGATTACAGAAAGTTGAATAAGGTTACGGTGAAGAATAAATATCCTTTACCGCGAATTGATGACCTGTTCGATCAGTTGAGGGGAGCTACAGTATTTTCTAAGATTGATTTAAGGTCTGGGTATCATCAATTACGGATAAGGGAATCTGATATCCCTAAGACCGCCTTCCGATCACGATATGGTCACTACGAATTCAGAGTAATGCCGTTTGGACTAACCAATGCTCCTGCAGCTTTTATGGATCTTATGAATCGAGTATTCCGTCCTTATCTGGATCGTTTTGTGATCGTATTTATTGATGACATTCTGATCTACTCTAGAAATGATTCCCTGCATGTCAAGCATTTGAGAGTTGTGCTACAGACTTTGAGGGAAGCACAGTTGTACGCTAAGCTTAATAAATGTGAATTTTGGCTCAACAGTGTAGGGTTTCTGGGCCATATTGTTTCTGCAGAAGGCATTAGTGTGGACCCTCGGAAGGTAGAAGCAGTGTTAAATTGGGAGAGACCTACTACAGTGACGGAGATTCGTAGCTTTTTGGGCTTAGCAGGTTATTATCGGCGATTCGTACAGGATTTTTCAAAAATTGCAGCTCCTCTCACTCGACTGACTAGGAAGGGTGTGAAGTTTATCTGGTCAGAGGAGTGCGAACAAAGTTTTCAAGAACTTAAGGGACGTCTAACTAGTGCTCCAGTGTTAGCATTGCCTGACGATAGTGGAGAATTTGTGGTGTATAGTGATGCTTCAAGACAAGGCTTGGGTTGTGTTTTAATGCAACATGGGAACGTGATTGCATATGCTTCCAGACAGCTAAAGCCACATGAATTGAATTATCCGACGCATGACCTTGAGCTTGCCGCTGTGGTACTTGCACTTAAATTATGGAGACACTACCTGTACGGAGCCAGATGTCAAATTTTCACGGATCACAAGAGTCTACAATATTTGCTTACGCAAAGAGACATAAACTTGAGACAAAGAAGATGGTTGGAATTGATCAAGGACTATGATTGTACGATCGAGTATCATCCAGGAAGAGCCAATGTAGTAGCTGATGCTCTTAGTAGGAAATCATATCCTACCATGCCACCCTCTCCTTCCTTATCGTATTTGAGAGCAGTGCGGGTTCCACTCCTTTACGAATTACGAGCTACTGGAGTTAACTTGGAAGTGATTGAAGAATCCGCAGCCTTAATAGCCAGCTTCCAGGTGAGACCCGTTTTTATTGATAGAGTACGAGAAGCACAACAACATGATGACTATCTAGAACGGTTAAAAGAGGCAGTGGAAAATGGTACTAGAGTAGACTTCACTATCAGCAGGGATGGAGCTTTGATGTCCGGGAATCGAATTTGTGTGCCAGACCGAGATGATCTTAAACAAGAGATATTAGAGGAGGCCCATAGTTCTGCTTATGCCGTGCATCCTGGCGGGACTAAAATGTACCGGACTTTGAAAGAATACTATTGGTGGCCTAATATGAAGAGGGAAATTGCAGCTTATGTAAGTAGGTGTTTGATATGTCAACAAGTGAAAGCCGAAAGACAGAAGCCCTCGGGTTTGCTACAACCGTTACCAATACCCGAATGGAAATGGGAACATATCACTAAGGACTTTGTATCCGGATTACCACGTACCGGAAGTAGTCAAGACAGTATTTGGGTAATTGTAGACCGACTCACCAAGTCCGCGCATTTTCTACCTGTTAAGAAGACTTATAAGATAGATAGATATGCGGAGTTGTACGTGAATGAGATAGTAAAACTTCACGACACACCTGTCTCTATTACATCTGATCGGGACCCCCGTTTCACTTCAAAGTTTTGGCGTAAGCTGATGGAAGCTTTGGGTACTCAATCTCAGTTCAGCACTGCATTTCATCCGCAAACAGATGGGCAAACGGAGAGAACTATTCAAACTCTAGAAGACATGTTGAGAGCTTGTGTTTTGCAGTTTAGAGGAAATTGGGACAGCCACCTAGCTTTGATAGAATTCGCTTATAATAACAGTTATCATTCCAGCATTGGCATGGCTCCCTATGAAGCTCTTTATGGAAAACAGTGTCGTACTCCTTTGTGTTGGAACGAAGTAGGAGAAAGGAAGCTTATTGGTCCAGAGATGGTGCAGATTACAACTGAAAAGGTGAAAGTGATTAAAGAAAAGCTGAAAGCAGCCCAGAGTAGACAAAAGAGCTATGCGGATAATCGAAGGAAAGATTTAGAATTTCAAGTTGGTGATCGGGTGTTTCTAAAACTATCACCTTGGAAGGGTATTGTAAGGTTTGGAAAACGTGGAAAACTCAGCCCCAGATACATCGGACCATATCAAATTGCTGAACGGATTGGTTCGGTCGCTTATCGGCTAGTATTACCTTCAAGACTGTCCAAGGTACATGATGTCTTCCATGTTTCCATGCTCCGCAAGTATATTGCTGATCCTTCTCATGTCCTTCAAGAGCAGCCCATAAGATTACGGGAAGATCTAACGTATGAAGAAAAACCAATTCAAGTTCTGGATAGAAGAGAGCAGATACTCAGGAACAAAACGATACCATTAGTTAAGATACTTTGGAGTAATCATATGGTAGAAGAAGCTACTTGGGAACCAGAGGATCAAATGAGACGACAGTATCCCCACCTTTTCTAACAGGTATGTCAATTTCGAGGACGAAATTCCTTAAGGGGGGGAGATTGTTACGTCCCGAACCCAGAATTTTCGATTTTTATTAATTTGACGGTAAATGTCAATTACACTTACTTTTACTCCGTAATATGATTTTAGTGGCCCTAAAAGTTGACTTTTTGTTCGGGTCATAAATTGAGAAAATGTTATTCATGGAAGTCGTAGAGGATGTTAAACCGAGAACATGCATACGTGGTTTGTAAAAATCGGAGTTAGTATGCGAAAGTTATAAGCGAAAAACTAAATTTACTATTCCCGGTTACTGTTCATAGTAAAATTCTTTAAATAGGAAGTTACTGTGGTAAGTTTCCAAAATTGGAAACTTACCCGGCCTTTTCTCTCTCCTCTCCCCCGATTTCTTCCTCCTCCAGTTCGGCCGAAACCCCTCCCTCTGAGTTCCTGCGATTCCGGCCGCCCCACGACGAAACCCGGACGTTCCTGGGTTCGCCTCTTCCTCCTCGTCATGCTCATGGTCACATTTCATGGTATCTCGACCGGAGGAGCTCGGAATTGAGCCATAAAGCTCACTGTAGCAGATTGGGTTTTTCGGTGATTTCCGGCGATTTCGGTCGTCTCCGGCCACCAAACCGGTGTCGAAGGTTCGGTTTTCTCCACTGATCATTTCCCCTATGGCCTTGTGTCTCGATTTGCTGTGTAGAAGTCGAATTGTTGAATTGAAATTCTAGGGTTCTTGGATAATTTCTGGGTTTATGTTCATTCGTTGATTTCGACTGGTTTTGATTGTTATTTGGATGTGTTGTAGTTGAATGAAATGATCAGTGAGTAGAATTGATGTTGTGGATGAAATTTGGTGGCCATAGGAGGAGGTTGATTCCGGCGAGTAACCGCCACTCGCCGCCACTGTGGGCGGCGCGTGAGGTGGTGTAGGACAGGTTTCTGATTGTCGTAATTGGTTATTAAGTCGATAGTATAATGTAGTTTGCACATTGGTGACTTCGGATTAATTTTGTGAAGTGTAGATATGGTTTTCGTTATGGTGTGAAATTCATTGATTAATTCACGAATAATCCGTGTATCGGAATTCCTTAATCGGAAGCTCAAAGTAAAGAAATGAAGTTAGAAAAGTGAAATTTGAGATTTTTAAGCAAATAATAACAATTGGGATATGGTTTGGTTTTGGTGGATTTAATTTTTATCCGTCCTGTACTTATTGGTTTATGAACGTTATATGGTACAGGACGTGAGGAGGATTCCTACGAAGAGGGTTCGGATCGACGGCAGGCTTAGCCATATACGGTGAGTGGACGTTTGATTTTAAAGTCATGCATGCAATTAAATTTTCTAAGTTTCGAAATTATTTAAAGCATTTATTATTTAATGAGCAAATTATTCGATTTTTGATTATGAAATTAGTTATGGTTCAAATTGCCGATTAGAAGTGGTTATGTTCCATTTCGAACTTTTTATTAGAAATAATCTTCGATAAGATTATTTCTGAAAATGGAAGTATCATTATTTGTTAATAGATTCGGATTTCTCGAAAAGTCTTCGGAAAGGGAAGATTTCTTCGAGATTATAAACTTACATGATTTTAATATATTGATTCATAATTTTGAATCATGTCGACGTGCGGGGTCACGTCGTTGGACTAAATTCCTTTCTTGTGAGACTTCGAGGAAATCTCACAAATTCTCGATTTTCATATGGTTTTTCCCCACCATACCTGGGTCGATATACGTTATTGCTAGCTAGCCTATTAGTACTCCTCCCTACTTACTTTGTGTTTGTGGGTGAGTAGAGCCGAGCATGGGATGCTCTTGAGTGTGGGACACTCCGACCCGAGCCTTAGCGGCTCACTTTATTTTATTGTATGGTGATGACGTTTTTCCTCATACCTTTTAAATTATTTACTTATTTATTTATTCGTCCGACTAGCAGGGTCGGTCGAACTTCCCTTAAGCCAGCGGGGCTGGCTTAGTCATGGAAGTGATTTGGAAACCTTTGGTTCCCTATTGCATGCATTAAGAATGTTCTAAACAATAAAAATGGGAAAGTGAGAAACACTTCTTTCTTGATTAAATATTTTTGTCCACTCACAACTAACGTTTTATCGCTTACTTTCCCCTGGGCTTTTCGGTTTCCTTTGCCCAGTTCGCAGTGTTGCTGTTCGGCGTGGGATCGAGGCTTAGCACCAGTTCTGCCACTTGCCTTTCGTAGGTTAATATTAACCTACCCCATGTAATATATTTGCTTTTATTGTAGATTGCTCTGATAACCCTAAGAGGCTGCATTGTATAAATTTTACTGCCTTACGTTTAGTTGTTGCTTAATGACTGTGGTGGTTGTGAAATATATGATGACTGCTTGTTGTGAGATCTTGAATTTAGAAATATGTGTTTTGTCGTTTTTCTCACAGGTTGGGTTGTCCACTTTTAAGGGAAGTTCTGTCGAATTTTTCTTAAAAGTGGGCCCCGCAGAGTCCATCTTGAAAATTTGAAAGGATTTTCGGGATGGGTTCTGACATGTTATATGTACTATTCTAGGCTTCGACTTTGGTTAATTAAAATTGATGCAATATTAAAATATAGACTCTTGTAGTTTTAGACTTTTAGTCCAATAAAATGTTTTACTTCACCAATTATATACACATTTATTTGATCTTTAAATTTCGTTATCATGAATCTTGAGAATTTTTTTTTTTTAAGAATAAATAAGAATTCTTAGGCGATGCTCTCGTCTCTGACTCCCGCAAGGGAGGTGTCTCGACGGCGACTGTTTTCCGGTGGTGGCAGTCCTGTGCTGTTGACTGCGACGGGTGTCCTTTCTCCTTTCTCTAGTCTGATTCTTGGTGATGCCGGCGGGACTACTCTACGAGGCTCCTTGTTCCTAAGCTACTGTCTACTTCTTCTAGTTGCCGATGCTAACTGTGGTGATGGTGAGTCTGGGGTTGATCTGATTTTGGATCGGTTTGCTAGTGATGTTGATCCTCTAGGGAGGATGGATGGAAGGGTGGGTATTGGTGTACGACCTGTGGATTATGGTAGTGATCATATCTATGGTGGCCGTTGCGTTGATTCTTCAGGGCAGCTTTCTTAGGATTGCATGGTTCCGTTGGTGGTGATGGTGGATTGGCTTTGCTCGTCGGCGGATCTGAGTTGTTGTGGATCAAATCAGATTATGCAGGTCTGGCCATGATGGTGGTTATGCAGTCGGTGGTCAAGGCTTCCAAGGTTTTCGTCTGTGCGGTGGTGTTCGCTATAGTGGTAGTTGTGGTCATGTTAGGGGCGGCAATTTCTTTGGTGACAACGGCGGCTTCCAAGAGGGTGGCGACGACGGAATCATACTGGAGGGTAGGGTTCCTCTTCAATGGGGTTGCTGGGTTCTAGTTTGGGGTTGAGCTCTAGGTTATGGTACATTTTGGCTGGGTTATGGGTCCTTGGGCCTATGTTTTCGTTGTTTACTTTAGTGGGTCTTTCTCTTTTTGTTCAAAAAGAGGACTGGTCTATTTTCTTGGTTTGAGTGGGAAAGATCGCAAAGGTAGTTTTGGCCTCTGTTGTCTTTTTTATTTTTCTTCGGAGCTCTGACTTCTCTTTGTTTGCGCTTAATTAAAAAAGGTGGGTGTGCTAGGAGTGTACTGATTAGTATGCTTGTGTGAGGAGCGTGCTAGTGTAGTGTACTCTGTGTAATGGCTTCTTCTGATGGCCCTATGGACAAGCTGTTATTGTATTGCTTGCTTGCTGAAATTTATACAAGGATCGACCTTTTCAACTTTTTTTTTTTTTAAGAATGTGTTTTTTTTTTAGAGGACAACTTAAAAACCAAAATTACAAATGACCTCATACTCGTTTTGGTGTACGACAAAAAAACATTACCAAAGTAATTCGAGCTAGATACAGACAATAAGAACAGCTAGAACCTAGAATAAATTATTGAACTTAGAACTCTAATATTCTTGTTGTCACTTTACTCCTCAAAAACCCCTCCATTGAATTTTGCAAGGAGCTTCTTCCATGTAGTTCGTAAACCCAAATAGGCCAACAAGAAAAACAATGCTCCGTCTAAGAAATGCTTCCTCCGTGGGTAAGGATTAGCCTGGTAACTTATGCCTAGAGTAATGAAGTCAATGATTCACCAGAGTACAAGAATTGATGCTTGTAGGTTGAGCATAAATTAAACTAATCATATTTAGTGATGAACTAATGGAGGATAATTGGTTACAATTTTGAATCAGTTCTTATATTGCTCTGGTTTTTTTTATTTTTTATGTTGAAACGGTTATTCTTTATCTACAACCAATGAGTTTCAATGTATTAGGAGTATCTTTATTTTTAGAAGCTTTTGTTTCTATGTTTATTTTAATTATTGGTTCAATTTATGCATGGAGAAAAAGAGACATTGGAATGGTCTTACCTCTTGAATAGTGATAAAAAAAAAAATCTTGATCGAACAATTAAAAATTTACTTAGTTCAACTGCATGTCAAGATTCCAATTTATGGTTATTCTCTATGCTACCAATTCTCGCTTCATTGTATTTGTATCATTCATAGGCTTATGATTCAACTTTGATCGTTATGGACTGGTGTCATGGTCTAATTTAAGACAAGCATACCTCATTTTAGTAGCAAGCACTATAAGAGTGAAATGGCTCATTCTTTAGTGAGATTATGTGAGCAAATACTTGAACCAAAATACGTTTTTGTTATGGGAGCGTTACAAGAGGGATATTCAATACCGGTTCTTATAGTACTATTTGGGGAGTTGATAAGTTCTTGTGGATGTCTATTTGTTGGGCTATCCACCTAAACCAAAGAAAGTTATATATGACAAAACTTCGCAATTTTGGTACTGTAGATAAGTTACATTAGCAACCCACCTTGTGAATAGTTAGATAAAAAGTCATTACTGAAGTAATACCACCTAATCAGACTATTATAGACACCTGACATAACACCCCAGTGT